>NMXN01000008.1:954906-1310341 GCA_002851775.1 Verticillium isaacii | reverse complement strand
GGGGGGGGCGGCGGTGGGTTGGTACGTGCCGATATCAAGACGTGGGAATAGCAGGTCATGTGCTTGGGTGACGGATGTTGACGTCGACATATGAAGTGGTTCTGCTATCCCCACCCACACTGCGGGACAAGGAGGGCAGATGTATGTGAGATGTGAGAGACAACTGCAGCAGCGAGTGGAAGCGGTGAGGAAAGTGCCCACTGAGGGATGGGTGACCTGCGCCTGCGGAGGCTACGCCGGGCTGCGGAACGCGGAGCGAGGGGACAGCATGATGGAGGGCAGGAGCACAGGACGATAGGTCCGCAGGAAGGCAGGGGGTGGAGGGGGTCGGAGGAGTTAGAAGGAGGAGCGAGGAGAGAGGAGGAGAAGTAGCGGGCGGGGCGGAAAGGAAGGGACAGCGTCAAGCGACCTGCCCCCCCCCCCCAACCTCACCAGTCGAATGGGTGATGCGCAAGTGTAGAGGCAAGCCCCCCGGGGTCTCGCAAGGCAGGCAGTTTGTGGCCGCCGTTGTGTTGGCATTAGTTCTCCTTCCTTTTCGCAGAGGGTAGAGAAAGCAAAGGTCGAGTATTGTCAGCCGGCATGCCTGGCGCGTCCTGCTCGTGTCCAATGATCCCTTTCGGCAGGCCTCACAGCTCTTCTCCAGTCCCCCAGAATGACATGCCCTCGGGCGAAGCCCCTATTCTTTTTCTGTCTGCATCTTTGCCCTTCTCGCCCGGCCAACTCGTCGTCTGCTCCGAGCCAGCGAACTGATAGGAGATGGAGGACGGGAATGGAAAGCTTGACGGGGGGTCAATCGCTTGTTTCGAGAAGAATGAAAGGAAGCCGCTGACCCTGTGATGTGGAAATGAAGGGAGGAGGCCGGTGGGGAATCGAGAGAAGAATCTGAAACTCGGGATCGCGAATAGCCATCGCGTTCCAATCTCGCATAGTTCGTGTTGACGTCGAGATATCCACGGGCTCATCAAAATGCTAAATGAGCACACGGAAGCACGCCCTACGCAGGGTCTGCACCTCTGCCCCTCTGCTGAACAGCGCTGTATGTTCAAGGCCCTTAGCCCTTGGTTTGGAAGGGGAAGGGGGGGGCTTTCTCCACCACATCTCCAGCGCTGTTCCGGTCCGTGCACGGCGCCGTCGGTGGAGGTCGGGGGCGTGGCCGACGTTGACACTGGTTCGGACGCTTTGGTGGTGTCTCCCACGCACAGGCCCGGGCTATCCGCACACCCATCGGGACCCGCTGAATTAAGCTCAGGTACCGGTACGTGAAGGGGGTGCGGCGGGGGCAGGGGCGGACACAGGCGGAAGGAAGCAGGTCCCTCTTCCACCCCCTGCGCCAACAAATCAGCGGCGCAGCCACTGGCGGTTCACAGCAAATGACAGGCGAGCGGGGCTACAGGGTCGCGTCGGGTGACGTCAGACTACGTCATCCGTATTCTCGTTGACGAGTCGGCCCTTGGACCTCTCACCTGCCAGGACTTGCTGGCTGGCATGAGCAACAACGGCAGGGAAGAGCAATGGAGGGTTGGAGCAACAAATTCACTCACCAGACGACGCTGGGAAGCTGCTGCGTTTTCCTTCGTGGCACATTGGGCACACGTCGCCATCCGTGGTTGCGTTGTCTGGGAGGCAGGCTCACCTGGGCAGGTGGCAACCCAATCGGGAGGCGGGTGGTGGTGACATTGGGCTCTAGCAAGGCAAGGACTATGTTCCTGGGGCAGGATCGACACTTTTGGTCGCACCTCCCTTGTACACAGCACTCGAACACCAGGTACACCAGGCTTGCGTGCGGGACGCAAGAATGACCGAGTACCCTCGAACAGGACCGCACATGCGTGTCCTGGGGCGAGCCCGGCAGCAGGCAGACTGACAAGCATCTAACCAGCCTCGCCTCGCCTTTCTTTGCACTAGAGGAGACAGCATCAGATACTCATCGTCGTCCGCCTCGGTGGCAAAAGCAACGCAGCAAAACAGGCCTTCGCAGGCTGTCCGGGGTAGTCCAGGGACCCTGAAGATCCATCGAATCATCACGGCGGCCGCTCGCCGGTCGGTCGCCTTGTGGCGCACCCATCGCGACAAGCACGGGCGACAGACAGGAACAACCGCAACAAAAGCATTGTCCGTCGTCCGCAGCCTCGACGACGCCCTCGACGACGCCCTGGGACATGGGTGGTCTCTGGCATCCCACATCAGCACACGGCTGGGTGCTCGCAGCAGGGTTGCAGGGCGCAGGTCGCAGGTCACAGGTCGCCGAAACGCTTTCCGTCAAGCGAACGTGAGGGTCGATGCTCAACCCTGTACGCCGCATGAAAGCCCTTGGAGCCCACAATCTCATCCCGTCTTGTCAGCCATAAGGTCAGCCAGAGGACGCGCAAGACATTGGCCACTGTATATTTGGAAACTCGATGTGGCCTCCTCGCCCTCGCCCTCGCCCTCGCCCTGTTGTGCTGGCCACCCCTCCTCTAACCCTGACCCCTGCAGCAACCTCCCCCCTCCTCTGCCCCGTGTCCCGCCGTCTCAGAGGCCGTGGGCCGTGGGCCGTGTCCGCGGGTGCCGTCCTGTCAGTGGATTGGCTTCACCATGACCATCGTGGCAACCACCAGCGCCGCTTGACCGCTTGATGCTCGACATGGACATCGACACCACTCAACCACCACCACCTCCACACTCTCTGCCCGATGAGGTTCGGCCGCAGGAGCAGTACTCCGTCCTCCATCCCTGAAGACCGTGCCCGGCTTCGTGTCCTCTTCCCCGGGGGCTCTCCGTCGCCCATCCATCGATCGATAGAGGAGAGTACTGCGGTGTGCATAGTGCAGCAATTTGGTCCTCCGAGGTGTCTCCTCTCATGGGGAACACTGCGTGACAACCGCAAACGGTCTTCCACCTGCACACCTCGCACAATAGCGTCAAAATCGCAAGCAGAAAACAGCTAGATAGGTCAGAGCCGAGGCGCAGACAACAAGTAAACCGCTTGCTCCCCCTTCCTCCCATTAGGGTGACCTGGCCACGCCACGGGGGTTGCGAGTCAATCGACATCCCTCACGTGTCAATCACCATGGCCGTCGCGACACAAGGAGGCACAATCCCACAACCTCATGTCCAATCAGTCGCCGCGCTCTCTTCAAGGCTTTCAGGCCCCTCCCTCCCTAATCCGAAAGCTTGATCGAACTTGACATGGTCCCGCGCGCCAGCTCCCGGCCCATCGCTCCTCGCCCCTGCTCCCGGCCCACCGCCCCTCGCCCCTCCGCTCCCCCCCTCTGCCCGGGTCCGGCAAAGATCGCCGGCCTTCACGGACGCCGTCATCCTCTCACTGGCCCTGACCCCCTTGCCGCCCTCCGCCCTCCGCACGCCCCGGAACGCCCGTCAGGCCTAATCCCTCCAGGTCCCCTCGTCTGCTTCCTCTCCCCCCCCTCCCTTTCAAGTGCTCCAAGGCTGGTGAAACATGCTTGCCCACTTTTGACTTACGCAGCCTGCATATGCCAGATGCAGGCAAGGCAGGCAAAGCCCGGGGTTCGTCGATTTCACCAGTCAATGGCAAAGCCCATCGATCCATACGGCCAATCCGTGCTCGCCGAACCGGATTCCGAAGTCCACCTCTCTATGCCGGGAAACCTCACCACCGCTATCGGCCATGCTCACGAGCTCCCACATCTCACATGGTCTTGCTGATCTTGCCCCTTTGACAGGCTCCCGTAACCCTCTCAGCCCCGCCCATCGAAATAGGGTTATGCCTTAGCTCGGCGGGACTGCCAGCCACCTGTCTTGCTGTCAATTGAGCAATCGAGCTTGGCCGTCCACTCTTTTTTGAATGTCCCGGGCGAAGCTGGTAGTCTCATCTCACACATCGTGCGCCAGCCCCGTTCCGCTCCGGTATGGTGGATGCCCGCCCCAATGACCATGAGATCAACATACCTACCTACTTCAGCTAGCCTTGGTCATGCCCTCTCGCCTCGCCCAAAGCAGCGTGCGGCGGAGGCCAAGGTCCAGCATCCACAGCCAGCCGGCAGCAAACTGCTCAATGCGCGCCTGAGCACGCACGCCCGTTTCCCCACCACCCGTCTCCATCTCAATGAATCCGGCTCGGACAACACCCCCCCCCCCCAAATCCGATCACCATCTCGAAACCACGGTTCAGCCATGTGCAGCACCGCCGATCTCATGTGCTCAGTGGGCGCTGGCGCCATCGTCCCATCGTCCGACAAGGCCATCCATCACCTGCCCGCTCCTTCACCGTCAATCTTTTCCCCCTTCATGGCGACACCATCCGTTCCCTCGGGCGACATCACCGACTCAGCTCTGCGATCGTCGGTTTTCCCACCTCTTCCTAAACTTGGGGTAAGCTGGACCTCGTCCCATTGGATATGACTTCCCCTCTCCCGTCCTCGGCTGGCACCAAGATGCCGCCCCAGCAACGCTGTGTAGAGACAACGGACAGTACTGGTTGTCGGTGTGATCCGAGGCACATTTATCTGAAGCCAGCTACGGCCGCCTCGTGAGCGCTTTCCGGCGGCACGTCACCGCCCGGTCACAGCTTTTGACCAACGAAATCGTTCGCTTCGGATGCGAGGCAGATCTTTCATGATACCGATAGTGTGCTCCATGAATGTGTTCATTTGTCCGTCCGCCTGATGCCACATCCCCGTGAGACCCAAGCCGTGATCGACATCAAGATGAACCATCAAAAGAACTCGGAGCCATGCTGTTGTTGTTGGTGTTGTATAGAGGGGCACTGTAGGAACAGTGGGTATTATCATCATGTATCGGCTAATGGTACATCCTCGCCGTCGGCGGCGAGAGAAAGATATGTAGTAACAAGAACAGCGTCCGATCCGTCACTCTAATCGCCAGTGGTCCCCCTTTCGAGTGTAGCGACAGTAATAGGCTCGATGGGAGCAAAAACACGCAAAAATCCTGACAGAAAACCGCCGCACTCAAGATAAAGATGAAACAGGCACGGCCAAAGAAGCCCTTGTGCCCGCTGAAAGTCCCTCCGTAACGCCATGATGAAAGGGTATCGCCAGGTTCTCCCCGAACCGACAAGAGTGAAAGGAAAACCAGAGAGATCGTTTTCGCCTTTCACCACCCTTTCCCGCCTGTCTCTGCTTGCCTCGAGCGTGCGAGACGTCCCACGGATGATGGATGTGTGGGTTTTCAAATGGGGGGTGGGAAGCGGGAACACCGCTCGGGGGAGAGCCACCGTGGCTTGGGGGCCGCATGCCCCAAGGAGACAACGATCGACAAGAGGCGTGTCCTGCCGTCGCAACCCCTTCACTCTCGCCCTCCCTTCTCTTTCCGGCGGGTCTCGTTATTCCTCTATGTCCCCCTATCGACTGCTGGGGCCAACACTCCACTGCCGCGCATCTGCGGCACGGCCTGGAATAGCCCTTCTGCTGTCGGCTGGTGCACATGAAACAAAACAATATCCGCCCGCGCATCGCCCATTTGTCATCGTAAGCGACCTTTTTGTCTTCGTTTTGGTGCAGGCGCCGAACGTGAATGTCAGGAGCGAGGGTAGAGAAACGTATCGTAAACAGTGTCGACGACGGAGTAATCGTCTAGAACTCTTACTGCTTCACCTCGAGAAGAGAGGGGCAGCAAGCTGAAAATGCAGGGGCCCGCGAAAGGGATGCCCGGAATGGATGATCATGACTCGAACTGGAAAGGTCATAGTCTCGTGCGAGGTGATCCTCGCTGTTGGTGTTGAATGAACAGGGGTAGATCTCTAGTCAGACTGGTGATCCTCGGAGCCAGCTTCGGACCTCGCGTCGCCCTTGTGCACCTTCTTGTGCCGGCGGAGGTTGGAGACGACCGAGAAATGACGGCCGCAGCCCTCAACTTCACAGGCAAAGGCTATTGAGGGTCAGCATTGATCAGCACGTGCTTTGGGCCGTAGAACTAACGCTTCTCGCCGGTGTGGCTGTACATGTGTGTCTGCAGAGACGAGGGTCGTGTGAAGCGCTTGTCGCAGACCTTGCACTTGTGCTTCTTCTGGGTGCTCGACGACACCTTGGAGCTGAACTGGCCCATCATGGACTGGGGGGCCGGCGGCGCCTGGTTCAACAAGCCATGGGGACGAGGCAAGGTGCGAGATGTAACAGACTCAATGTCAGACGTGGAGTAGTCGCTCACGGAGTCTGCGCCATAGTAGTTGCCGAAGCCGCCAGCCGAAGAGACCGAAGAGCTAGTTGAGTGGGTGGAGGGGAAGCCATACGAGTCCTGGGAGCTTCTGTCGGTTCGAGTGCCATAAATGGGTCGCGGTGTTTCCTGGCTCATGGCTAGCATGCCGTGGCCGGCATCGATGGCGTCTGCGAAGCTGCGTCTCTCGTCATGGACGCCTCTGTGGTCAAAGTCAATCAACGATGCTCTTTGCGATCTGGACAGCATTGTCGGGTCGGCGCCGCCGTATGACGAGGCAGAGGGTACTGACGGGTGGGAGAATCTCCTCGAGTGGTCGTGCTCAGGGGCGAGAGCGAAGGCCGACCTCACAGGCGGCGCTGGTGCATATCCCATGGACTCGTATGGCGCCGGGGATGCGGTGTAGGAGGCATTGACAGGGGAGGCAGAAGAGGCGTAGCTGCTGCTGGCATCCGTGTAGGGAGCCGTCGACGTGGGGTGCATCCGGCTGATGCTCATGACATCTTGAGGCAGTGTGAGTAGATCCGGTCTGGGCAGAGGGTCTGCCATGGGGAGGCTACCTGCTGAGGCCGCTGTGACGGGAATTTGGCCGTAGGAGCCCATGGAGGACGCAGAGCTGCTGGTGCTGGCGCGCGCAGCGTGCGACCTGTCGAGGGGACCGAGGCCGGGGTGAAGCCCCTGGTTCCCGTTGACGTAGAGGGCATGGCTGTTGTTGGGCGGCGAGGAGGAAGCGCCCCAAGGGTTGGAGAATTGGGGCGAGGTAGAGGAGGAGGCTTGGTAGGAAGACATCGAATCCAGGTTCAAGGGGCCGAATAGTTGTTGTGAGGAGTCTAATGTCATAGTCATGATGATGGGCGACGTGAGGGGTGAGAAGGTGTTCCTTCGGAGAAGGTTTGCGGGTAGCCTTGCTGATCAGAGGCGGTTGTCCGACTTAGGTGAGAGGCCAAGTGGTGACACAGATCAGATGGGATAGAAGATCCCTTTTCCAAAGAAGAGTCGAAGATGGGGGATCAGCGAGGTATAAGTGTGAGCCAGTGGACTCCTGACACGGGCACTACACC
This sequence comes from Verticillium isaacii, assembly GCA_002851775.1. Lineage (NCBI taxonomy): Eukaryota > Fungi > Ascomycota > Sordariomycetes > Glomerellales > Plectosphaerellaceae > Verticillium > Verticillium isaacii. The sequence goes on along the minus strand of NMXN01000008.1, from coordinate 1,303,151 downwards.
AGTGGAAGCTGAGGCCAGTGGTTTGGGCGGATCCAGGAGAGAGTCCTGGGAAGCAAGTCGTCTGAAGCTTGTCGCACACTGGTCAGCGGGACATGGGGTGGTGGAGATCGCCCTCTGGTCCGTTCGCTGGCTTGAAGGGGAGGGGGGGGCGGCGAGGAGAATTGGTGCAGAAGCTGTGACGACTCCGACTCAGGGAGATCGACAGAGCAATGTCCCGTAGGAGAGAGGCCGAGGTGACAAGGATTAGGGCGATTAGGTAGGGTCGCAGACTGGCTCAGATTGGAGACCAGGTTGCCAGGGGGGGTGGGAAGATGGATGGCAGGCAGTCGGTGTCAAGGTCGGCTCGCGTCTTGTTCCTCGATTCCGATGTCCCTTTTTACTATGTTCGCGTTCAGTGATGTGAATTGAGGAGATAATGAGCGTGTTCAGACGTCGTGGCGGAACACGGTGGGGGCTGGAAGCGGAAGGAGATCAACAAAGGTGGTGAGGGGAATGGCTGATGTGTTGCGGAAGGGAGGCTTTGGGGGGTCGTTGGACAGAAGCCCTGTTGACTGCGCCGTTGAGAGACGGGTTGATGATGTCCAGGTGGTACACAGGTTGAAGTACCGTGGTGGCGGGACGTCCACTCGATCAGGAGTCGTGGAGGCGTGTTTCTGAGGGGGGTGTGATAGGATCGAGGACGATACTCTGGAGAATAGGATAGGGAGGGGGGGGGAAGCCGTTTGAGATATCAGTTGGGTTGTCGACGGCGTGGTGATGATCATGAGGATCAAAAATAAAAATTGGATCGCTGGCGTGGAGGGAGGCGAGGGGACAAGGCTTTTACATCTGTGGTGGTCGGGTCTTCGTGCAGTGACGACTGACGACTGACGGCGGACAGAGGCCCAACTGCCAGAAGGGCGGGCGAATGTGCGCGGGAGAGACACAACGAAGCTATGATGTCGGTCTGCTCTGTCGTAAAGCGTGGTGTGGATCGAGGGAGGGGGTCGCCATAATGGCAAGGGCATCGACAGGGGTACGGGGTCGAGAAAAGAGGGGGCAGGCAAAGGGGGGGGGGGGGGGGGGGGGNAGGGGGCGTGGTGGGAGAAAAAGAGGCGGAAGGGTCCAGCGTCGGGGATGTTTTTCTGAAGAGCCCCAGGGGTCCGCAGGGACAGGGCAGCGAGGATGGGAGTACTGGTACTGATGCTGGTGCTGGTGCGCTTTGCTGGGGTAGCAACAGACGTTGTCAATCGTCCGTGCTGAATGCTGCTGGCCACCAAGGACTGGGGAGAGTGAGGAGGAGCTGATATTGGAGGGTGAGGGCCAATGTCGTTTGTTGGCATGTTTCTCTGCTTGTCGTGGAAGCGCATCGGTCGGTCCATGGAGGGCATCGTCCCACCTCCGTCTATTATCCCCTTCTCGCAGAACCCGAAGCCAGGACGACGAGACGTCTCTGGCCTGACCATCATGTGTCTTTTCCTTCGGCTCTCAGGCGCTGGATCGCATTTCCCTGATCGTTGGCGGGATCAATATGCAGGGTCTGGCGCTCCAACTCTGGCGGCTTGGGCGCATCGCTGCCCTGACTCGGCGTGGCGTTGACGATGCGGTGGATGCGGGATAGCTCTGAGCTTGGGCAGCAGGCTAAAACTGGCTGACTGGCAGGAAAGAAGCGGATGTCTGGATGGGTGGGTGGATGGAGTGGACGCCTGCCCGCCGCCCCGTATACTATGGGTCATGGAATGGGATCGGGGATGGCGGCGGTTGTCTGTTTCCCGCCACTGCAAGCCCCCCTCGTCAACGGAGCATGCGGGTGGCCAACGACGACGGAGCTGGTGCTAGGCTGCTTTCTGCAGCTTCTACCGCCCCTCTCCCCAACACGGAGCAGACAGTAGTGCAGTGCCAGCGAGCGTGCGCTGTTATCATCGTTGCGAGGCGGCGGCAGATGACAGCATGGGGCTGCCTTTTCGTCCTCCCATGCCTTCGCGGTCTTTCCTTTTCTTGCGGCCGCGACGGTGGTCATGATGGCGGAAGAGGCGTGCCTGGCTTCAGATCTTGACGCAGGGAGTGGCCGTCTGCTAAGGGCGACTTGACCACCGGAATGGCGGGTTTGGCTGCATACCTAGCCATCCCATCCCATCCCATCCCATCCACCCCAGCTGTCTGCCGTCTCTGCCTCCCCTCGAGACCGACTTCGGGCTTCGACCCTCGAACCCTTCGAATCTCGACTCTCGACTCTCGACTCTCGACCGCGGGCTCGGGAAGAGATGCGCTTTCGGGGACCTGGGGCTCGAAGGTACTGGGTACTCTCGCAAGAAAGGGAAAAATTCACGGATGGACAGGGGTCGCGGGGTTTGCGTCTGGCCAAGTGTGGGAGCGTGATGCGCGATTCGCGATGAGCTATGGGGCCTCTGGGCCATGGGCAACGGGCGGGTGGGGGGGAAAGGACAGAATGGATGCAGATGTGGATGACGGCAAGGATGGGAAAGAGAGTTCCGTTGACTTGTTGCCCTTCACCCAGCAATGAGAGAGGAAAGAGCCCTGGAGGCGGAGACGGGGTGGGGTCGAGGGGTGTTGATGCAGTGATGAATGACGTCGGTGGTAGCAGGGGCGCTCCTTCTTGAAACAAACACCGCCCAGCATTCACCCATTGGTTGCTGTCGCTGTTCACCCAAAGACCCCAGCGTCGTTGGCGCGCCCCTCTGCCCCCCCCCCCCCCCCCCCCCCCCCCCCCCCCCCCCCCCCCCCCCCCCCCCCCCCCCCCCCCCCCCCCCCCCCCCCCCCCCCCCCCCCCCCCCCCCCCCCCCCCCCCCCCCCCCCCCCCCCCCCCCCCCCCCCCCCCCCCCCCCCCCCCCCCCCCCCCCCCCCCCCCCCCCCCCCCCCCCCCCCCCCCCCCCCCCCCCCCCCCCCCCCCCCCCCCCCCCCCCCCCCCCCCCCCCCCCCCCCCCCCCCCCCCCCCCCCCCCCCCCCCCCCCCCCCCCCCCCCCCCCCCCCCCCCCCCCCCCCCCCCCCCCCCCCCCCCCCCCCCCCCCCCCCCCCCCCCCCCCCCCCCCCCCCCCCCCCCCCCCCCCCCCCCCCCCCCCCCCCCCCCCCCCCCCCCCCCCCCCCCCCCCCCCCCCCCCCCCCCCCCCCCCCCCCCCCCCCCCCCCCCCCCCCCCCCCCCCCCCCCCCCCCCCCCCCCCCCCCCCCCCCCCCCCCCCCCCCCCCCCCCCCCCCCCCCCCCCCCCCCCCCCCCCCCCCCCCCCCCCCCCCCCCCCCCCCCCCCCCCCCCCCCCCCCCCCCCCCCCCCCCCCCCCCCCCCCCCTCCACTTCTCTCCCCCCAAAGCACAAAGCTTCAGAGCGCCGCCGCCGCCATCTCCCTCTCCGCTAGGTTCCATCGCTCTTGCCAGCCCGCTGTGTCACCCAGCCAATTTCCCTCCGGCTAGCATCCCCATCCACTTCTTGCGCGACACGAAACAATGACATTGGATGTGGGGGGCTCGGGGGAGGCAGATGATCAAAGAAGGGTGTGCAGGAATCATCGTCATTCGGGGAAAAGGGAATGCGGCGTGATGCGGCAGTAGATGCCACTGAAAGCTTGTTGTTGAATGACGGCGGTGGCAGTGCTCATTTGCTCCTAGCCTGTGAACCAAGGAGCAGGAACGAACGTGAATCTTGTGCCTACGGCGGTGGGAGGTACAACAGGATGAACGGGGCAGGACAGAACGTCTTCACGCTCCTGGCATGCCGGGGTATGTCATCGGGCAACGGAACAAACGGGGCAGGCAGCCTTGTGGTGAGTGGTCGTTGCTGACATCGACAGTCCAACACAACGCGCCTCCGCGTCCTCGTCCTCTTCCCCTCCCACACACCTGTTCGTGGGCATGCACCCACCCTCCTCCGCTCTCCCTCTCTCTGTGCTTGACACAGGCACAGTGGCCCCATTGGTGGTGTCAGGATGGGGGAAGCATCTCAAGCGCCCCAAATGCAATGGATGCCCAGCCAGCCAGTCCGACCTACCTAGAATAGCAAGACCGGGTGGAAATGACGCTGTGGCCCGGGTAATCGTGCCACAGCCTTGCCCCGTTGCCTTGCTTCCCACCGCCTTGAGTGGGTTTCGTCTGACGTAGTGAACCATTCTGCTCTCGCGTCGCATCGCGTAGCACCCCCATCTCGCCCCAAGTCCTCTTGGATCCTCGTGACGCGACCAATTCCATGACCGCCGTTGCAGCTCTGCCGGATACGAGATGGATCAGGGTCGCTGGTCGATGATGTTGCGATCATTCTGTCACCGCTCTGAGATCATGTTCACCTTCGAACCACACCTCGTCTGCCGAATCTGGTTCGTTTCATCAAGGGCCATCGGACTATCTGTTGATAGGCCGAAGTCGCTGCCCCGAGTTCCGAGAGCCACGGCACTTGATGTTAGCGGCCAGGCGCTGGCTGCTGCTCCGCCTGCGCTCTGAGGCTTCGTGGGCTCGAAGCAGCTGACTGACTGTTGAGGTGCTGGGCCAGCCTGGCAGCCCAGGAACTTGCCGTGTCTCACTACTTTCCTGTTCGCTCTGTTGCGTCGATGGCAAAATATTCCTTGACGGTAAAAACGGGTCTTTAGGATCCATGCCTCGCCCCCCCCCCCCCCACCCTCCTCTTCCCCCGTTGCTTCCTCTACTCTCGGTACTTGACTGTACCGATACCCGCCGTAAAGCAAGCATCTTGAGCGTGACCCATCCATTTTTGTCCGAGTCTTCCTGTGAGATGACGGATGATGGGAGTGGCGCCGCGCTAGCTGGCCTTACCGCTGCAAGCCAAAAGGATGCGGCAGGGGACCCTCAAGTACCTGTACTCCCCCACCCCCCTCCCCTCTGAACCGTTCGGCTCAGCGCCAATGACACCATCCTTAGCGCAGCGCAGGCCGGGGGGGCGAGGGCACACGCGCGCCTTTGTCCAACACGCATTGCCGACCCAATATGCCACCAATGGTCGCATGCCTGCTCGGTTCCCCATGGCGGCTGAATGCGATGCGATGAAAAAGGCGCTGTGGCAGGGCTTGACGCCATCCCCGTCCAAGTCCCAACGGCGGCCCTCAGTCATGTCTTGAAGTTGCGGACCGAATGTGCCATCTGGGTGCGCCAGGAAGTGCACTGTACCACACGACTTGTCGGGATGGTCATCCACCCACCTCACCACGGGACGCTGCCAGGTTGCTAGCTGACTACCTAGGTAGCTAGCTACCTGAACTCATTTGGCGTTGACCGTGCGCCCGCCATTTCCTGCTGTCCGACTAAAACAGATTTGTCCGTATCCTCCCAGCATCAAATCTTGGACGTGGCGGAAACAGTCCGGGTGGGATGAGATCCGGTCGCCCTTGACCAAGGAATTCCGCGCGCCTTGTTAGTGTCCGTTTTTTTTCGTTGTCAGGTCGAGGCCCGTCTCGTTCGGCACAGAGCTCCCCGGATTGTCGTTGCGGTTGGGTGGGAACGGCCGGCATTGGCAATGTCTGTGAGCGGCATACCAGTGCTCTCGTAGCGTCGTCCACTCGGAAATGGCCGTATGCAAGAACTGGCATCGGGAGCCCTACCATCCTCCATTGCAAATTGGGATAGGTCTTGCTTTTGCCCCGATGTCACCGTAGCCTCCATGTCTTGGATGTCTCTCGCAGAGAGGCTGAGGTCAGTTCTGAGATGCGCTCGAGCGGACATGAGGGCGACTGGTAACCAAACAAACGCATATGGTTCTTGGGTGGGTGCTTGGGTGCTTGGGCACCAGGCAGGGGGGTCCGCAGAGAGCGCTGGAGGGGCCTTTCTCGAGATGACTATTGCGTTCATCTTGGATCCTGGTGGCGCTAGCCTCCATATGGATGTCATCTTGGGGCCGTAAGCCCGATACAGCGAGTTGAAACAAGCTAGACCGGGGGCCCCATGCCTCGGAGGCGTTGACAGCCTTTCGAGGTCGCCGATCAGAGTAGAGGCCCCAGACGACTTGGTGAGACCCAGACAACGGCGCAAGGGGATTCCCGGAAATCTTTTACACATTAGCACGTCAACGCTGTCTTAGCTGAGCCGGCAGATACTCAGGGCTGCCCTTTGCTCATGGTGGATGTAGTTGACTGCAAGGCACCCATCTTCACTTGGGACTTGGCCAACGGGAGTTCAGGCCAAGCCAGCGGCTATTGAACGACGGCGTCCACGCCAATGATGCGGAACGTCGTCCGCGCCAGCCAGCTTGCTCTCAGACCCTGGAGTAAGGACGGAGAAAATATGGGCTGCCGTTTACGGGCATGGCCAAGGCCAGAGGAGCGCAGGGGACGAGATCCGGCCACCGGCTGTAGACGGGCGATGATTTCGGGATGCCCTGTTGCCCTCAACCCAGATACCCGACGAAATGATGGCGCCGATCCTCCGCCTCGATGGCAAGCCTGGTCCGGCACATGACCAGGCAGAGATGAAGTGCCTGGAGCCTCTAAGACAGCCACAGCGTAGTATCGTGGGTTGCTGCAAGAAACGAAACATCCTTATCGGTACGCCAGGCGTCCATGATGGACGATCACGTCGATTTCCTGTGGGGCCCGCACAACTGACAGTTGTCGGGATGCAACATTGGTGGTGAGTCCTCGACGACAAAGGTCGAGACCACCAGCTGCCGGGTCGAGGCCGGCTGGTCAGCTAACACACTGCCAACAACGTTATTCTATCTATGTCGGCTTATTGTTTTGGCCGCCACAGACGTCCGAGGCGGCGGTGGTCCAGGTGGTCGCCTTCGACCAGACTCAGGACTGGTGAACGTCATGATGGTGCCCGTTTCCGCAGCCCCCGCAGCCCTTCCCGAAGCAGAGTGTGGCACATGGACCCTTACCGCCGTCTGCCCTTTCCGTCGTCAGTGTAATTATCCTGGAGGATGAAGACACTTCTCGAGGCTGCAAAGTCTCCCCCCGATAATCTGGAGGTCCCCGGTCTTTCGACAAGGGCTCGTCTCAGACTCGACATGGGTTCCCCAAAGATGGGTCACAACCTTCGTCGAGAGTGGACCGAGCATATTGAGCCAGGGTCAGAAGGGCCCACAGCGGGGATGACGATCATGGCCGTTTTCTGTCGCACTGCAGATGAGCCGGGCTCCCTTTCCTTTCGTTGTTGCTCGTCCAGAGGGTATGTGAGAATGAGTGCTTGATGTCACGGGCTCTCGAAGAACCCAACGGGAGATGGGGGGATGGGGAAGTTTGATGCTGGTCGCCGAAGCCTCGTGATTGATGGGCATACACGCAGGGGCCGTGATGTTTGTCACGATAGGCTGCCAGCGCAGGCATTGACTCGCCTAATGACGCTGGGAAACGGGCCAGACGAAATCACGCTGTCCCGCAATCCCGCTGCCCGCCCGGCTGACCATAGATTAGTTTTCCTTCTGCGCAGACCCGGATATGTGCCCTGTTTAACGTCACGGGCATTCGGCCCTCTTACGCCATCACGTCGCAGTTTTGCTGACATGATTCCGCTGTGGAGAGAGCGAGTGGCATTGGCGCCGGGCTCGATCGTAGATGGTGGGGTCGGTGTACGCGCGTCTGCGAGGGCATTTTCACTCAAGGCATTGAGCTGAGTCAAAACCAGCCATGGTGACGGGTCGGACGCCTTCCGAAGGCATCCAGCAGCTCAATCACGCACAGAGGCGGTGGCTGTGTCCATCTAGCGCCAGGGGGCTCCAGGTCCGCCATCAACGACGTCCGTCGTGTGTTTGGAAGGAGGAGGTCATGTTTCTGATGTCGCAAAGGCATTCATTCGGTTTCCAGCTTGTGCTCCAATGTCTCCTGCCGTCTGTCCGTTGTTTTGGGGGTCGAAACGAGAATAACGATGAACACGATGTGCCGTGAACCGATGAATGGACTGGTGGACAACGTCTGGTATCCCAGGTCAGTTGGCTTCACACTCTTGCTGTGAACTCATGTCATGTCGGCAATCCCTCAAGCTTGTTGATAATGGCACGCGTCCAGTGTGATCGGCGTCGAATCGCGCGCTCGTACCATTTGGCCAGCTTTCGGCCGCAGACGTGGTCTTGCTGGCAACCTGGATCGAGCCCATCCGGCCACGGCAGGGTTGATGAGAAGTCCTAGCTTTGGAACGGCCTTTTCGGGTGAAGACTGGACTGGTGGAAGACTTGCTGCTGTTGCGGCCACAGCTCCTCTCTTCCTCCATCCCTTCTTTCGAAACAGACTGCGGCGGGGTCAATGAATGAACGGGCAGAAAAGGCGCTTCAGCCGATGCGGCAGGCTACACTCACATCACCATGCCTCGTTAACTTCCATGTCCCGGTGGGGGTTGGTTGCCCCTGCGCGCTTGGCGAGTCACGAGTCTCTCGACTAAAAGGTGAGCGGCATCCTGTCTGCAATAGAAGGTGAAATAAAGAATTAGATATCTAAGGGCAGTTGCGATCTTTCATCTTGTACCTCATTGCAGAGGCAGGAGACGGGCGTGGTGGTGCCTGTGATTGGCTGTGTTACGATCGTGGGATGTTTCGAACCATCAGTGACATCATATGGACTGGTCTCGCCCAACTTTGAAACGACGACATGCTCCTGACGAGAGCCCCCAGGAGCGCCCTTTGCCTCTGATCTCCGTGTACTTAAACCGGCTGATTTCCTCTGTCTGCGGCGGTAATTGTCGAAAGGCCACGCACATTTCCGCTCACCGACCGACTGAAGCGGTGCATCTCGCGATACAGCCGACCAACAACGGAGAACATACAGATATGCAGAGAATGGCAGCAATCAACCAGTGACATCTCGTGGATTCCGCAAGCAACACCACTTGGGCAGCTCAACCGATTGATCATGGGTCAGAAGAAATCAGTCGACATCAGTGCAGAGTTCGGCCCCCTTGAAGCACCTGTGCACAGTACATTCGTATCACCGCATGGCCTGAGACGCCACGCCACCAGCGTCAAGCACAATTCGACTGACGACACACTGAACCCGATGCTACACGCGACACCCACGATGACCTCTCGGCACACCAGTTTAGGAGATCGACGTGTCTTGCCTCTCGGTGCTGTTACAGAACGAAACATGCGGCGTCATGATGTTGCCCTTGGATTGATCGGCCACCTTACCTTGACCTCGCCCGTGACGGCGACAATCAGACAGTCAACAGGACCATGATGCCGACATCTATTAACGTCAACGATTATGCGCTCGTGCGACAAAAACAAACGCCAACAACAGCATCCCAGCGGTACCTGCTGTGCGCCCCGCCCCCCGTCGCGACGATGCGCTCGCTGCTCTTCGCCTCGACTGGCAACCCGGAGAGTGAACCGTCAATGCAACGCAAAGCCGCAAGTCAAGGCATGCCATATTCGTCACTTCCATTCAAGCGCCGCCCCTTGCCTCTCCCGTCCGTCGTGAGACACGGCACGCCAGTCTGCCCGATTGCCCTCCATCTTTCTTCGCTGCAACCGGGCCTGGGGGACAAGTGTCTCACCAGGGATGCGCCCTCAATGCGCCAGACCGACAGCCAGGGCGCGCCTGCCATCCGGCCCTCCTCGTGCCCACCCCCTGGCCGCTCAGCTTTCGACTAAGGGGTCTGAGGATATGTCCACGAGCTGTTTGGCCGAGATGCGCCGAAACACTCAGGACGCACTGCCACACCATCGACCCTTTGCTTGCTTCTCTCTTGCCGCCAGCCTTCTGTCCTGGTAGAGAGACAAGGCGCCCGTTGAGTCAAACAGGGCGAGACAACGCGCAAGTACCGCTACTCGGGGGCAATTTTCTACATCGACGCCACTCCCCCTTAAAACCAGCACGTGCAAGCAACGCAGACATGAATCGTTAGGGTAGAGTTTGATGGCAAAATGGGAGATCAACATGGCGGCTGAGTCGTGACTTGTGTTCATCTCAAGCCGCGATGGGCATGTCTCCTGTTCATCCCGTCCCCGTCGCCTGGTAAGTCCCCGCGGATCGCCAGCGGCTTCAGGATGATCAGGCCTCGCCTTGGCGGTTGCAGCCGCGCCATGTGCTTGAAGCTTGGTGCTCGCGTGTGTGAAGCTTGTGCGAAGTTGATGCTCGGATCTCCGGCTTGGCCAACACCGTGAGCCGGAGAGCTGGGACGTTGATCACGTCCAGTATTCGTTGGATGTGTCGCTACCTAGGCGGTGGTTTAGCTCTCGCCGCGGTACCGTGCAATTGTATGTATTCAAACCACGCAGGCTTGATTATACGCTCAGTGATGTGTCAGAGAGTCGTAGACGGCGCATCTGTCACTGTGGGAAACCGCAGCGATCATTCTGTACTGTCTGGTGCCTCGGTAATGCCACCAAGAAGATGGGCTCGCATGCTGGACTGATTTCAACACATCGTCTGCACGGCAGAACCGATGTCTGCTCAAACTACTGGCGGGTGAACTTACATTCAAGCTGACCTTCGCCGATGGTATCTCAGGGTCCCTTTACCAGGGAGTCTGTCACTCAACTCCAAAAGCATTGTGTACGAAGGCGCCTGGCCCCGAAAACTTTACGATAACATCAGTCAAAATGTCCATGTGTCATAGTCCCAGGTTGAAACCAATAGAACAAGCTCCCATGACATTCAACACCACCGACAACGGTATCATCAACGAGGGCAGCGAGCATCTCATGTATTAAGCACCAATCCTCACCACCACGCCCCGCCCCCGGAGCTGTCTTTCCCCTCCCAGAGCACAACCTCTCGTTCGCCTTCCCCCTTTCCGTCCTCCCCCTCGACAAGAGCCTTCACGAGCCCTCCCCTCCGCCTCTCAGCCATCCACCGATCGATCCACGCCTTCATCCTCTTTCTGGACTGTTCGCTCCCCACGTTGACCGTCGGGATCACCTTCTCGATCCGCAGCGCCATGACGAACATGGCCAGCTCCCGAAAACTGCTGTGCTCGCTGTACGGCACCCCAAAGCACATGGCCTCCTTTGTGCTGCCCCGCTGCGGTATGATGCTCTGCGCCGTGAACCGTGACCGCCACGCCATCGAGTGCAAGATCTGCGTCGTGGCTACCGTCCCCGGCGCCGTGTTGGCGCTCGTCAGAGAGGCTGCCGTGGCGCTCGTCGACGCCGCCGCGGGCCGGTAGCTCCACCCCGAGGGCCGGAAGCCGACGATGCGGCTGAAGTGCGGGCGGTACGAGTCGAGGTAGTCCTGGAGGGTCTCGGCGCGGATCTCCATGAGCATCTGCATGTGCACCTGCGCCTCGAGCGGGTCGGACGTCAGCAGGGCTGTGAGCTCCGGGTCGCCGAGCTTGGAGCAGATGCGGATTTTGGCTGGGGACGCAAAGATCTTGGTCTTGAGGGCCTGGGCGATGGCGATGCAGATACGCTCCTTGCCGATGGAGTATGTGCCGCAGATGACGAGAAGACGTTGTCGGCAGGTAGGTGGTTTCTTGTCCCTGACGTTGGTGAAGAAGTCGGCACTGGGGTTTGTGGCCGGGGCCTCGCCTTCCTCCTTCGGCGGGGGGGTTGGCTTGATGAAGAATTTACTGACGGAACCTGTGCCTCCTTTTCGAGCCATGGTGTCCCAGACATCGTCGGTGCAGTTGGGATCCGGGGAGATGCCGGCGCAGACATCGGCACAGGTGCGGATGACATCGTCTTGCGGGGGAAAGGAGTAGCGAGGGTTTAGGTAGGTGGTATCAAGGTAACAAAGATCAATCTTCTGCTGCTTCAGCTTGCCTGTGATGGCGTCTTGAACATCCGGCTTGAGCAGCGGGTGCTCCACGTGTGCTGGGCAGGCTCTGAAGTCACCACAGTGGAGATATCGCTGCTTCTTGGCGTTCGGCCCCTTGTTTTGAGGCTTCTCGAAGAGGAAAAGCGAGCTGCCGGGACAATGGTTCGCGGGGATCATGGTGACCATGACGCCCCCCGTGCCAGGGACCTCTACCGTTTCCTCAAACTCCAAGGGGACGATCCATTTGGGGGCAACCTTGAGCTGCATGATGCACAGGTCGCCAGTCACTTTGCTGCAGTATATCGGGCCATGGGTCCAATGAGCCGTGAGACCAATGTAGTGATCGCTGTGGAAGTGGCTCAAGAAGTACGCCTGGCATCCCTTGACGGCGCCATATCTGAACGCATCAACGCAGATGTTGAAGCCAGGCATGATCTTGTAGAAGGGACATGTGCGCTCGTAGGCAGCTTTGCCGCGGGACGCCTTGTCGGCAGCAGCCGCGTTCGCCCAAGCAGCGCTCTCCGCGTGGCCCGACATGAGCTGCGTGAAAGCGGACGACTTGCCCATACCACCAGCACTTTCGCCCTCGACGATATCAAAAGGGTTCGCCTGGGGTGCCCTTGGGACTGCCGCTCGCTGGAAGCGCTTTCCGAGCTCGGGGGCGTCAATCATGGTACTCGTCGGCTCGCGCTCGATTTCTTCTTGTTTCGGATCGTGCGCGGGCTCGGGGTCGTTCTTCACCTCTAGAAGAGGGATGGGGTTTCCGTCCAAGCAAGCATTGACATGCTTCGTCGCCTCATCCGTTGATGCACCGACCAAACTCCCGTCGCAAATAGGACAATTGGTCACCTTGGCTTCATTCGTAGTATTTGCCCTCGTGGCATCGCCGTAGAAATCATCCTCCTCCGCCTTCATAACCTCCACGTCCAGCCGTGACTGCTCCTCCATATACCGCATCATTCGAAACTCCTCTCCTCCAAGCTCGTCTTCGTCGGGAAAGTCGTCCATATTCTCGTAGCCGTCGACGTTGGCGAAGGCCGTATCAAGCGAGTCGTCCTGCTTCAGTGGTGGTGGTGGGCAACTTGTCTCCTTCTCCGGGCTCTTGGAATCCTCACCTTCAGACTTTGGCTCTATTGGCGGCAGACCGACCGCTTTGCCAAAAGGTGGGATGGTGAACTTCGGTTTCGCCGTGGCCTCGCTCTCAGACTCGCTGTCGGAATCGTCGAGGAACGGCCCTTTTCGCTTCGGCGGCGGTTTCGTGGCAGGCTTCTTCTCCTTCGTCTCAGGTATCGTCTTGTCAGCGCTCTCCGTCTCGGCGTCCGCTGGAGGCTTCTCCTCTCTGAGGAGAGCCTCTTGCACATCCTCGACATCGCTTCCAAACAGATCCTCCAAGTTCTCCTTGTCAGCGTCGGCGCTCTCCTCCGGCTCAGCGCTGCCAAGCCGCCTCTTCTTCACCGAAGCACCACTCTCGTTGAACCTCGCCTCGTTCTCGCCAGTGCTGTTTCGCAGCGCTGCCGCACTCTTGACCCGCTCTTCAATGAACAGCTGTTCCTCCTCCTTCTCCGCCTTCTGGAAGAAATTCAAGATACTGGCGTTCGGCCGTGGCTTCTGCTTTGATCGCGGCAACGCCATGGCGGGCTTTTTCGGTGTGACGGTACTTCGCTTTTTCGACGCGGGCGGGGCCATGTTTGCCACGGGCGGGCCCAGCGAGGACGGCAAATCGTAAGATTGGGAGCGAGCTGTGGAGAAGTTGGTGGTGAAGATGTGTAGGGTGCGACGAAATGCACTTCGAATGGATGCCCTCGGAGACTCACGGGCAAGTGGAAGGTGTTTGTGATGGTAGTTACAAGTAGCTGCTGGGCAAAGACTAAAGTCATGACGTGGGGATGGACCCTGATCTGGAACACGCCCAATAACGCGGGGAATCAATTCAATTGCAGGGCGTGTCTGTCGCGAAGTCACGTGACCATACCCAACCTGACGGTTACACCCGAAAGTCGAGATACCTTATACAAAGTCAAGCACAGGTGTCAATTTATCGAACAAGGATTTTCAGGGCTCATGGCTTCAATTCATTGAGCTACCTCGCCATTACCACGGTCGAGATTTCCTAAGTATTTGAAACCCCCCCATCTCCCAACCCTCCTGTTGTTCCCACATCGAATCCCGCCCTCGTCTCCTCCGAGTCCAAACCTCAAGACCAAAAGAAAATGTGCGTATGCATCTGCAACGTTCCTCGATGCGGTGCATGTGTGTGCGGCCTTTCGGAAAGGTGGCCAGACCAAAGGAGAAGATAATGTACAGCTCCCGAAACGGAGATTGGGTGTGTGCTGTGGCGCGCCAACAGTTGACTGGAGGCCAGGCGACTAGCGCACAGAGTGGTGGTATAGAATAAGAATGTTAGACATTAAGCAAAAGTCGTGGGCTCGTGAAGAAGTGAAAGCAAAGCAATCCGTCCGAAAAGGCAAGATGTCGCCACAAGCCGACTGGCGTCTTGTGCCTCCATCGTCCGACTGCGTGCCGTCTACTGCAACCAGCAGACGGTCTTGAGGGGGTATTTGTGGTGATGTCGAGAACGGGAATCCGTCTTCGCCGCGGCGTTGTCCAGATCTTTCCCCGACGCGATGTTTCTCTATCGGTATCTCCAAGTGAAGATGAGCAGATCCGAAGCAAATCTCTTTTCGTGCCCCTGGCACGCCTATCCAGAACGCCCTGCAACCAAGATCAAACAAAATCAGAAACCTCTCTCAGGTACCCCTTCAGATGCGAGGTGCACCGGGACGCCCTTTGCCCAGCGACTCGAGGAGTTCGTGCGGTGGTATCCTGTGGATCCCGCTTCCCCGGTCGTACATTGATGTGGGCGCCGGGCTGTACCCCTCGCGCTTCTTGCGAAGGCGGTCGAGAAGGATGCCTGCAATGACAAGCAGGAACATGAGGCCAAGTGCGATGGCAAGGCCAATCAGCACAACGAAGACGAGGGCCAGATTGCTACCTATGTCGGGGTTAGCCTACATATTCCGAGAGGATCCGTTGTTGAACACATACCACTGTCACTGAAGAAGTCCTGGTTCTGCGAGAAGAACTTGCTGATCGTTCCCGCATTGTTTCCGTTGTTGGTTGTCAGGGCGTAGGGCATAAAATCAGTGCCGTTGAAGATGGCGGCAGAAGCCGTGCCGAAATCAGGAATGCCGATCGACCCGGTCAGCATCAGAACCTTGTCCGAATCCAGAGTGTCGGTTCCGTCATGAGAAGTTGTGATTGTAAAGATTTGTAGACTGTGGACGACCGTTTCTGGCAAAAGTGATTCACCGGCACGGTGCCAGTCAGAACCGTCGTACTTCATAAGATAGACTGATCCTCCATTAGAAGAAGCGCCGGCAACCCAGATCTGGTCTCCGTTCTGTGAGCCTCGCGTCATGACGTCCACGGGTCCAGGCAGGTCGTTCTGGCCAGGAAAGGCGGTCCAGGTCTGGTCGTCGGCGTCGTATTCAACCATGTACACCGAAGAGTCGTTCAGCTGCATTTCGCCACCAGCGACGAGGCGCGAATCGCTGGTCCACATCAGGGAGCTGACGTTGCCCCCGAGGCCAGTGCCAGGTCGGTTCCACTGTGAACGATCTGTGCTGTAGTAACATACACCTGGGCAGTCAAAGGAGCCGGCGGATTCGAACGCTCCGCCAACATAGACATCGCCAGTGTCAGGACGAATCTCAATGGCGGAAACAGTGCCGTTGCCTCCGTTGAGACCCGGGGGTTGCGAGCCATGACTGGCGCTGGCAAGGTTGTACGTCAGCAGACCGCGTACGGTGTCTTCACCAATGGTTCCGCTGACATCGCCACCAGCGAAGAGGGTGTCCTGAACGATCGCAACGGCGACGAAGGTAGAGTTTTCAGAGATGCCTGAGTCGATTCCGCGCACCGCGTCGTTGTCTGAGCCGTTGATAAACGCCAGGTTCTGAATGGTGGAGCCGCCGGTGGTCTGGGCCGTGAAATGGCCAGCCAGAACAGTAACGTTTCGGTCGTCTTGGTTGTAGAACGCACCGGTGACGACGCCGTTGACCTCAGCGCCACTCGACAGAATGTCGCGACGCTTCACAGCCGAGGAGCTCGTGCTCGGTGATTGAATCTTGACAGGGAACTGGCCTAGTCCATCAGATAGAGTGACGGCGCCGTTGGCGCTCATAGTGGCAGAGCTCATGGAGCCTGCAAAAAGAGGCACTCCCTCAGGAACATCGAGAGCGGCAGCAGTCAAGATACCACCGTACGCCGGGAAATTTCCGTCGAGGTTCTGGAGCCAGTTGTTTCGAGAGGGCACCCAGATGGCGAAGCCAGAAACAGACACAGCGGCGTTGTCGCCGAACTCGTTGATCTGATCGAACTTTCCAGTGAAGGAGATGACAGTCTCCGGTCCGTCGTCGGTGGCGTTAAGTAGCATGGGAACCACATGGGCGACCTTGCCGTTGACACCGGCTCCCAGAGCGGCCCAAGTATCGTTATCCGACGTGTAGACGCCGACGTTGTTGAGGCCAGTGATGCTATTGTCGAGCGAGTTTGAGAACGACCCGCCGACGTAAAGTCGAGAGTCTTCCAGGTGCATGGCCTTGACCTCGCCGTTGAGGCCCCCATCAAGTGGTTGAACATCTTGGTCCGCGGTGTTGATGCCGACAACGTTCCTGCCGTTCGTCGAGGTAAAGTTTCCTCCAACCACCACGACATCGCCAATCGTCTTCAGGCTGGTCACGGCGGATTCAGAAGCAAAGCTAGCGCCGAGCTGGTTGATGGCAGAGTTGGTGAAGTCGTTCTTGTCGAAGGTTTCGGCAGAAGGGTCGTAGTCGAACAAGCCGTTGAGACCTCCTGTCGAGTTAACAAGCGAGAAGCCAACGCGCTGGGCCACCACGGTCAAGTTGTCAAGCGACTGTCCGCCGAGCGGCCTCAGGGTAACGCTGGGGCGGAAACCACCAGCGGAGCTGGCCTCGATGTAGCCGAAGTAAATTTGGTCGTACTTGTCGAAGTTATTCGTCTGGAAAAGAGATGTGGAAAACTGTCTGTCACCCGCAGATGACATGTCGCCTGTCACATTGACCTGGCCCCTCGATGAACATGTGTCATCTTGAAGGCAACCAGGCGTGTACATCTCAACCGAATAGTTGCCGGACTCCTCAATGTTGGGAAAGAAGACGACCGAAGCCGAGCTCTCAGAGACATCGTCGCCCGAGAACTGGGCCGTGAGGTATTGAGAGTTGCTGTCCAAGGATGGAGACTCTGACCACGGCCCAGTTGCCGTGGCAGTCGAGGGGGTCTCAATGCCGAGGCCCTCGCACGTGGGCTCGTTGAATTCGTTGATAGCGTAGGCGAAGATATCCTCGCCGAAAAGCTGGATACCATTCAGTCCACCACCAGCGCCATAGAATTCGGAGATGTCAATGCGGAATTCGTTCATGCCAACGTTGTTGATGAAGTGGAAGTCCTGGAAAGGTAGATCCGGGTCGTTGCTCAACGGACATTCGCTGGTGCATGTGGCATTCTGGCCCGTGGCGGGATCGACGTAGGTCATGTTGAGGATGCCATTGATAGGAAACGCGGTGAAGCGCCAGGTCTGAGTGCCGCGACCATCCTGGCGGGTGTTCCAGAGTCTAAGTTTAGTCGGTTCGAAGCCGAAGTTGAACGAAGCGCGCCAGAACCCGGGCGAGCCGTCCTCGAGGAGCCAGGTGTTACCGGCTCCGTCGGCGCCTTCAGTCTTGCACACGATGTTCCGTGGGTCGCTGAAGCCGGTAGTGTCGCTGCTTGACCCTGCTGTGATGTTTGCGCTGGACAGGTTAACGATCTGGCCGTCCGGGGTGTTTGGTGTGCTGGAGTTGCCCAGCCCGGTGAAACTGCCCCCGAAAATAATGTGATCGTTGGACGCCTTGGTGATGGAGGAGACTGGGCCGTTAAACCCCGCGAAAGGGAGCGGTGTCCACCCTTGGCCATGGACCCAAGCGATGGCGTTCGTGGTCGAGTTGGCGTGGCGGAAGTTGCCGCCCACGTAGACCCTATTGTTTTCCTGGTCGCAGAGCAGGGCGTTAACCTGCCCCGAGAGACCGTCGAGGGGAACGAACTCGGAAGATGTCGTGTTGAACAAGGCGACGCCCTGAGAGGGGGTGCCATCGACGCTCGTAAAATTACCGGCTATTACCACTCCCGCCATCTCCCCCGAGTCGAGCAAGGACGCGCACATGTCGTGGATTGAGGCATCGGTCGATGCTATTGACGCAAAGGCGCCATTGGGCAGCCGCGCGAGGAGAGACTCGCTGCCGTTTGTGCTGATTGGCGTCTCGCTTTGCCCTTCAAATTGGTAGAGAGAAATGCCGTTGAAATCTCCGGCTAGACCTATTCTTCCGAGTTGCGAGAGGTCGAGGTTGGACTCGGGCACTTCCCTGAACTCGAGGGCCGACGCAAGGCAGGGACCAGCTGCTGCTATCGCCAGCAAGGTCACCGGGGATGATGGGCGGTGACGGCGCAACGAAGAGCGCCTCCGGAAAGGTAGCCGCATCGTGGCTGTGGGTGCCGCGCGCCTGTTGTGGTCGAAGAATCAGATGTATGGGTGTCGAGAAAAGTGAATCGAGGGTTTCGGTGCGATGAAGCTAGTTCTTCGTGGTGCATTTGTGATGTTTTAGAGTCGAAGAGTAAAGTCCATGCTCAATTGATAGTCTAGAACGCGGTTCGTTGTTCGGTCGGTTTCGCGAGTCGAGGTTGTGAAAGAGAGAGAGAGAGAGAGAGAGCGGATGGACGAGAAGGCGAGGAAAGAGCGAACAGGTGGTGAACGAGTGTGTGGGAGGATCGGGGCCTCGGATTACGCCTGCAGAGAAACGGAATTAGATTGATGCCGCCAGTGGTTCGACGGCTCGTGTGTTTGACGCCGATGTCGATGCTCGGGGCGACGAATGTTTCTTTTGGTCAAGGCGGAGGTGGTGTTGGGGGAGAGAGCGACGGCGACAGCGAGGGAGGCGCAGGGCAGCGTTTGCCAACGACGGTGTACTGAAGGTGGAGGCAGGCAGGCAGACCGACTGGTATGGGAAGTGGTGGGCTGGGAGATGAGATTGGCGTACCTCAGTTGCTCAGGGCTCTGACCACTGACGTTACCTGTCGTGATTGGCCAGCGGGAATTAGGAGAGCGTGGTGCCCGGATCCACTTTGTCCTTGGCCCTTGGCCTCTGGGCTTTTTGCGAGGAAGCTGGGATGGGACGGGATGGGATGGGAAGGAGGCCTAGGCCTGGTTGAGCTAAGGCCCGCGCGCTGGTCCGATGGCTTGGGCTGGTCCTTTTGGTGACGCAGCCGATTGATTGGGCGGACGGCCTGATGAGATGGAAAATGGATTTCGGTGGATCGTCCCGTATCAACGATGGAGATGGCTCGTGTTGCGAGAGAGCAAGGCGAGAAGGAAAGGAGGACCGTGGGTGACGACAACGTCGGTAAAAGGGCAACCTTGTTCGCGGATGTGGCTGTCTTCGATTCGGTATCCCTGGGTTGTGTGTTGTCTACGTGGACTCCGACGGCTTGTGGGGGGCGGCGTCAATGGGCGTGTCACCGATGTGCTCGGGGCCAAGGGTTTTGCCCGTCGTGTCTCGTGTGTGTAGCCGTCGCGTTGTGTTGTATTGCAGATGTCGTAGAACACAGGAAGCCGTCTCGTTCGGTGGCTGTTTCTGCTTGGCTCGGAGGGGCGTGTAATTCTGTGCTTCGTTGGTTCGTTCGGCTTCCTGGTGCGCTGGATGAGTTGTATTACGGAGGGTGCTGTATCGTCTTGGGCGACTCGTCTCCTTGCTTCCAAATGAGTGCGATAGCAAAGTAAAATCGTAGGATGTCTCGTTGCGATAACGGCTGCTGTTTCGGATGCTGGTAATGAGTGGCGCGAACTGGGCAAGGGTCGTCGGTTTTCCAGGTCTCCGATGAACTGAACACAGGCGGACGTTAGAGACGCCGGTGTTGCCAAACAAGTCACCTACAAGAACCGGTGTGACAGACTTAGTAGGGCTGTCGGGTTGGACGATGGCGATTAAAGGAATGACAGAAGCACAGGCTCTTCACGATCAGCCGTGTGGCCTTGGGGAGGAGATGAGGAAGAGCGGCGGGACAGATCACGGAAGCGATATGTGTTCCTGCACCTCTGTTGACCTTGCGTTAGAGGGATGTTTCCATGCCCCCTCTGCCTCTGCATCCGTGGTCCACCGTGCGCATGTCGATGCGCCGTGGCCGCATCAAACAGTGGGGTCACACGAGCGGTCTGGCTCAGGGGCCGCTGGTACTTTGGCCCGGTTGGCCTTGTTTGGCCCCGTCCGCCATGCCAGCCATTCCTCGGCGGTCGTCTGCGGACCTCTCGCCGAAAATACACCTGCCCCACCTTACAGCGACCATATGCAAGATGTGTAAAGTGCTTACACGATCCTGCCATGACTGACCGTGGAAAGGACATCGGAAACCCGGAAACGTCCAAGCAAGAACACTGTCTGAGGAAATGGTTCAAGAGCCACTCCAGACTACAACCCATAGCCCATATTCAGGTGAATCGCACAATTACATGGTCACTCCTCCTCACTCGCAAAGTTGAGGAATGATGTTTGCTGACAGTGACAACCACATTGGTCATTTTGTATTAACAAGTTGTATAATATGATATCTGAAGAGAATCCGATCCCTGCCACTGAAGCCCAGTAGCCCGAACTTCGAGACAGCGTTGATGAGGTCGCTCATGTCGCCTTTTAGATGGCCTCCTGGCAAAGGACATTCTGTCCGGCCACCGGAAGGACGCAGCAGAAAGCCGACTTGCCAGTGGCTCCACAGCTGCTCTTGAACGAAGCGGAACTGCTAACATCGGAGGCTGTTGCGCTCGCGAACACGGGTTAGTCACAGCTGATTGTGGTAAAGCCGGGAGGCTTGGTACGAATGCAGGAGGAGGAGGAGAACACATACGGTTGGAGCAGTCGAGTGCGGCTACGCCCAAGACATTGGTTGCGCAGCATTGAGGGTTGCTGTAAAGCCCAGACGGGCAAACAGGACCAGCACCGCCGGGGTTGTTGCCGCCAGGGTTGTTGCCGCCGGGGTTGTTGCCACCAGGGTTGTTGCCGCCGGGGTTGTTGCCGCCGGGGTAGGGGTGGCTGGGAGAGCTGGGCAGGGCCATGGCGGCGCCGGCAAGAAGAGTAAGGACGACAGTGAAGGTCTTCATGTTGACTGTTGGTGTTTTGAAAGAGAGGACGGGTTGGTGGTGGCTGTTGAAGTGTAGTGTGAGTGAGAGGAGATGGTTGTGAGTGATGATCGAATTGCAACATCAACGGGCACACCAGCTATCTTTATTTATACCTGCCTTGCGCAGCTACGACTCACCAGGCCAGGTTGACTTTCTTACTCTGGATCACAGCCATAAGGATTTTAATTAGGGAGGCTCAATGTCTTCGAAAGGCCCGACCATGATGGAAAAGCAATGAGGCTTGTCCCGTCCACCATCACCCTCCTGTCTCGTGCTGGCCGTCCCTTTCGTGAGACTTCTGCACGGTGGGTATTTGGTCCTCGAATGGACCCATACGTTCACTATACAGCATGGATGCAGTTTCTGAAGGGATGCTTGGATACTGTGAAAGCGGATTGCGGTGAGACGAGTACTGTCCCTGGCGTCTGGGTCATCATCGCGAGGTTGTCTGAGGCACAGATCAGTGGCCAAAGAGTTCTAAATTGGTCCGAAACTAGTAAAGGTAGGTAGCTTAGTGTGATGTCTCAAGCAGCACAACATCAGCAATTGGATGATGTGCTTCTTCCCGAGCACCGTTGCCATTCGATCGAGGCGGCTGCACTTGGTTCTCAGCCGCGCCCCAGTTCGTATCGCAACTGCTTTGAGGTGCTCCGATGTGCTGCGCTGCCCACAGGCTGCGCCATGTGAGCTACGGGGGCGCCGAGCACACCGAACAGAGGCCATTTCTGCCGTGGTCTTGCGGTCTGATGTGCAAATATCGGCTCGAGCCTGCGAAGGGCCCGTGTAGTTGTGGGTTTTGAACCACCTTCCCTGGGAACCTTCCTGGGGACAGCCACTGACCGATCCACCCCTGGAGCTGCAGGGAGTTCCGTGGTTGTGGTGCCATGCTGATTGAGCTTAGTGCTGTCGCTGCTTTTGCATTGTCGTGCCTCCCTTACAGTGCCCCCTCGGTCGCCTGGCTTGATGACTAATGTTGTTCAGCAGCCCGTTATGGAAATGTTGTCAGCTTCTACTAGCTAAGATTCAAAAACACACCGGATAGACGTCGTTACAGGATCGACATCCGCTATCGTTCAATTGAGCAAGGCCGACCGTATCGCCTGGTTGCCCGTAAGTTCTCGCTTGATAACGGGAGCATCATTGGCGTGGATGAAGCGATTCCCCCGTCATCGCTCGTCACCCGCACACACCCACACCAGGCACATGGTACTCGAGGTCGACCGACTTCCCTGGTGACCGAGAGCGATGCGATGGCGAGATCAAGCCGAATCATGGAACCCTCAGTTATTCGCTTCACATACCGGACCGACGCGTAAAAACGATATCCACTCATACGAGGTCGGCCGGCCAAGATGAAAGGAGCTCAACTTGAGACGCAAGTGCGCAGGCCATCCCCATACCCATCCCCAGCCCCAGCCCAACAGAGCATCGGCTCGCCCGACCACCATCGACTCAGCATCGAATGCAACAATCGTTTCGATTGGCAGAGGCAGAGTGGTTGCTGGATGTCGGAGCCTCGAGCAGAAGAAGCAGATCACCACTTCGACCTTTGCGCCTCATTGGAGCGCCAGATGCCTTTCTCAGAGCCGACTTGGAGGGTGTACTCATCCTTGTCGGCGAGCCCACACTTCCGTGATGCAACCTTGCCTGATGGAGCCATTCTCATCCGACAACCTCCCTCTTCGAGATGAGATGCGGACGATCCCACGCGACTCGATTAGACTCTCTCTTGCTCAGAAAGACGCCACTGGCCAAAAAGAGGTCTTCTCGGTTTAGACCCCGGGCGTCGGAGGAATTCGTGCTTGGAGCGGCAAAGTATGCGCTTCAAGTATATTGACAGCTGATTAGCTGTCGGCACTCGAAACACCCAGAATCCGCCTACCCCGGATTTTCTTCTGTCACGATCCCACGTCGTCAAAAGGGGGCCGCTTCGAACGAAATGCCTATAACTACCGCAGTGTGGCCCTTGGCTGCTAGCCTCTGAGTTGTTTAGCATCAACGCCATCAGTCATTCTTTTCCGACCCAGGTCTCTGTCTCTTTACTATCTCAACATGGCTGGATCCAAGCACTTCATCGCCGCAGTCCTCCTGCAGGCCATCACCGGCAGCCGGGCTGCCCCCCAGGCCACTCCTGTCGATGGCGCCGCCGCGCCCCCGGCCACCTTCACCGCGAACCCCGATGTTGGCCCCGGCGGCGGCTCCTTCAAGGACTCGGCCCACTTCCGCGTGTACGGAAACGACAACTCGGCGGACGATGCCCTCGCCATGCTTGAGGGCGCTTTCAGCTGCTTTGTTGAGACTCTGAACTTCAGGTCGACCGGCCTGTCATTCAACCCCGGTTCCGACGACGGCCCCTACTACAAGACCAACATCTACTCCGTGCCTACCCTCGGCGGAGGCGCCGCCGGCGTCATGCACTCCGACCCCGAGCGCGGTCTGGGCTACGTCGAGGTCATGCACGAGTTCCTCGCCAACCCTGGCGTCACCGTCCACGAGTACGGCCACGCCCTGCACTATCACCAGCGCACCTGGGTGAACCAGGGCCGCACCGGCGCCTGGTGGGAGACATTTGCCAACTGGTTCGCCGACACGTACAAGACCTCCGACCTCTGCGCCGACGCGCGCACCAAGAACGGCCAGTCCGCCTCCCAGACCGAGATCGACCTTCGCAAGACCATCGGCGACTCCTTCCAGGTCATCGTCGACGGCTCCGTCGACTCGGGCAACTACTACCAGGCCTGGCCCTTCTTCACCTACCTCACCAACAACCCCGACGACTTTGCCGGCCTCGGCTCCGACACGCTGCGCCAGCTCATGGTCCAGTACGAGGAGAACAGCAACGAGACCCCTCTTCACACCCTCGCCCGCGTGTCCTCTGACACCTCGGTCGCCGCCATCGTCGGTCGCTACTGGGCCCGCATGGCCTACGTCGACATCGGCCACCCCTCTGCCCAGGAGGTCTTCCTCGCCCAGCGCGGGGACCTCAACTACGCCAACGTTGACGAGAGCGGCACCAACACGTACTCGGTCAAGGCCGCTCGCGCCCCCAAGTACATGGGCGCCAACATCATCCCCCTGACCACCTCTGGCGCCGGCACCGTCAGCGTCGAAATCTCCGCGACCGGCGCCTACACCGCCACGCTCGCCGTGTACAGCGCCTCCGCCGGCACTCGCTACGTCGTCGTCGACGGCACCGGTTCGGTCGAACTGGCGGCTGGCGAGGAGGTCAGCCTCGTCGTTGCAAACACGCCCGAGGCCCTTGTCCTGTTCGATCCCTTTGAGCTGACTAGCGAGGTGTCGCAGGGTCTGAGCTACTCCTTCACCGTGACTGGAGCGACAGCTTGAGTGTAGTTGGCCTTCGTGTACATATCTTTATTTTTACCTTGACCAGCCAATTGCTGGTGTACAAATCGAACGAGCATTTCTCGGACTTGACGTTAAACTAAATCAAACCTTAACAGATAAAACGCGGTGAACCACAACCCGGCGGCGCAAATGGTGTTGACCAAGTGGATGCCATCAGCCTTATGCACCGATGCAGTGCATAATCTCCCATCCCGGCCAATGCACATACGTCGCATCTTTAAAGCGGCGTCACCTCCCCCTCCTCCAAGCCTCCCAATGCAAGATCCAGGGGCTGGAAGGCGCCTCGTAAAACGCGGCCGGCGTCGCAGCCACGCAAAGCACAACCCCCCTCGCGAACCCCACGATGGTCCTGTCAGAGGGATGCACCCGGTCGTAGGGACGGTGCCATCCCATGAAGCATGAAGTTGCGGGCCCGGGCACTTCAGGCACGTGCTACAATGCGCACTGCCAATGGAAATGACGCCGAGAGGGGTGTCCCGAATTGGGTCGTTTTTGCGATCCGGCGCGGAGGAAGCACCGCCATCTAGACTCGTTGATGGCTATGTGCGGTGTTTGCAAACGAAACAGTGCTCGTCTGGGGCATCTGCTGCATGTCATCGGGCGTGGCCGTTGCGCAGCCTGTTGATGTTCCTCTTGTGGCGTCCACCATGCGGCTCTATCGTGAATCGATAAACAACTCTGCGTCCCACCAGACATTCAACTAGCCATGAGGACAGAACAGGCGTAATAGAAGTCGGGGTTACAAAATGAACACAGCCAAAATATATGCTAAGTGGATATCAGTATGAAGTCAATCAACTCGATATGATGAAGCTTCGAAGGCTCATGTGCGTACCTTTCCAGTCGCTGTCAGCAGCGCGCTAGGAGAACCTGACATGTCTCTAATATCCCTGATGCTATCTACTATCCTCCCAGGCAAGGAGTCCTCTTAAATTCCAGCTCTGACCAATGGTATTTCTGGGCACGAGATAATAATTTGAGGGAACGATGTAATCAGTCTGTGATCGCCGATGAAAGCGCCTCCTCCAGGAGTGGAGGTGTCTGCATGAAGAAGGTGTATAGTAGAACCCTATTCGACCACTTTCCGTCTTAATACAGAGGCAAATAGTACGTAAAGTGTTTTGTTGTGTCCTGGATCTTTATGAAAGGGTCCGACGATGTCGGGAGGAGTCAAATACGTTGATCCTTTACCAGTTTTCGAAGCTGCAGGGCCACGTCTTCCTCTTCCTCGTCCCACACTCCCTGCCACAGATTGAGGCTACTTCCGATTAAAATATATGCGGGTGTGACCTTCGCCATCGGAAGCTGTGCATGCCTCATTGACACGACGGGCTGGAAGACCAGTGTGAGTAGCGAATTTAGGCGCTTCCACCTCTCATATAGATGAGGTATGCGCGTTCATGACTTGACGACTGCATTGCCGGGGCACAACACGACTCTGCGATTCGAAATCTCGCGTAACACCGCATTCCATACTCTGTATATCAATAAAACAGTATCTCTGGATATATATTTGCGACCTGATCTGCTGCAAAGTGTGTATCGCCTCCGATCTCCTCCAAGGACTGTTCAATTTGTTCATCGAGGCTGATGTTTAGTGCGGATGTCAACCCTCCATTCTACTTGCCATGCAATATCCATAAATGACGAGGCTCCAGACTCCCAAGCCCGAGAGAGTAAAAAAAGCAGAATGAGTCAATGATTCGCGCATAGGGTTGGTTGGAATCGAGCCTGCATTTGACCCAAATGCTGCTGAAATGTACTAGTGTTACAGCACAACATTCTCCATTGCCAGGTACCCGAACCAACGTATACATACTTTCACGACAGACTGTGGCTAACAAACTTTACTTGCACACATACAAACAGTCACTGTCGAATCGGAGGTGATATAGAAATTTAGGAATAAATTGGCCAGGCTACTACTTCGTGTCGTTCGTTACACTCCGCGTCAATCGCAGTCTTCGTCATGCCTGCCCAGGCAATCGGACGACACCTTGCCGCCCCTGCTACCTGCTCTGGCGACTGCAATGGCTTGGTGAGACCTCGATGCGAGTCTAAGCGCCTGACACCTTGAACGTCCTGCCGCTCGCCGTCTTCCTCTCTTTCTCTTCGGCATCCGGGCGGGCTCTTCGGAGGACTGGTAAACAAGTCAGCAAGCTTGCACAGCTTGTGTTGATCCATTGTCATCTTACCTTGAAGGAAGTCCGCGGTTCTCTTGCGCATACGGGAGTGAATGTAGGCCTTGGAAGCCTTGATGTGGTAGTGGAAGTAGTCTCGGAACGTCTGGATGTGAGAGATGACATCGGGCATCCGTTGCGCGGTAAGGTGGCGAGGGAATAGAACTATGACAATCAGTATTGTAGTACGCACTGGAGAACCGCCCAGACTGACCGAAGGTAACGTATCCGATCTCGCCGGAGCCGGAGTCCTTCACGCCCGGCACACCCTGGAGCTCCAGAGGGGGATCGTTTCGGAAAAGCACCTGAGGCGCGTTCTGGATAGCCCGACGACGGGCATCGACAAACTCCTGAATAAACACCTTGCCGAACACGCGGTCCGTCTCTTCGCGGAAGATGGTGCTGAAGATGACCGTGACTCGGTCGTGGCTGGCCTTGATGTAAATAGCCTCCTCCTCGCGGTAGTGGATCGCCTTGATGGCGCCGCCCTCCTTGACACCTTGCGGCGCATCCTCAGAGGTGTACTTCGACGCCTCTTCCCTCAGCTTGTAGTGCTCCTCGTAGGCGGCCTCGAATGGCGCGGCCATGGCGTTGCGCTTCAGCATCGCGAACTTGTGGACAAGCGCATCACGCTCCTCTATCGCCTTGTTAGCCTATTGAAGCTGGCTTGTAGCTCGAAATTGACGTACCCTGCTCAGCAGGCAGCTTCTCAAGGTCAATGAGCACGGAGAAGTCGTAGCCCGACTCGGGGGCAACGACAAACTGCTCATACTCCCGCTGCAGCACCTGCTCGGCACCGTACTGCACCAAGTCCTTGAAGCATCGGATGTGCACGGAAAGCAGGATTTGGGTCTTTGTCTCGGGGGTCGAGATGTGGTAGATGACACCGTCGAAGTCGGACACCGTCTGGTCGATGTGGGCGGGAGGGGCACTGGTCCCGGAGTAAGTACACCATGTTGTGACGGGTCTGAAAGCGCATTGCCTACCCAGAGAACCTCTCAGTCAGCACAGACTGAATGAGGACATTCTGATAGTCGAGGAGAAGCATCTTGCCGGAGCTGTGGTGGCCACCTGCTTGGTTGTCGTCGTTGCTGGGTTGCGGATGACGATGCCTTGGACCGATGGTGGGGCTCGGGGTGTTGGAGCTTCGTGGCTGTGGCTGGCGGGTACATCGGTACATCCCCACGTGATACCATAAGTCTTATCGGAGCTTTTGGCGATCCAGTTATCGATAAGAAAAAGTTTCCCGCTTCTGGCGGGAGAATTTGAGGATCAACTTCAAGAGCGGCGTCCTCCACCACAGCGCCATTGACTTTCTCCAGCGCATAGGAGAGCTGGCAAGATGGTCAAGTCATACTTGTGAGTTGCGCAGATAATTTTCGGCTTCGACCATCTACTGACGAGCCTTTTTGCGCAGGAAATACGAGCACACCAAGTCGTTCGGTGTCGTCGCATCGAGCACGTCGAACCTTGTATGGTCATCCAAGGATCGCACCGGCACAGGTGCTGGTCAGGTTGTCGTCGCCGCCAATGAAGAAGTCTTGTGCTGGGATATCAAGAAGGGAGAGCTGCTGAGCCGATGGAGGGACGACAAGTGCACACTGCCCGTCACGGCAATCGCGCAAAGCAAGGCCGACAAGGACGTTTACGCCGTGGGTTACGAGGACGGCAGCATCCGCCTCTGGGATAGCAAGATTGCGACGGTCATTGTCAACTTCCAGGGCCACTCATCCGCTATCACACACCTCGCCTTCGACAAGGCAGGCGTCCGACTCGCCAGTGGAAGCAAAGACACCGATGTCATCATCTGGGATCTCGTGGCCGAGGTCGGCCAGTTCAAGCTCCGGGGACACAAGGACCAGGTTACAGGTCTTCGTTTCGTCGAGCCCGAGGCGCAAGCCGACGACGAGGAGGATGTACAAGCAATGGCTTTGGACAGCGACAACGCCGAGGGGTATCTGCTGACCACTGGCAAGGACTCCCTGATTAAGCTCTGGGACTTGTCGTCGCGACACTGCATCGAGACTCATATCGCGCAGACTAACGGCGAATGCTGGGCGCTTGGCCTGTCGCCAGACTACAATGGCTGTGTGACCGCTGGAAACGATGGCGAGCTCAAGGTGTGGTTCATCGACACCGCTGGCTTGGCCTCGTTGAAGGGGCGAGTCGATGCTCCCCAGTCAGCCAACTTCGTGCAAGACCGCGGCACTCTGTTCCGCCAGAGCAAGGACAGGGCCACCGAGGTCGTCTTCCACCCTAAGCGCGACTACTTTGCCGTTCACGGCTCCGAGAAATCTACCGAGATCTGGCGCATCCGATCAGAGGCAGAGGTCAAGAAGTCTTTGGCACGCAAGAAGAAGAGGAGAAGAGAGAAGGCCAAGGATGGAAAGGGTGAGGATGAAGAGATGGGCGATGCCGCGGATGCTGTTGAGGATCTCTCGAACGCTGAGGCTAGCGACTATTTTGTCCAGTACGTGATCGTTCGCACGGGAGGAAAGGTTCGCTCTGTGGATTGGGCTGTCGGCAGCGGGAGCAAGTCCATCCAGCTGCTGGCTGGCACCACCAACAACCAGCTGGAGTACTATACTATACCCACCAAGGATTCAGGGAAGTCGAAGAAGGAGGACACGCCAGACTACACACGATCGCTCTCGGTTGAGCTGCCAGGCCACAGGACAGATGTGCGTTCCGTGTCGCTGAGTTCCGACGACAAGATGCTTGCCTCGGCATCGAACGGCAGTCTCAAGATCTGGAACATCAAGACGCAAACCTGCATTCGCACATTCGAATGTGGCTACGCGCTGTGCTGCTCTTTTCTTCCGGGAGACAAGGTCGTGGTGGTCGGTACGAAAGGGGGTGAGCTCGAGCTCTTCGATGTTGCCTCGGCCAGCCTTCTCGATAGCGTCACGGCGCACGAGGGAGCCATTTGGTCTCTCCAAGTCCACCCCGACGGCAAGTCCATGGTTTCTGGCAGCGCCGACAAGACGGCGAAGTTCTGGAACTTCCAAATCGTTCAGGAAGAGATCCTGGGCACAACCCGCACAACTCCCAAGCTCAAGCTTGCGCAGTCAAGGATATTGAAGGTCGCAGACGACATTCTCAGTCTCAGGTTCTCTCCTGACGCGAAACTCCTGGCTGTCGCTCTGCTCGACAGCACCGTCAAGGTCTTCTTCGTTGACAGCCTCAAACTCTACCTCAACCTCTACGGTCACAAGCTCCCGGTGCTGAGCATGGACATTTCCTACGACAGTAAGCTTATCGTTACCAGCTCCGCAGACAAGAACATCAGGATATGGGGTCTGGACTTCGGCGATTGTCACAAGGCGCTCTTCGGTCACCAGGACAGTATCCTGCAGGTCGCCTTTGTCCCCCACAACTCGGACGGCAACGGTCACCACTTCTTCAGCAGCAGCAAGGACAAATGCATCAAGTACTGGGATGGAGACAAGTTCGAGCAGATCCAACGGCTGGACGGCCACCACGGCGAGGTTTGGGCTATGGCGGTCAGCCACAGTGGCAGGACACTCGTCAGCGCGGGTCACGACAAGAGCATCCGGGTTTGGGAGGAGACGGACGAGCAGATCTTCCTCGAGGAAGAGCGCGAGAAGGAGCTCGAGGAGCTGTACGAGAGCACCCTGACGGGATCGCTCGAACGCGATCCCGACGCCGAAGATGCCAATGGCGAGGTGGGCGCCGCCACCAAGCAGACGGTCGAGACCCTCATGGCGGGAGAGCGCATCGCCGAGGCCCTGGAGCTGGGCATGGCGGACCTCAACCTGCTCAAGGAGTACGAGCAGGCGAAGTTGACCAACCCGCACGCTCAACCGCCGCAGCGCAACGTCATCTTTGTCGCCCTCGGCAACATCAGCGCCGAGACACACGTCATGTCGGTGCTGCAGCGCATCAAGGCATCTGCGCTGCACGATGCACTCCTGGTGCTTCCTTTCTCAACGGTTCCGATGTTGTTCACATTCCTCGATCTGTTCGCGCTGCGGTCTATGAACATGCCTCTGACGTGCCGTATCTTGTTCTTCATGCTCAAGACGCACCACAGGCAGATTGTGTCCAGCCGCACTATGAGGACCATGCTGGACGGTATCCGGGCGAAACTCCGGGCGGCGCTGAGGAAGCAGAAGAACGAAATGGGCTACAACATTGCCGCGCTGAAGGTTGTTGGCATGCAGCTACAAGCGAAGAGTGTCAAGGACTACGTGGACGAGACGTGGGATGAGGAAAATGACAGCAAGGCTGTGAGGAAACGAGCGTTTGTACAGGTCTCATGAGGACAGACGTTGCGTGTATATCAGCCTGATCGTTCTTATTAGACGGGCCACCGAGAACTCAGGCCGTGCCAAATCAAAGCCATAAATGTTACTGAACTTGTGCAACTGACCATCTTGTTCCCTGTTGCGTCTGTAAAGACCAATGCAGAACGCTGCGCAACACCCAAAGAAGGAATCCATCCTTGAAGCACGAATACATGTGTTACTCCTGCAAAATCTCTAATAATGCCTGTTGAATGTGTGTGGCATTCTCGTGATCTTAATCAAGGGAGCACACCGACCTACACCGAAGGGCACCAAACCAAAACGCGAAATCACGTGACCACACCCACCAGGTACGTACCCACACCATCAGTGAGCGGGTCGCCATCCAGCAGCAGCTCAGCATCACGACTCCCAAAGCTCTCACCAAGCTCATCATCACCCCAGTCCCTCTCACCCCCCGCCATCAGCCAAGATGCTGTTCTTCAGGTACTCACATCCTGCCTCACTCTATGACACGGCACTTTATTCCCCTGCTCGAATCGGCTACTGATGACGCTTCTCAGCTTCTTCAAAACCCTCATCGACCATGAGGTCACCATCGAACTCAAGAACGACATCCAGATCCGCGGCACCCTCAAGAGCGTCGACCAGTACCTCAACATCAAGCTCGAGGACATTTCCGTCGTTGAGGAGCTGAAGTACCCGCACCTAGTCCGTCTCCCTCCCGGCCCTACCTCTCGCCGAGGCTGGTGTCAAGCAAGCTTATGGCTGGGAAAATGTGGAGCGCTAACACGTCGCAGAGCTCTGTCAAGAACGTCTTCATTCGTGGCTCGGTCGTGCGATACGTCCACCTTCCTGCAGCGTCCGTTGACGTTCCGCTTCTGGAGGACGCGACTCGCAGGGGTAAGTCTGGCTGTGCGAGGCAACGGCGAGATGCGCTGGCTGACGAATATTGCAGAAGCGGCCGCGCAGCAGGCCAAGGCGAAATAAAAACTTGACGAAGGGAATGAGCTTTCACAACGTAAATGCCTGAGTAGAGATGTTCAGGCAGTGGCTGGGAATTTGCACCTTGAGTGGGTATGATGCAGCCTGCCTTGTCGACTGACGTCTCGAGGACACTGCCGCATGGATGACCACCATGCCATGTTTAGGCTGCACGATGGGGTAGTTGGTGGCTGCAGTCTACAGCGGAGGAGGTGGGGTGGCTGACGAGCCCAAGATTATCATGGCTGTCATAAATACATCCCTTAAGAGGATGCCGGGCAGCCACATACTCACGATTCACAAATACCAAACATTGTTCATCATTCGCTCACGAAGAAATCAGTACAAGACTCGTGATATCCCAAAAGTCAATTACATCCCAGACGCCGTCGCGGGATGCTGTCCTTCCTCCTCAGTTTCTACCTACACAGGAAAGTATTACAATGAATGCATGGCTTCCATGCGCCAGACCACAAGTCCCCCCACCCATCCCGCAAAATAAACCCGATAGTTCTCTTACCAGCCGCTGCGCTGCGCTCAAAGCATGATAGCCAACTCCGGCCTGTCCACCTTGTCCTCGTCCAGGTTGGGGTAGTACGGCACCATGGCGTCCGCGCCCTGGACGTACGCGTCGTTGTACAGCCGCCAGTATGGCTGACGTACCTTGCGTGCCGGGTGGAAGAGACCCGCCCAAACGTAGTTCAGCACCACACCAGGTCCGACCGCCATTCGAACGGCCTCAATGGCCTCGACAATGCGATCGATGACGTGGGGGCTCGTCTCGAAGAGGTTGGGGTAGAGGAGGTTGAGGAGATGGATCATGGCATCCTCGCAGCCGAGGCCAACGACGCCGAGAGCGATATGCTTCACGACTGACGCTGCTGTCTGTCGATGCACCTGGTCGCGATCGATAAGTGCGTCTTCTAGCAGTGGCGTGACGGCGTAGACGTAATCCTTGGCCATTTCGCCGATGTACTCGAACAGGAAGGAAAGTGACTTGAGCACACCGTTCTGAACGTTGAGTTCAGGAACGCGGTACTCATTCATGAGAGCGGGTAGGACTGTGAAAGGCGCGCAAGTTTCGGCAACGATACCAATGGCGACAGCCGTGTTGACACGGGACTGACGCTCCTGCACTCTCAAGTTGTTGAGGAGGGTAGCTAGGACGTCCTGGGGACCAATGGCCTTGGCGATGAAACCAAAGGTGTTGTTTGCCGCTCGTCGAATGCCCTTCTTGTGGGCCTTGAGCATGTCCAACAGCTCGAAACAGATTCGCATCCACTCTCGAGCGTTGACGCTCTCGGGACCACGATCGGCGATACGGCCGACAAGGTCGATCGTATTCTCCTGGACCTTCTCATGTCGGTTGCGAAGAATGGGTGTCAAACGCGGGAGCAGGTCCTTGATAGGCGGTTGCATCTGCGTGATACCTACCACGGTGACGATAGATCGCAGAGCACCGAGGATAGAACCAAGAACCTCGGGGTACTCTTCACCCAGATACTCGTAAAGCACGACACCCAGCTTGCCCATCAGCGCGTCCTCGCCGCATTGTTTCATGACCATAGCAATCCGCGAGATCAGGTCGGCCGCCTGCTGTCGTACCGTGGCAGACTTGTTGTTGAGTCGCCAGAGGATGGTGCTGACGATCTGTGGCAGATATGGCTTGCAGCGAGATCCCAACGCGTTGACAACGGAGCCAAAACCGTTGAGCATGATGATGTCTTCGACGCTCTGCTCCTGGAACGCGTGCAGGATACCGTCGATCAGTCGTTCTTCGAGTCTCTCGCCAATGTCAGCGGCGCCCAGGCTGGCGACAATCTTCTCAACTGTCTCCACCGTCATCTTGCGGTACGCCTCGCTCTCATCCTTCAGGTTGACGACGATCCTCTCAATGATCTCGCTAACGCCAACCTTCTGGCCGATATCAACAGTTGTCTCCACCACTTGTCTGTAGTTACGCTTGTCGAGCGCCATCCTCCTGACCCAGAAGCTCTTGAAGAAGTCGTCCAGGACATGCTCTTTGAGGTACCCAGCCGTGACACCGTCGGTGCCAGCGCACTGCGACACAACCTTGAGGACAACCTTCTTCATCTCTTCATCGGGGGAGGAGAATTCACGGAGCAGAATCTCCATGATCTGGGAAGTGTAATAGTTGGCGTACTCCTCGTCCATGAGGGGAATAATGAAGCCAACGGCCTTGAGGAAACCGGCAAGACCTTTGCCTCGCTGCTTTCGCGCACCCGTCCACAGGGGGTTGAGAATGTCGTCAAAGCTTTCGATACCGTAAGGGTTCGACGCCTCAGCCAGGGCGGCGATGGCCAAACTGGTGACAGTACGAACCTTGGTCTGCTCATCATTCAGGTTGGGACCAATGCACTCCACAAGGCCCTTGAGATGGGGCAGCACCGCACAGCCCATGAGAATGGGGATCTGCTGCACAATCTTGACGCCCGTGTGTCGTGCTTGCCACGACTTCTTGCTTCGACAAACGGCTCGCAGGAAGGGAAGTAGAGCTGGAATACCGAGAGCCGAGGCGACGACGGCGAAGGCTCGGGCGGTGGTGTTCCGGACGTACTCGTCAACGTGGTCGATATCTGGCCTCATGGTGCTGATCATGGTGGCGAGCCCAGCGGCTTTACTGAGGTTGGAGATGATCTCGCGACCCTCAACTCTGGCGTAGTAATCTTGATCGATGAGCAGCGGCTCAATGACAACGAGGATCTTGTGCACATATGGTCGCACGAGGTCGTCAAGCTTGTACAATATACGATCGATGACCTTGACGAGCAAATGACGTTCCTGGTCCTCGAGGGTCTTCTCCATGAGGAGAGGAAGGATCTGGTCGAAGAGCGGGCCTGCCCCGAACTGCCTAGCATTGTCTGTGAGCTGTCGCAAGGCAGTCTTGCGCATTGGTGGTGTACCGTTCTTGACTTTGAGCAGCAGTCTCATGATCTTCCTCTCCTTCATCTGCTCCACGCTGAGGTCATTCTCATCGGTGCCGTCGGTGAGCTTGCCAAAGTAGGCCATGTCCTCAGCCTTGAAGAACTGAAGATCACCAATGCCAGGAATCTCTCCGGGCACGGGCTTGCCGCTGAGCCTGACAGAGTCAGGATCCTGCATCGTGAAGCCGCTCTGAGGAGCAGGAGTCGCCATGACCTTGTGGGTCGGGGCGCGGAGGGGAGCGTATCCGGGAGGAGGCTCGAGAATCTTGTAACCTTGCTCCTCTCCAGGTAGCAGGGCGTCGAGCTCCTCGTCGCTGAGCGGCATGTTACGACCAGACATGTCGGGGCCAAACGCGGCCGGCAAGGCGCCGCCGCCGGCCTGCGAGGGGTGCATGGGGGTGGCGAGTCCTTGGTTGCCCATGGGGGTGGCAGAAGGAGCCTGATCCCAGCGCGACGACTTCTTGACGACCTCGGCGCCCGGTGCAGGCGTCTGGTCCCATCGCGAGCGCTTCTTGGCGGCGCCGTCCGGCTGGGCGGCAGCGTCGTTCTCGGCGGGGGCGGAAGACACGTCCCATCTCTTCTTCCTCTTGCGTCCAGCAGCGGCAATCTCAGTCGAGCCAGCCTCTCCATTTTCCTTGTCCTCGCCGTTGGTCAGAGTTGCGGGGGCCACGTTGCCGTCCTCGACCCTACCCTCGGCCTTGTCCTGGATGGCGCGGCGGATGCGTTCCTCCTCGCGCTCCAGCTCCCTGGTCTCCATGACATCGCGGTAGCTGGAGCCCCCCTCAGCGGCGCCAGCTTGACGGTTGGCAGCAAAGGGGTCGGCGCGGGTCGGGGTCAGGACGCGGTCAAAGCGGCGCTTCTGGTAGTCGGTTTCGCGGTCGGTGATTCGGTTGCTCTTCTCGCCCTGGCCGGCAAGCAGGTCATCCTCCTCGACGCCATCGCCACGGGCAAACTCATCGATCATGTCGCGGGACGCGGTGTACTGGCCGACGAGGCGATGCGTGTTGTCGACGCCGTCCATCTCGTCGTCATCATCACCGTTGACGCCGGTCGGGATGGAGGTGGCGTAGCCGGCGAACTTGTCGGCGCCGTTGCCATCGTAGAGGTCGGTATCGAACGAGTCGGTAAGCTTCTGCTTGGTGCTGGCCGTGTCGGGGCGCTGGTTGGATGGGTCAAAGGTGTTGGAGCCTTTTTTGGCAGCGGCGGCGGCGTTGCGCTCGGCCTGGAGCTGGCGGATGGTCTCGAAGTCCGAGTCAGACATCTTGCTCAACGGTGTTCTGGTGTCATATCTCGAGGGGTTGGAGGTGATCGAACGATGCTGCAGGACTGCATCAGTGAAGGCTTGGATCGGAATCGGGTTGATGGATTAACGATGGTTGTCCTGAGTGTCGAGGGGGGCGGGCTGAAGGGGCGACGTTAAGTTTGGGCAGGCCGAGCGCATCAGGTTTGATGGGGGTCGCGCAGAGCTTTACCAGGCAGGGACGCATCTCACGGTTCACCCGACATTTAGCCGACCAGCCTCGCGCATCCATCCCTTCCATCGTTTTACTCTGCCTTCCAGGTTGTCTGGCGCATTTTCCATTAGAGTGGCAGGACATGCAATGGAAATGGGTATCGCTTCTTTTCTACTGTTGTACAGAATCAATCCAGCGCCTTTTGAGACCGGGTCCTTCTCCGCTTCGCAGGTGCATCCCCTTCATCGTCGACCTTCGTCCTCACAGTCTTGCGCTTCTTCCCCATGGCAACCGTCTTCTCCTCTTCCACGACCTCTCGCTTCACGCCGATGATGGCGTCCTCCCCATCTTCCCTCTTCACGGCAACCACATCGCTCTCTTCCTTCTTCGCACTCACGACCGCTTCTTCCCCTTTTACCCCACGGCCCTCGAATGCCTTCAAATCCGCCGTGAACAGTACCGAATGCGCCCACCCCGCATACTCCCCCCAGAGCTCCCGAAAGTGATCGCCCACAGCGTCGTACATGGCCTTGCTGAACGTCTTCGTCTTGCTCTTCCCAAATTTGTAGTCCCGCTGCGCAATCTGCCACACGTGCGTGTCGACAGGCACCGCCTCCCCCCAACCCAAGCCCATGAGACACACACAGTCCGCCACCTTGGGTCCCACGCCCGCGAGCTCGAGCAGCGCCTCGTGCGCCTCCTTGTACGTCACGGACGGCAGGGCGGCGGCCTCGAGCGTGCGGCGAAAATTGGGATTCGCCGGGTTCGCGAGGCTGGCGAGCCAGCCCTTGGGCTTCTCCGTCGCGACGAGGCGGGCCGTCTCGGCGATGTACTTGGCTCGGTAGCCGAAGCCCAGCTCGCGGAGGTGAGACTCGACCTGCTTGCCCGTCAGGGCGTCGGGCGTCGGGAAGTCGTGGAACGGCTCGTCGTTGACGTGCCCGATGAGCGGGCCGTAATGCAGGCACAGTTTATGGACCTGCAGCGCGTGAGCTTGGTGCGCGCGACGCGCTGGCATGAGACCTACCATCTGGGATATCCTGGAGATGTTGTTGTTGCTGCTGCAGATGAAGCTGATGAGAGCCTCCCATGCGTCTTGGCTCAGCATCCGGACGCCTCCGAACTTGGGCGCCCTCTTGCGAAAGTTCGGGTCCGCTTCTGACCATTGCTCGTAGAGGGTCGTCAGGTCGAGCTTCAGACTCAGGTAATGCTTCAACAGATCCTCGGTGTCGTCTTCCAACACCTCAGTCTTGACAATTGGCGGGATCAGAGGTTCCTTGATGGCGACAGGCCATGTAGCTCGGTAGTGCAAGTGCGTGGAGTCTTGCTTCAGTGAGACGATTCGGCCCTGGAGAGTGCAACACCTGGGCTGTATGTAAGTCTTGTGTTCTGAGTGAAGCAATGGAGTTCATACGGCACGCACCATTCATCGTCAATCTTGCGCCATCGAAAAGACTGACCGCATCGTAGAGTCGTGTCGATGCAGAGCTCAGTGAGACTCAGTGGCAACTTGCGCCACTCAGTGACTCTGGCGATGGTCATGTTGGTCCTCGCCGAATGATACCCGCACGCTAAATTACAGAAATGAGAGACTGGTAAGACTGGCCAGCTACTCGTCACTGAAGATGCAAGATGATTTGGATCACTGGGCTGTTGAAAGCTTCAGGGGACCTGGCGAGTGGCGGCGCTGAAGTTCAGCAAGATGTCGATCCTGCG
Source organism: Verticillium isaacii (assembly GCA_002851775.1). Lineage (NCBI taxonomy): Eukaryota > Fungi > Ascomycota > Sordariomycetes > Glomerellales > Plectosphaerellaceae > Verticillium > Verticillium isaacii. The sequence continues at coordinate 1,265,401 of NMXN01000008.1, read as the reverse complement.
ACCAAGAACCCGATGACTAATCACGGGGTCATCAACCGCCCCTCCAGGTTAATTGAAGACAGGGAGGGCAAAGAGCAAAACAAAACATACAACACCAGGTATTCGCTGGTGGTCACCCACCCAACTACTGATCCGGCCCTTACTGGTTTATCTAGGGGAGAGCGGACGGGATCCCGAGTTCTCCAGTAGGTATGGTCGTATGTGCTNTACAACACCAGGTATTCGCTGGTGGTCACCCACCCAACTACTGATCCGGCCCTTACTGGTTTATCTAGGGGAGAGCGGACGGGATCCCGAGTTCTCCAGTAGGTATGGTCGTATGTGCTTGAATGTCTGTCGTGGGATGCTCATGTCGGATGTGAAAATAGGTTGAGAGACCAGGCATGAAGGGAAGGACGCATTCCGCAACCTGTCATGAATGTACGCAAAGAGGTTCAGAAGTATTTCATTCTCATATTGATCGAGGTCACTGGCTATGAGACCTCGCAAGCTTTTCTTACCACTATGTTCATCCTCATCTAAATCAGACAGGCCACCCATAAACTCTGACATGGGAAATTGGTATCATGGAAAGGGGTGCACCCAGAAACCCTTGCTCAAATGCTACTCTCCACCCTTCAGTATGACTTCTTCGACTTGTTGCTACCCTTGACAGGCAGCTGCGCGCTCTGTGCGACCAGTTGCCACATGCACCACAGGTAGCACAGACCAAACCCGGCGCAACCAAGGCCAACGTTGGCCACGACCCAGAGGTCAGGCTTATCGACGGGCGGGACCACGATCGCTTCAACGACGTGCCACGCCGCCATGGCGATGTAGAACACCCCGTGCAGCAGGGCCGTTCCCCACTGTGCCCACGCCGACTGGCCCTCCTGGAAGTATGCGCTCAGTGACGTCGGCGGCAGACCAAGCAGGTATGCCCAGAGCAGAGTCAAGACTGCGTACGGCACGCGAAGGTCGACGCGCTGCAGGAGGGGGAACATGGTCCACGCGCCGAGGATATTGGCGAAACCGACCCAGGCACGTGTGTCCTTCGACAGCCCCTGCTTCCCGGCGAGGAGCAGCGTCATGGGCATCAGCGGCAGGAGGACGCTCTTCTCATGAACCTGGAAGCTGAAGAGGAAGAAGCCCCATGCGGTGGCGGCAAAGCCGAGGGGCAGGAGGTGCTTGCGAGGGCGGAAGAAGAGGACGAGATTCGCGGGGAGTATCGAGACGAGAGTCAAAGCCAAAGCAGCCTTTTGCTGCAGCTCGGGGGCGAAGTTTCGCAGCTTGACGACGACGTTGAGGGCGCACCAGAAGTTGGCGACCTTGTCTTCGAACAGCCCCCGGGCAAAGGGGAAGATGCGATGGACCATCTGGACGAGCTGCTCGACGACGGGGTAGTGAAAGGCATCCGTATCGAGCTTCTCCGAGAGCTGGGGGAACAGGGGCAGCGGGGGCGGTGGCCCGTCGATGTTGGGGCGCGAGTCAATGCCCCTGTGCACGTCGTAGAGGGTGCCCAAGACGATGGGAAGAACGAGGATGGCGAAGGAGACGAGGGTGACCAGGGCAATGCCAAACAGGCGGCCGATGTTGATCTTGGGGAAGACGCAGCTGCCCAAGAGGTAGGAGAAGACGGGAAAGGCGTAGTAGAGGGCCATCTGCTTGAAGCCAAGGGCGGCGACGAAGAAGACGGCGGACCACATGTAGCGGCCGGCCAGCATGCTGGACATGCTCGCCAGGACGAAGCCCAGCATGACCGTGTTGTACTGGAAGTGGACGTGGTCGATGAGGATCGTCGAGGGCTGCATGAGAAAGGCGACCAGGGCGAGCGAGGCGGACCAGCTGGAGACGCCGTTGAACCTGCTGAACCGCCTCACGAAGACGACCGCGGCGGGGACGAAGACGAGGTACTCGGACACCATGACGGTGGCGCGCATGAAGATCTTGAGGGCAGGGTCGTCAGAGCCCCGCGAGACGTAGAGGGTGAACCAGATGGGGTTGATCAGGGATCCGATCTTGCCGCAGACCCAGCTGTGGTAGGCCGTGAGGGGCGGGTAATCCAGTCCCCAGTGTTGCAGGTCGTGGAAGTACCACTGCGAGACGGGCACCTGGGTGGTGACCTCCATCCAGTTTCTTTGGGCTTCGTAATCGCCGAAGAGGGGGCCTCTACGGAAACCTGGAGCGCGGCTGGTCAGTCACGGCCGCATTGTGGGAGACGCCAGGTCACGACGATGGGAGGGGCAAGGTTTCGGACGTACCAGAGTAGCCCCAGAGGCCGGCAGCCCACCGGAACAGGCCGGCGACCATGAGGATCAGAGGAAGAACCTCCCATTGCGAGGCGGACCCGCGCGCCGCCCACAGGAGCGAGGCCAACGGGAACAGCGGCGCTTTGGCGACGGCATCGGACTTGGTGGACGAGGTCACGTTGATGATGGTGGTCTGGGACGACGTGGGCGACGGCTTCTTGGCCCTGCGACGGGCTTTGTGAGGCGAGGGACCGGACATTGTCGCCGGTGAAGAAGGTAAAGACTGATCAGGCTGGCATGGGGTGAAGAGGCGGAAGGGCGAAAGGGGGTTGCTTGTCTGGTGGACGGCCGGGTTGATTGCACTTGGTCGCTTGCCTGCTCCTGTTTCGTGGGGGAGGGAAGCCAGCGGGCCGAAATAAAGTCCACGACAGAGTGGAGGTGCCGAATTGGCGCGCTGTAGCGGCCGGTTTAGCACCGGCCCCCCTGAAGCCCCTGAAGCACCCTGCTAAAAAGCTCAGAGCTCATGTGGACACCGAGAGGTCGGACCTAGTGTGTGGCCCGTCCCTTATCGCTTATCTGGTCCGTCACTTGTCCTCACCGTTCTCTCTGCCCTCGCCGCGACCTGCGTAGTACTAAGAGGGGGAAGGAACCCTGCGTTGTAAACATCCTCCATCACTCAAAGCAAAGCGGACACGCCCTGCTACCTCGTTAGATCCCAAATGCAACCCTTCGAAAAATCAGTCGAGAAATCAGTCGCGAAAAGATGGCTGTCCGTCAACCACAGCCCAGCGTCCGGCAAGCTTCGACTCCCCGTAAACCGTCGAGACGGATGCCCCCCAGCGGTGGCCTAAACGGATGATGGACGGAACCCAAGAGTCTGGGTCTACAGTGCACGACCGTCGATCCCAAGGCGCAAACACGGTCCGACATCATTCCTCTTGGCACTGAATCGGGAGAGTCGAGTTGGAAGTTGAAAGACCTGCCTGGATTTCGGCATCGAACATCTCACGACCACCATCAACAATCTACTTCGTGTGTCATCAGCTTCCTGGCGAAGCACATCTCACAGCACAGGATGCCGTTCCCTTTCGTTCTGCCCACCACCTCGTCCTTCTCCTTCTCCTCCAGCTTTAGCTGCGAGACACATCCCTCGCTGCCCCTCACTGCGAGCACCTACCGCGGGGTCGTCCGCGATGCCCTCAAGAAGCACAAGCGACTGCCACCGTCGGCACAGTCCCCCCACATCTCCTCGCTCGTTACCGCTCTGAACAGCTACCTACCTTATCTCTTCGCCATCGACGCAGGCCTGACAAGGAGAGGCCCTCTCGCCGACGAGATCACGGTCACGCAAAAGGCCCCCATCACCATCGAATGGCGCCCAACCCTCTCCGACAGCCCCGTGCCCGGACGCGAAGCCCCCCGCGTCAAGATCCAATCCCTCGACCATGAGATCGCCTTTGTTCTCTCTACCCTCGCCCACGCCTACACACTGGCCGGCCGAATCGCTCTGCATCCCCTCTACGTAACCTCAGTCGCAGCGCCCTCGCCGCAGGAGCGTACTGTCGCCATCCAGACCGCGACGAAGCACCTCCTCGACGCCGCCTCACTCTACGATCACTTGGCGACTCGCGCCGAGGGCTCACCCAATCCCGCCCCCTGCGCCGACGTCTCGCCCCCCGTCCTCCGCGGCCTCGCCTCCCAGGCCCACGCGGAAGCCACGCTCCTCGCCGTACTCAAAGACGACCCCTACCCGGCCGTCGTCTCGCAAACCCGCAACGAGGCCGACAAGGAGTGGATGTACCGCACACCCTCCCTCCCAAAGGTCCGCGCCCACCTGTTCGCCCGCCTCTCCCTCGCCGCCGCCGAGCACGCCTCCCACGCCGCCTCCCTCTGCGCCACCCGCCTCCCAGGCGCGCCCCCCCTGAACCCAGCCCTCCTCCGCTACCTCGACGACACCCGCCGCACCTCCCGCGCCCGCGCGTGCCGCTTCTTCGCCATCGACGCCGAACTCGCCGGCGAGACCGGCCCCGCCCTCGCCTGGCTCCGCGCCGCCCTCCAAGAGCTCGGTGTTGAATCCCGCGGCGACGCCGCCGCCGCCAAAAAGTCCTCCCTCGGCGCCGGGTTCTCCCGCCTGCGCAAGGACTGGGCCGAGAAGCGCGAGGACAAGAAGGTCGAACGCGAGACCGCCTGGGGCGCCGACGGCGGCAAGATGGAGGAGACGCGCGTCATCGAGCACCTCGAGGCCAAGTGGACCAAGATCAACGACCTCGTAGGTCTCTCCCCTCACCCCTCCTTCCCGGGGTACTCACCCTCTTCGCTCTCTCAGGCGGAGCACATCTCAGCGAGACGGAACCGACTGACAGGAAACCAGGTCAACACGCAGGTGATCCCCCCCACCGGCTCCCTCCTCGCCCAGATGCCATCCGGCCGCGAGATGCACACCATCAAGCCCTTCCAGCTGCCCGAGCTCGACCGCAGCGTCCTCGAGGCCACGCGCGCCCCGCCCGACCGCAGCGACGACTTTGGCGAGGCGCTGAGCTCCGACGACGAGGGCAAGGGACATGCCGACCCGCCCGGAACGTACCCCGGGTCCAGACACGACTATCAGAGCGGAAGCAGCTACTACTAGTCTCAAGCAACGGGAAGGAGGGAGGATGGGTGGCAGGGCAGAAGCTTGGTGCCCATGTAGCTGAGGGGGGTGAACGTTGAAACAACTAGAGGCTAGCCCCTGATTCATGCATGACCTGGTAGATATCACTTCGGACAGAGATCCGGTCAGAATGAAATCAACAGGGCTTCACAAACAGCTGACCTGTCTTTTCTGCTGTCAAGCTCGCTGCCGTTCGATCTCAAATTTCATCTGCTAATAACGTACATGGGGTATAACGGTTTGCTAGTTGTCTATCGCGTCCCTTTCCTCTCTCGCATGCTTCCATCATCACATCTGAAGAAAGCAACATTAAGCATACCGCGCATGCTCGGTGCGTCGACGGCACACAACGCGGGGCGACCCGTTGATCCTCTCTCCTCGGCCGCTCTCACTCTGGCGACAATTCAACGCCGTCGGCCACTCAACCGTAAACGCCATACCATAACCGACCGCTAGAGGGGAATTGAGGAAATTGATATCCGCTGGTCGGATCGAGGTGAAAACAAACTGTCCAACGACCTCGCCCCAAAAGAAAATTCTGCGCTCCTGAGAGACGTGTCTCTAGAGAAAATGAGACACATCAAGGGAATCCCTCTAATCCCACCAGAGAAATGCGAAGATGGTAAGTGGCTCACGGCCGCCAGCGGGGTTTGCTCTTCACCATCTCAACATGCGCCTGCGCAGGCTCGGGCGCGCCGCTCCAGCTGCCGAGTCTCGTCCGTCCCGCCAGGGCAGCTTCCTAGTGCCGCCATCGTGGCTTGTTATTGGCAGGTGCTGCGGATGATTCCAAGCTCGAGTTGTTGCGCATGCCCAAGGCGCTTCGGGTTCCGGCAGAAGGCTGAGGAGAGTCTCGACCAGTCACACCTTTTGCTCTAGGCTGCGGCAACATGCTAGTTCGCCTTCCTGCGGCCAAGGAACTTGCGGGGCGCGCAGGCGTGTTCGCATCGCTCTCCCCGGGTCTGGGCGGCTGGAGTGACGCTCGACGATTGCCCATGGCTGAGACGGAGCCGGACGACACGGATGATGCGAAACGAGGTTTGGACAAGACCTGCTGGGAATAGGGGCCTGGAGAGCCAATTCTGTCGCGGAATGACATTCGGGACGCGCTTGGCTTGGTAGGCGTTTCCTCTGGCATCGGTGAGGCAGATGATGATCGATTTAGGGGGCTGCGACCGGAGGCGGTCAGGCGTTGGCCGGATGACGGGGTCAACGATGAGGTTGTTCTCATCGTCGTTGGTGTTCTCTTCGCATACGGGCTCGGCGTTGTGAGAGACAGGGGCTTGAAGTTGTGACCAGTGCCAACATCTGCGTTGCTGGTTGACAGGTTCCATTTCGGACGATTGGGCAAGGCAGAGCCTGGCCGAGGGATTTTGCCGCCAGGTGTCGGCAGGTTGGTCGCCCCTAGGGTAGACATACGAGATGTCAATGGATTGCGGGAAACCTGTGAGGCTGGCGTTGGCATTGACGAGTGTCTGCGGTTGGGTGGATGCGATGCCTTGCCGCTGCTGCTGGTGGACCGGGCGTTTCGAGGCTTCCCAGTCGGCGTGATAGGATCCAAGCCCAAGCTCGACATGATGACGGAGGACGGCGGTGAGCTGCCGGGTGTTTCACGCCCACTGTCAATCGTCGAGCGGTCGTTTGATAGCATGCTTGAGACCGAGTCTCGCAGTTGCGGTCCCCGCTGGTCAACATGAATCTCGTCCAAAGCCGCATCCATGTCCTTCATCTGCCCCTTCAGGGATCCCCATTTCGCCTCCATCTCCGCGAGCAACCTCAGGATCTCGCCATTCACTGTTAGGCGATCCTTGACGCCTTTGTCAATGATGGATAGTACTCTCTCGATAGCTGGGCCGTAATGGGTGCGCTTGGCGTCGTAGCTCTCAATCTTCTTACTGAGGGTGGGTGCGCTGGTGAGATGATGGCCCGCGTCGACTGATTCCTTCAGTTTCAATAGTGAACGTTCGACAGACTCGATCATCTTTTGCGCCTGTCGTCCTGCGCCTCGGAACACCAAAACCCATCGATCTTCGCCCAGCTCCTTCCGCAAGGACTCGGCGTCCTTCTCCAGCTTTTTGTAAGTTCCATCGAGACCGTTTCTTCTCATGTCCAACTCCTCACAAGCTGTTGGAAACGACTTCTCGGCCCTTGCCTCGAAGACGGAGAGTCGCATGGGAAGGAACTCAAGCGATGCTTTCAGGGGCTGCATACGGGCGAAAAGGGCGAGGAGACTCGAGTCGTCTTGGGATAATGTAGGGGTTCCGGGGGAGCTGGGGCTCATTGGAAAGGCATTGAGGCTGAATCGGTTCTGTACCTGCAACTTGGCTTGCTGCGGGGGCGTCTCTTCGACGATGGTCTCCAGGTCTCCGATATCGACAGTGTCGTTGGTGGCAGCGGCCATCAGAGACTTGTGGCGCCTTTCTTCCATCTCAAAAACCAGGCGACATAGCTCATCCATCTCGCCCTGGATGTCACCCAGGACGTTGTTCCAGAGCTCCTCCCACTCCATGGCGATCTCGACCTGCTGTTTAACACTGTTCAAGGTCGATCCGATGATGGCCCACTCGTTGATGATGGCTTCCATCTGAGCAACAGCGCGCTTGAGGTCCGCGGGCGATACGCTTGCAATGTCGTCTCGACTTTGGAGTCTCTCGATAGCGCCAACATAGACGTTGATCAGGTCCTCGAATCGCGATGCTGCACTTTCCACCTCGGCCAGGCCTTCGCGGCCTCCAGCGGCCGCCCACTCTACATCATCTTCACTGTCCAAGCCAGCAATGACTTCAGATGCTTTTTGGATCCAGCTCCGTATTTGTTCGGCGGCGTTGATCAGGGCTGTGGAGGCTAGGTCTGCGGTGGGAATGGCGGAGACCTTGCTGGCGAGGGAGCTGGCGTCTGGCAACTGAAGTGATGTCAACTGAGCAAGCTGGTTTGCGAAGGAGGCGCGCGAGAGAGTGTAAATCGAGCCGGGGCGTTGGTGGTTTGCCGTGAAGTAGGAAGCGAGATCGGGAGTGAATTCAGCGGAGGACATGGGCGGGGTGTCCTTGGGTGGAGGAGGGGGAGGGATCGTGGCATCTTCGTCGGGCGAGGGTGGTCTGGCTGTCCGCTCAATGTGCTCCTGCCGCGTCTCGAGCTGCGCTTTGGTGCCATTTCCGTTCGTGTGGTCGGGCAACCTGTACTTTTGAGTATCCATGTTCAGCGGTTCAGAGGCGGCGATCTCTGGCAAGAAAGCATTCGCCGGTTTGGTGTCGGGCACCGCGACTGTGAGCGGCGCTGGCGCTGGTGCAAGGACCGAGGTCGAGTCGTCGTTCAGCTCTGTTACGGAGAGCGCCGCAGCCGGGTCGTCGGCGGCGGGTTTGGACTTGAGAAAGGGAGCGGTGGCACCCTTCCAGGGGCGACCGCGCCGTTCGATAATTGAGTTGGCGGAGCTCGCCTGATGGATCTTCTCGAGCTGGCGGATTTGGTCTTCGGGGAGGCGACCGATGCGGTCTTGTTGGGGCGCGGTTGGGGAAGGGTCGGGGGATTTTTTGTTCGACGTGCCGAATCCGAGCGCCTTTAGTCGGGCAGCTAATCCGGGGGACGGTCTGCGCGGCTGGATAGTGGATGTTGGCGTGCCTGATTGCGAGGTGGCAGCCGTTTGGGTCGAGGGGGAGGTGCTTGTGGTGCTGGTGCTGGGCGTTGCGGGATTGGAAGCCAGGACTGACTTGCTGAGCGATGGGCTGATGCTACTGCTCGGATCAGAAGTGGTGGTGTCGTTGTTGGTGAGGAGGGTTGGGCTCTGATTGTTGTTGTTGTTGTTCTGGAACTGGGGCTGCAGCTGAAAAAGTTCGTTGGAGACGTCAGTGAAAGTCAGGCCAGCGGCCAGCTCATCAGGCGCTGGAACTGGGGCATTTCGGGGGAGTTTGGCGGCAGTAGTGGCAGCGGCAGGGGCAGGGGCGGACGCAGGGGACTCCGTCGGGGCGGTCAGTGGACTGCTGCCTTGGAAGGTGCCGCTACAGGGGCCAAGGGTCAGGCGACCCGGGGCACCACCATGACCTGGAGTGCCCTCTGGGGCCGGGTGAGCCACCACATCCATCGACGCCGACGCCGACACCAACGCCGACAGCGACGCGTGCCTGGCGAACTACTCGCTCGCTCCCTGCGGCTCCCTGCGGAATGCTGTTCGGCCGGGTCGGTCAATCAATCAATGCTCGATGCTGCTTTCTGATTCCTCCACGGCCACGTCTCCTTCGGATTCGGCCCCCAGCACGCGGTGGGGTCGCGAGGCCGGAACCGGTCCGGACGGAGCCTGAAGGAAGCTCCTGCGCAAGAGTCAGACAGGTGGTGGTTGGCCCAGACGGTGACAGGGAGTCTGGTGATGTTGCAGGTCGGGAATGCAATCGCTATTGGTGCAGACGTTCGAGCGCCCTGCTCCTGCAGTAGTCTGCCTGCGTCCTGGAGAAAGAATGCAGAGTGACGGCGGCCGGTTTGCTGACGATCGCCGTGTCTAATCGAATCGACCGAAAGGGTGGGACAGAGATGTCTGTGGGCAGTGGGGGGAAATCCAGTTCGTGCCTTTCCTTACGTGGTGTTTGTAGATGGCAGGTCGACACGTCGTTGGTGTCGCGGGGTAATGGCGGATTGGCTCGACGGGTCGCCGCGACGGTTGCTGCTGAGATGCAGGCTGGGCTGCGTCGATGCGCTGGTCGAGGATAGGCCGGAGAGGAAAGGAAAAGCGGAAGCAGAGCGCGGACGGCTGAGCCGTGATCAAGTAGGTTCTAAGGACAGGGGGAAATGAAGGTAAGGAAGTGGTGAACAGCGCCCCTCACCCAGAAGGAAAGCGAGACACAGATGAACGCTTGCCTCGATGGCGGCGGCGGAGGTGATTTGCCAGCGAATGGTTGAGAGAGGCCACCGTGAAGACAACACCTGGCTCGAGTCAAGGAATCATTAGTGCGACACGCTCCTCGCGAAGTCGCGTGGTGTGTCAAGTGGTGTATATGGTAGGCTGTACAAGCAGGAGAGAAGAACCGGCACTCTCCTGAATTTGATTCATTCTCGACAATCGACACGAAGGGGGGGGCCCAAGAGATGAATGGAGGTCTCGCCTCGTCTCGTGAGCCAGTTGGACCAGTCCAGTCTTTACCATTAATTCCGTTCGTCACAGTAGGCAGGCTCCGGCTTGGGTTCTTGGATCTCCCAACACCCCTGGCACTGTACTAAACAAGCTAGCGCTCTTGCTGCTCTTACTGAGGTTTCGGCTCAGTCAATGCTTAGCCACGCAAGAGAATCGACGAGAGGGAGGTACCATCGACTGCGGCAAGCCTCCTTTTTTATGCAGCCTCATTTCTATACCTGTAATTCACGGTGTGCGCCACACTGGCGTTTTGTGGCGGCGGGATCAGTATTGATTGAGATCAACCATACAGGTTCTGTCACCAGATTGTGCGTGTAGGCTAACCCGAAATACTCTGTTTGTCTCTCGCTATCCGTATCTCTAGTAAAATGGATATCAGCGTGTACAAAGAGGAACCTTGCCGCAGCCGATGAGATAGGCGTGCTGTGCAGAACACATGGATACTGACAAGACCGCCTCGAAATGATGGGAAGCGATTATCGTTCGCGTTTTCGGGAGACTTGGCATTGCTGAACTGGCCGTTACGCTGGTCACTAGCCACGTCCGACACGGGGTTTACTGTGATGTTTATGCACAGGTGGCTGTGTTACAACACACTACCAAGCCACGAAGCCAAACCCACGGTCATGGTGGTTCTTAAAAGCAGCGGGGCTTCGGCTCACGGTATAACCCACGTCAAGGGTTCAGGCTTGGGAGCCGGCGTTGGAGGGGTCCAATCTGTAGCCCGATGAAACGCCTCGTTAAGCAAATTACCCCCATCTCTTCGCCGCCATCCGTCCAGAAAGAGGAGTCTATTGGATCCCATGGACGTCCAAGCAGCTTCATTGTGACGGGAGGCTCTCATCTCCCTAGACGACCTGCCGCGTCAACAAACTCGTCACAGAACCATCAATCACACCGTGTTCTCCCCTCCAGACCATTGCGATCGTCACGGTCCCCAGATCTCCCACGAAGGCATATAAGGCGCGCCAGCTCGATCAGACGATGTCGCCCTGGGTGTGATGCTAAAGTTACAGAGTGGTAATAATGACACCCGCCGCGGCAGTTGCCCAGGGCCACCCTGCGGCTCAGACCTAGGATCCCTGACACTTCCGTCTCTCCCAGGGGGGCGAAGAACGTGTCTGGAAAATTGCAGCGACCGGGGTGACCCTGTCCACCGGTACGGGAACGGGTCGCACTGACAGCCGTGGCTGTGGCCGCCGAGTTGCATAAAACAAGACCAGTGGTTCGAGTCTCACGGTGTGTCTCTGAATTCGAGATTCTCAGACACCACTGCGCGGTGTTACGCTGCCCCGTGCCCTCCGTCGCGAGCAAACGCAGAAACGAAGCATCATCTGCGTCATAGTGCCCTGTTGCCACTGACAACGACTCGATTGCAGCTCCTGGGGCGCCTCTTATCGGGTCAACTGCCACAGGCTTGCTCGAGCAAGACAACCAAGTGGAGAAGGATATGTCACCAATGCAAGGGGCCGCCTCGACTTGCATCTGCCAGTGCAGTTGCACAAGGCCTGGCCTGGGCTAGCCACCTTTCTTGTGCGGGAGGCACAGAAAGAGCAGCACGACGCAGCCGGCCGTGTGGCCCTCGGTGGCTTTTTCTATGCCATCCAATGTTTGCCTCGAGTACCTTTTTCCGCCTTGAGGGATCTCAGGTGTCAGTTCTCAGTCAAGATCTCAGGGTCCGTCCCTCGCCAGCAGGAAAAAGCAACTGTATAGCTTGTCTTCCTGCGGGCTGCCCATTGAGAAAAGAGGCCAACAGCCCAGTCCAACGCACGGGGTCGTCTTCGGGGGTTTTCAGGGTCGCCCCAGCGAGTCGACCCCAACGGTCCGGGAAGCAGGGCTGGACTATGGCCCCCAAGGCGACCGGCCAACCTCGGGAGGCCGTTCACGCCCGATTGCTGTATCCACAAACCAGCGAACCTGGATCGATGCTTGATAGCATGCATCGTGATAATGCGGTATGTGGCATGATGAGTGGCTAGCTGCTTTACGGAAAGGGGCGGCATCGGAAAAGATCGACCTACTGTCTTGCTGTCTTCCCGCCGTACCCGTCCATGGCTGCCAGGTTTTGGTGCTCAGCAACGCGGGGAGAATGCGCTATCCACATGTTTTTCGGGTAGGCCGCGCCCCCGTGCTCAGTAGTGCTCCAGGCTCGAATCCCTTTGATGGATTTCATCGTCAGTCAACGGACGGACATTGAGAGTCCATTACGGGTTGCGTCGCCAGGGTTTGCGCAGAGCATCACAGCGCTGGCCAGTTCGTGTAGGGAACTATACTTGCTCGGCTCTGTACGTGGCGTGGATAGCATCAGAGTCCACAGAGGGAGGATATCTCCCAGAGCACTGCTGAGGGTCTGTCTACCTTCGCCGGCAATCAAGCAGCTTGGAAGAGTCTTCTCGATGACTGCTGCAACTCGACAGCGTGGGGACTCATCGCTCTCCGGCCTCGACGCTGGCGGATCGACCGGCTGGGCAGGTTTCTGTGGGCGACCCATCGTGCCCGCCTGCCTTCCAAGGAGCTCTCGGCCACTTCGAAGGCCCTCCCTCGGTCGGAGGGGAAGCAGCGACAGATGGGCGCTGCCTGCCAAATCCGTCCAACATCCCCGCACCGCACCACACTGCAGCGGTTTATACTGGATGGGCCGTCAGGTGCCCCTCCCCAGTCGCCGGCCCTTCATTATTGATCGTTTCAACGCGTTCCATCAAAGCCCCCACCGCGTCCACAGTGAGAAGGTAGCTCCAACACGCGCCTCTCCTTCCCCAGCAACCCGCGGTTTAATTGGTTTGTGGGGCCGCCTTTGCTGGGTGCTTCCCATTGGAGCTGGCCTTGGAGACGGGCAAGACATTGGACAGCGTGAGCTCTGAAGGCCAACCCCTGATCCCGCAACACGGGCCTTGAGACCTTGCCTGGCCTTGCTTTGCCTGCCTCACCTGGTTTCTCCTCACACCATCCATGACAGATTGAAGCCATCGGCTCTCCGCTCTCCGCCCTTTGCTTGTTTTTGCTCCTGCTGCTGTTCTTCCGCCGCGCTTGCCTGCATAAGGCACCGTCCACTCATTTCAACGGCTTCGGTCCGAGGACATCCCTCCATCTCCACGAAAACACACGCTCCCTCCCCCATCCCCATCGCCAGCCAGCCGATCTTCACCAGAAGCTTCACCATTGCGCCTGTTCCCCGCTGCTGCGCAGTCTCGACGACCTCATTGCGACCTCCTTTGCTAGACCTTGTACATACTCTGATATCATTTACAAAGCAGAGCGCCTTTGCTGGATCCCCTAACGAATACTAATTCCAACAGCTCGTCGCCCCGCCTACAACCTGAAACATCAACATTCCCACTTCTCCAGAGCCGTGCTGAGAAGCTTCCCTTGAGCTCTTGTGCGTCATTCGCCTTAAAGGCCGAACCTCCCGCCTTCCGCCACGAGCTTGTCTGTCACCAAGCTTGATCGACCCGCGAGCTCAACCACCATGGCCATGGCCACTGATCAACAAGCCCCCACGATGCGGTGCGAATCTCCCTCCCCGGAGATAGCGCCAACGCCGGCTATCGGGGCCTGCCCTGAGCTCTCTCGCTGCATGTCGACGGCCTCCGATGTGTCTCACGGGTCCGGCACCGACTTCATCCCCCGAGACTCCCTCGGAAGCACGGCGAGCGACGCATTTTCGAGGCAATCCTCTGCAAGCTACGGCCGCCGCTCCGATGTTAGCTTCGCCTCGTCCCGTCGTTCGAGCTACAGCATCGACAGTCGGGCCAGTCGCCGCCGTGGATACATGCGCCCTCAAGGCACGGCCTTCGCCGCCAGCGCCCAGTCGAGAGAGAGCGTCATGAGTCTGGGCAGCATCGCCCACGTCCAACACTACTTCGCCCGCACAGGACTGCTCGATGGCAAGGGCGCTCAGCTCCAGAGGAAGAACAAGAAACTGAGGGAGACACTGGACCTGTCAGCACTCGATACGGCCAACCTATCCCCCACGATCTTTGGGTCTGACACCGATTCTTCCTATGCCTCCATGGGGAGCAGTCCCGACCTTGCAACCTCTGGCTTCAATGTCGGACCGATGGTTGAATCTCCGATCGACGACGAGTACTACTCGGACGAGTTTGAGGAAGCCGATCCCAACATGCTTCCACCCACGGCAAGCACATATATCAGTCGCGAGAAGCCCGTACCGAGGCCGCCGACCATAGGAGAGCTCAAGTCGGCGCTCACCAGCTCCCTTGAGAAAGCAGCTGTCTCGTTGAAGGAAGCAAGGGCGCGCAAGGACCCATCCGAAGAAGAAGAGCATCCCTACGCCGAAACACCAACCATCGAGGTTAGGGGTCCGACAGGAAATCACACGCGGCAGAAGTCTTCCAAAACCCACGGCTGGTTCGAGATCCAGGGGATGCACATTCTCGACGTCATGACGCTCGCTATTCGGGCCGCCAAGATGTACTACACCGCTCACGAGCAGCCCCAACGTCTCGACGCCATCAAATCCGAACGACAGATCCGTACCGACATCTTCTCTGTCATGGAGACCCTCAAGCAGATGGCCACGCGCCGCTGGGCGGGCGGCATGCGCGACGAGGAGCTTACCATTCTAGACGGCTGGATCCAGGGCTTATTTAGCATGCTCCAGCAGGAGGATGATATGGAGGAGGCTGAACGCGCCGAGCAAGCTAGTTGGACCTGGCTCCGCGGCGACTGGTCCGGAAAGGAGGTTGAACGGGAGTTGGCGTTCATGGCCTCGCTCGAAGTCGGCTTGGACCTGGAGCCACTGCCGGAATACACTCCTGTGGAGACCGTCACCCCGGGGGATCTCCCGACGCCCTTCCTCAAGAGCATGCAGAACGGCCTGCGGCTCGTGAAGCTGCACAACGCTGCGGTCAAAAAGTCGAAGCGCCGGTTCGGCGGCGTAACCACCTTTCACGAGGATACTGAGAAGCCATATCGATGCGCTGACAACCTCCGCTACTGGGTCAAGGCCGCAGAGCTGCGGTGGGAGGTCCCTCTCAAGATTGATGCCCTGGGCATCGTCTATAACAGCAGTCCTGCAGTTTGGGTCGACTTAGAAGCAGCCATCTGGGCGTGGTGCAAGAAAGTACGGGAGGAGATCTCGGCCGAGCTGGCGAGCTGAGAGCTGATGGCATCGGGACATCACAGCAGTAGCCCCCTGGGCTTTATGCCACTAATGGCTGCTGAAGTCACCATGATTGTATGACCTTCCCCGGATACCCTGGCGTTTGAGAGGCGTTTCTTGTTTATATAACGTGCATTCTTGGGTTGGAAACCATCGAACCCCTTTCGTACTTGACATTCTAGCATCTGGAGACTTCTCCTACCTCATTTCCCAATAATACGGCCCAAGGTCATTAGACACGCATTAAGCTATCTGCTCCTCGTGATTGGACTACTCCTGTCGATGTCTTCCTGTGCCATACCACGTCTCGGTTCCGAATTTCGCTGGATGTCGGGCTATTCGTCTTTATTATATTGCGTATGAGATGTCATCATTTGTCCTGTCATTGTCATATTGGGTGATGGTTTGAACTCGTCCTGATATTGATGCCGCACGTAGCAGGACTACCCAGCAGGAAAAGGAAGAACGCAGACACATAAACTACGGCGACCAGCCCGCTCGCAGAATACCTCTCCGATTCGGTAGGTGAAGGTGGTTACCCTCGATTGGTCTGTGGCTGGTTTCTGCAAGCGAAGGTTGACGAGATCGCGCGGCTGGGTGTAACGGCCTCACGAGTTGTGGATATACTCCTATTGGTTTCTAGGGCATTGTTCTCTGTAGTTCTGGAGCAGGCCGGGGAGGGTTGTGCTAGTGGCTGTGAAGCGAGAAGTAGACAAGTACAAGACGGTACTGCTGAGCTAGCCTATGATACGGTCGTCCAAGAGCCAAGTGCGCCTCGCAGCACTCGGTGTTCACCATCACTAGTCGTTACGGCACTCGTGGCGTATCACCCAGGCGGCGTGGTACAAACTCTCTCCATGCTCGACTCCCCTCCGACCCAGGGTAAACATCAGAGTCGTCATCACGTAAATGCATGGTTTTGTGGCGTAGTATGGTATTGGGCACTCTGACCCCGGTTCCTGTGAGAGCTTCGAGCAACTGTGTGTGCTCTTAAATCAACAACCTTGTGATTCTGTGTTCTACACATCAGATCATCTGTTAAGGGGTCTAACAGATGGGGTTTGGAGGCGAACGGGAAAGTGTTATGACAACGAAACTCGGGGGACTTCAGCTCCGGCACCAGAAACACAGTTCCCATGGAAGAACGGGTAATCCTATTGATGACGGAGACTCCAAATAAGCTGCATGCCACCGATAAGCAACCACCACAGCCCCGAGCCATGTCCACTAGACCTCAGTGAGCTTCGCCACGGGTTGGCCTCCGTGAACATGACCCAGGATGAGCCCAAAGTCTCCAGGCAGCGTCCAACCTTGAGAACAATGGTCTGTTGCATAGGATCTACTGCAGTGTACGGTCAGTCCCACGCCGGGTTGCCGAGCTCAGCCTGCCAGACGAAGGACTTGAATCCCAAGGATCATATTGGGCCGGACGTTGACCTATATACATGAAGCAGTTCAATGTCCTACCAAGGCGAAGTATGGCAAGATACAGGTTATGTGGAAACCGTCTTAGCCAGGCTCTGCCCTGTTCACGACATTCAATCCATGCACAGTACTAACGTGCCCCGAGAAAAGTGTATCTCTTTGCTTGGCTCTAACAAGGTACGTTCATACACAAAGATGGGAAGAGTGCACGATACCCTCACAGCCCACGTCTACTGAAAGACGTTAGATGTTCAAGACTTAAGGTAGTTTGTAAATGCCTATGCCCTGAGCCAAACACTGCGCAAGTGGACAAGTGTAAATAGCTCCTGGGAGAATATGCTACTGATTGTGCAAGGCAGATCAGGCACTACCTGAATGACTGGACATTGCCTAAGTGGTTGCTCGAGACGGGTTGGGCGGCAACGTCAGTGAGAAGAGCAGCTGTAAGTGTGAACAGGCAAGGGAATTAGCCGCGCTAGTCCCCTCCCAGCTAGTCTCTCTCCCGCATAAACGTCGGCAAAACCACCACAATGTACCGGCGCACACCAACCAGAAGGCGCACACCGCCTAACGCGGCTAATCGCATGACGCTAATGCGAGCGCTGTTGGATCCGAACAACGAGAGGTACGTACATACTGTAGCTGCCTTCCATCTGTTTCGTCACGTCAACTCGCCTGCCCAGCATAGCCATTTCTAACATTACCACCATCAACCTCACAGCGCTGTCGATACCGAAACATTCACCTCGAGCCCAGGACCCCAGCAGCCCATTATGTCGTCCGAGGAGGAACGCCAGCAGGCCCTCGACGCCTACCGCTCCGAGCTCCTCAAGTCCAGAGAGCTGGAGACCAAGCTGAAGGACCTGCGCCTAGAGATCCGGGAGCTGCAGAAGGAGTTCGACCGAACCGAGGACTCGATCAAGGCGCTGCAAAGTGTGGGCCAGATTATTGGCGAGGTTCTCAAGCAGCTGCCAGATGAGCGATGTCAGTAAACTCCCTGTCCCTGCCGAGCTCCCCAACCCGTACATGCGTTGACCAAGCCTGTGCCTCCCAGTCATCGTCAAGGCCTCCTCTGGCCCCCGCTACGTGGTCGGATGCCGAACGAAACTCGACAAGGAGAAACTGAAGCAGGGAACGCGTGTCGCCCTCGACATGACCACACTCACCATCATGCGGATGCTTCCCCGCGAAGTCGACCCGCTCGTCTACAACATGTCCCTCGAGGACCCTGGTCAGGTCAACTTTGCTGGTATCGGTGGCCTGAACGATCAGATTCGCGAGCTCCGTGAGGTCATCGAGCTGCCGCTGAAGAACCCCGAGCTGTTCCTGCGTGTGGGTATCAAGCCGCCCAAGGGTGTCCTGCTGTACGGACCTCCCGGTACCGGCAAGACGCTCCTGGCGCGTGCTGTTGCCTCCAGTCTCGAGACGAATTTCCTGAAGAGTGAGTCTGGTTCTCTGCTCTGGGATCCTCGGCAGCATTGACTAATGTTTTCTTAAGTCGTGTCCTCCGCGATCGTCGACAAGTATATCGGCGAGTCGGCGCGCCTGATTCGCGAGATGTTCGGCTACGCCAAGGAGCACGAGCCCTGCATCATCTTCATGGACGAGATCGATGCCATCGGCGGAAGACGATTCTCCGAGGGTACCAGTGCGGATCGTGAGATCCAGCGTACGCTCATGGAGCTGCTCAACCAGCTCGACGGATTCGACTACCTCGGCAAGACCAAGATCATCATGGCCACGAACCGACCCGATACCCTCGACCCCGCCCTCCTCCGTGCCGGACGTCTGGACCGCAAGATCGAGATCCCCCTGCCCAACGAGGTCGGCCGCCTGGAGATTCTCAAGATTCACGCCGCCGACGTTGTGACCGATGGCGAGCTTGACTTTGAGAGCGTGGTGAAGATGAGCGACGGCCTCAACGGTGCCGATCTGCGGAATGTTGTTACCGAGGCGTATGTGGAGCCTTCCTCCCCCCCTGACAATACAAAACCACTGACTTATTCCCCAGGGGTCTCTTCGCCATCAAGGATTACCGCGACGCCATCAGCCAAGACGATTTCAACAAGGCAGTCCGCAAGGTCGCCGAGTCGAAGAAGCTCGAGGGCAAGCTTGAATACCAGAAGCTGTAAATGGGTTGGATCAGACGGGAGGGTCTATCACAGCAATAGAGCGGAGCATACAAGCTCGCACTTGTACCAGGGTCACGATACCCATCATCACAAGCGGAACGGACACCCGGGGAATACGGTGGCCCGCGCGGTTCATCAAGCGGCGGTTCGCGCAGGAAGGTTCGCCTGTATTGTGCACACCGGACTTTGCTTACATGGTAGCCTGCGAGGCGGGGTTGGGGCCCCAGGATTCTGGGTGTACAGGGAAACGAACGGATAGGCTGAGCAGGCTTTACTTGACTTCTTGGTAGCAATAAAGATGTTACCTGTAACGGCTTGGAGGTAAGCCTTTGACATGTACGTGTGACTCGACCTGTGCATCCCGCTGTCGAACCTGCAACCTTGCATTCGAGACTGCATGCGTTTCTGCGTAGGGCTGGGAGTTGAACGCGGTGAGGTAAGCCACGAACAACAGGGCTGGCACGGTGACGCGCCGGAGAGCTCACGCCAATGCTGACCCTCTTATCTGCATCAGGGCTACCCCATCACCGCAGGGCACTCCGCCAGACCAGTCGCAGTCGTGGGGATGGACAATCGCCAAACGCATCGAATAACACGTCAGCCTTGAGTTTGGAATCCTCCTCTGCGTGCTGACATCAGAAGAAGCTAAGCTTGGCGGCATACCCAAGCGCGGCGCCGCTCAGCCGCAGCAAGGGGACCCCTCGCGGAAAAGGGGCACGGGGCGGTACGGATCATGCAGTGTCTTGTCCAACGATACACACACACACAGTCTTCCCACATCCGATGAGACTGGCGCCGCCCAGCCTGATGGGTGGATGGCGGCTGACCAACAATGCCAAAATGTTGCATCCCATGATGGAAAAACCACCACGGGTGGATGTCTGATCCAGCGAGAGAAAGGCGCAGCGATTTAGGGGTTCCTCGCGCGATCCGGGCTGATGCTATTCTTGGGGAGCTAGCGGGGGGGGGGGGCAGGACCCGGGAGGGGCGATAGCTCCCACATTCCCTCCCGCTGGGGCTGTACACCCGGGCAGGCACCATTTCGCACTCGCACCGCACCTAGCCGGACGGAAGCCAGGCCAGATTGGACTTTTCGCCTCGTACCTGGGCCTGGCGGACGGCGGTGCTGCAAGACTCGGAAGTGCCGTCGATCCCCACCAGAGTAGCGCCTGGGTGGGTGGGATGGTGGTGGTCGAGAAACAGGGTCGGCCGGAAGAAACGACGTTTGTGTTCTTTCGAGGCGACCAGGCCCCGGGCAGGGCGTGCCAGGGCAGTAGGGGAATACGAAGTGGAGGTGGGGTCGCGATGATGTATGCGATGAAACGCTGGAGAGGACCGATCTTCAGGGCACATCATGTCAAGTTCGTGTGATGGACTGGGTGATGCCTCGTGTGGCACCGGCACCCGGGACAAAAGCCGGCGAATTGATTTTGATTCTTGATTTTGGAGGGCCCAGGCGTCCGTCCCCCTCGAATGTTGATTTGTGCAGCGCCGGTTACGCCTCGCTGGCAGCACTGGATGGGATCTGTGTCGCAGATAGAAGCCCTTCGGGAGCATCGCAATAAGATGGGGATGGGCCTGGATGACGATTGGGCTTGGGGGCTCGAGGGGCCATGGAGGGCGGAGTGTGGCGCGTTACAAAAGCGATGCTCCCTGCCCCAGAGGGTATGGTAGTGTGACGCTAGCCGGCTGCGTGTTAGCGCGCGGCGTCCCACCAACGCACGTCGGTCTGGCCAGGGGTTGTTGCTCAAGCTACCTGGCCTGCCTTACCCTACCTTGGTGTAGCTTGGTCGTCTTTGTTGCTCTCAGTTTGTTGCCCCTCCACTTGTTGCCTGGAGACGACGAAGAAACCGTAATCATGCGCAATGTGGTGAGCGGTCCGTGGAGCGGACGCTAAGAAGCGATCTGGCATCGTCGTGGCAATACGACAGGAATAGCAATGCAGTGAAAGACATCGACTATGGGTGCGGCGAGGAGGAGAAAAGAAAAAGACGTTGACGGTGTGCCGTCTGAATATGGTGAGCTGTCTCTCGTTGGTTCGGGCCTGCAGAAGCAGTGGCCAACAGAAGAAACGAGGGGTCCGGACGTCGGATGGCGGTTCAGCTAGTCTTGTTGGATGTCTGCAAACAGGAAGAGAACGGGGAAAACTCGCAGACCGAGCCGGGCGTCTCAGACCAGCTCGTGGGCCGAGTGTCCGGATTCTGGAAAGATGTTTCTCTTCATGTGGCCTTATGAGTCTAGATCTCAGTGCTTGCTTGCTGACCTGATTGCATGTGAAAGCAAACCTGAGAATGTTATGAGACTCTGATGCTGCTAGGAAGAAACTGATGATGATCCGTCTGGGTTTTGGGGCGCTAGAAAGGAATGGAGGGGGTGGGATGGGTCCCGGCAACGTGTCGAACCCCCACCATCCCTCATTGTCCATTTGCCCATTGCCCGTTTGCCGTTGTTGCTGTCGCTGTCGCTGAACTCGCAGCTCACCCGTGAACAAGCCCGGGCTCTTGACTGGCAGCACCGTAGGGCGCAAACCACACCGCTTCAATGCTCTGATGCTGGGGAGAGATGGATGTTGGAGGTACCCAGGTACCGTGTCTCCACTCGCATTACGAGCGGGAACAATTGGGTGGTTCGTCGAAGAACCCACCACCCTCTCACTCACCATTGACAGCCGCCTACCTGGCAACCCTGGCCGCCACGCCTGCGCCCATGCGCTCTCAGCGCGGGTCCGAGAAGGAGCCCCCTGCCCCTCCACTGCCTCGTCGTACCTTGCCCACTCGTCACTGCCTCAGAGCACCCAACGCCCACCACGCAGCTCGAGACGCTACTCCCCTAGTCCATCTGAGACCTGGGCCACATAAAGCTCTCCCGGATTCCTCCTCCCCCTCCATTGACCTCTCTGTTCTTCCTCTCCTCTCTCTCTCCTCCTGCTCTCGCTATACACCGTACCAAATCCCCCTCCAGACGCCTATTCTTCTTCTTGATACCCAAACCGCTTGCCCACAGAACTCCACCCTCGTTCCGGCACCGATCAGCGACTCCTGCGTCTCTCTTTCCCAAACTAGCTTTCCCACAGTGCCTCTTGAGTTTCTGTCAACATGTGGTACGTATGAGCCTATTCCGGCGTCCCAGGGGTTTCCAGGAGCTTCGAATGGCCCCAAGGACGTCTTGACGGCCGGTTCGTTGTTTCTGATGGCCCCTCGGTTGATCGCAGACCAGTGGGGGGTCCATGGAGATGTCTTGACCGCCAGAAGCTGACCGCGGGGTGTTCTGGACAGTGGCATTTTCGGTTACGTCAACTACCTGGTGGAGAAGGACCGCAAGTTCATCGTTGACACCCTAATCAACGGTAAGCACCTCCCTTCCAGTGCGAGATGAAACGTGAGGGAAGAGCCTCCCACCGCTTTCCCGCTGGTTGCCTCTACCCGGCGTCTAGTCTCCTCGGCAACACACACCGAGTCGGCCCCGCCTTTCCATACTAACGCACTCTGCGCCCCCAGGTCTTTCGCGTCTCGAGTACCGTGGCTACGACTCGGCTGGCCTGGCCGTCGACGGCGACAAGAAGAACGAGGTTTTCGCCTACAAGGAGGTTGGCAAGGTCGCCAAGCTCAAGCAGCTCATTGAGGAGTCCAAGCCCGACCTCACCCAGATCTTCGACTCTCATGCCGGTATTGCCCACACCCGCTGGGCCACCCACGGCCCCCCTTCTCGCCTGAACTGCCACCCCCACCGGTACGTTTGCACTGCGAGGAAAAGCCCGCGCGGCATAAGCTGCGTGGCCCCAATGACTCGGCCCTATTCGATCGACCCAGCAAGCTGACTTTTGCCTCTCCCCTGCAGATCCGACCCCACTTGGGAGTTCACCGTCGTCCACAATGGTATCATCACCAACTACAAGGAGCTGAGGACGCTGCTTAGCAGCAAGGGCTTCAAGTTCGAGACCGAGACCGACACGGAGTGCATCGCCAAGCTCGCCAAGTATCTGTACGACCAGCACCCCAACGTTGGCTTCACCGACCTCACCAAGGCCGTCATCTCCGAGCTCGAGGGCGCCTACGGTCTGCTGATCAAGTCGGTCCACTACCCCCACGAGGTCGTTGCCGCCCGTAAGGGTTCGCCCCTCGTCATCGGTGTCAAGACCCAGCGCCGCATGAAGGTCGACTTCGTCGACGTCGAATACTCTGACGAGAACGCTGCTCTCCCCGCCGAGGAGGCTTCTCAGAATGTCGCCCTCAAGAAGCAGAACGACTTCCTCAACCCCAGCTCTCTCCTGGCCGCCCCTGACAAGTCTCTCCTGCACCGCTCTCAGTCGCGTGCTTTCATGACCGACGATGGCATGCCTATGCCCACCGAGTTCTTCCTCTCCTCTGACCCCTCGGCCATTGTTGAGCATACCAAGAAGGTCATGTACCTCGAGGACGATGACATTGCCCACATCCACGAGGGCTCCCTGAACATCCACCGTCTCAAGAAGGCCGATGGCAGCTCCAACGTCCGCACCATCCAGACCCTTGAGCTCGAGCTTCAGGAGATCATGAAGGGCAAGTTTGACCACTTCATGCAGAAGGAGATCTTCGAGCAGCCCGAGTCTGTCGTCAACACCATGCGTGGCCGTCTCGACATCGCCAACAAGACCGTCACCCTTGGTGGTCTGCGTTCGTACATCTCCACCATCCGCCGCTGCCGTCGCATCATCTTCATTGCTTGCGGTACTAGTTACCACTCTTGCATGGCTGTCCGTGGTATCTTCGAGGAGCTCGCCGAGATCCCGATTGCCGTGGAGCTGGCGTCCGACTTCCTCGACAGACAGGCCCCCGTCTTCCGTGACGACACCTGCGTCTTCGTCTCTCAGTCTGGTGAGACGGCTGACTCTCTCATGGCCCTCCGCTACTGCCTGGAGCGTGGTGCCCTGACCGTTGGTATCGTCAACGTCGTTGGCTCCTCCATCTCCCTGCTCACCCACTGCGGTGTCCACGTTAACGCCGGTCCCGAGATCGGTGTTGCTTCTACCAAGGCCTACACCTCGCAGTTCATCGCCATGGTCATGTTCGCCCTGTCGCTCAGCGAGGACCGTGCGTCCAAGCAGAAGCGTCGTGAGGAGATCATCGAGGGTCTTGGTAAGATCAGCGACCAGATCAAGGACATCCTTACCCAGGACCAGGCCATCAAGGAGCTCTGCTCCAAGACCTTCCAGAACCAGAAGTCCCTTCTGCTGCTGGGTCGTGGCAGCCAGTTCTCCACCGCTCTCGAGGGCGCGCTGAAGATCAAGGAAATCTCCTACCTTCACTGCGAGGCTGTCATGTCCGGTGAGCTGAAGCACGGTGTGCTGGCTCTGGTTGACGAGAACCTCCCCATCATCATGATCCTCACCCGTGACGAGATCTTCACCAAGTCTCTGAACGCCTACCAACAGGGTAAGCCCACATTTCTTTATCCGATTACGTTGCACAAGCTAACACGTCTCCAGTCGTCGCTCGCAGTGGCAAGCCCATTGTTATTTGCAACCCCAACGACGAGGAGTTCAGCGCCAGCCAGGCCCAGAAGATCGAGATCCCCAAGACGGTCGACGCCCTGCAGGGTATCCTGAACGTCATCCCTCTGCAGCTGATCGCCTACTGGCTCGCCGTCGGCGAGGGTCTCAACGTCGATTTCCCTCGCAACCTGGCCAAGTCGGTCACTGTCGAGTAAGGAAAAAGAATTGGGAGTGCTCGTTGGGTATAGATTTGCCAAGATTCCTGGGTATTTTTTTGCTTCTCTCTTCAGCCGCATTGGAGTTGGAGGATGCAAAATATGGGAAGCCGGGGCAAAGGCCGGCCCTTGATTTCTCTCACGTCTGGATGATTTCCTTCGCTAGGAGGTAATGTCAGGCGGTGCGAGTGCTGGCCATGTTTAGCATGTACTACTGGGAAAGAACGTCACGAAAGGATATGGAGGATTGAGTAAAGCGAATTGATGTTTTATATGACCCGCTTGAAGATGCATTTCTCGGTGTGATGATGTCAACTGAAGGCGAGGCAGTGATGCCCCGGCACGTGTGCTCATCAAATACAGGCAGAGCTGTGTGACGAGCATATCATGCACATCTCGCAACACTACATCACACGGTCGCCTGTTCCAAGCAGCGTTGTATGCCACCCTTACAAGCCACGTATTCACTGGCCATAGTTGACGGTATCCAACATTATTTACGAAGAAACAAGTTTGAGCAACGAGCCACCTGACCCTAAACCTAAGTACTCAGACATTGGTATCGATACAGTTACACCAAACATCTTGCCCACCTACTAATGACGAAAAAGGGAGACCGAACTCGTACAACAGCATAAGCAAAAGCACGAACATGCTGCCGGCCATCACCGAGGCATACGCACGCAGCGTCGCTATCCCATCGGCCGCGGCAAGACACCAATCAGGTATCTTCTCCATATTGAGACCCATGATTCACGCTGTCCATGGCTCTGACTAGATGCACCCGAGGCAGGTACAAAAGTGGTGTCATCCCGCAGTTGATGGAACAAAATGATGTCGGTCAAGATGAAGACCCAAGTGGCTTCAGTGATAGTGCATACAGACAGCGCACGCCGCCTCTCACGCGGAGGATGAAGGTGAGGGCGACCTTCTCTTCACAGTCTTGTGGAGAACGCTCTGGACCTCCTTGGAATAGCGCTCCGAGTCCGCCGCCGCGAGATCCTCATACGCCTGCGCATCGTTAGCCCACATCCCCCAAAACACAAGACCGAGTCGGTCGACGTACCTGCCGCTCCGGCCCGCTCAGCTTCTTGTACTCGTCCGCGATCTGGCGCGTCGTCTCGGTGACGCTCCCCGTGTAGTCGCCGCTGGCCCAGCGCGCCTTGAAGAAGAGGTTGTAGACGGTCGTGGGCCGCTTGGGCAGGCGCTCGTCGCGGATGGCGTAGCGGTGCGTGACGCCCTTGCCCTTGTTCAGCTTGCGGCGGAGCTGGTTGCGCGCGTTGTTGGCGGCCGCGATCTCCTCGGGTGTGTGGCTCTCGACCCAGGCCCTGTAGGCGGCGTTGTTGGCGAGCTTGTTCTTCTCGGCGACGTCCTTGAGGCGCTGTCGTCCGGTCAGTCTTACCGCCGACGGAGAGTCCGGAGGGGGGGGGGGGATGCGGCGTACCTCGGCTTCGGCCGCGTCCAGAGACTTGTACTCCTCGGCCAGCGCCTTCGCGCGCTCGCCCAAGCTGGTGGTGCCGCCGGACTTGATGTTGAGCGAGGTGAAGATGGTCCAGACCGTTTCGGGCAGCTTCTTCGGCTCCTTGAGCAGTGCGACCTTCTTCAGCTCGCGGACGTCCTGGGCGAGCTGGGCCTCGGGCGTGAGCTCCTTCTTAACCTTCTTGACCTTGGGCTTGGGCTTGGGCTTGGCGGCCTTCTTGGTGGTGGACTTGGTGGCCTTCTTCGCCTTCTTGACGGGCTTCTCAACGCCGTCATCGGTCTTCTTCGCAGGGAGGCGGGCCCATTGTGTCGTCGTGAAGGTGCGGGAGGGGATCCGGGAGGAGATGGGGAGGGCGCGGCAGATGGTGCTGGGCGCGGCGCGGATGGCCAGGCGCTGGGCGGCGGTGCGACCGATGGCGGTCAACATGATCGGCAAGGGGTTTTTTCAAGTTGGAGGAGCTGCAGTGATCGTTTGGGAGGTAGGCAGTCAGGTTGGCGATCTGCTAGAGTCTGAAGAGGGACGTCAGATTTCGAAGATTGGGACCGGGAGTCGTGCTGGTGTTGTGCATAACAGGGACATGCGACTGCCCGCCCAGCCCCGTGTTTTGGAGCTTCGAAGTGCCGTATACCGAGATTTGCACCAAGCTTGGGCGTGCATAAAAGTCCCCTGTACTTCAGTGCCGTACCACACCTTCGTCACCGAGAGCCCCAATGCAGCTGAGTGGTGCCGCACGCAGGCCGCAATGGAGGGATGGTCCCACTTTGCCAGGGGCAGAAACCAAGCTTCCCATTGGCAGCTGGCACCTGGAGTGCCCCCTTCCAGTGGACGCAAGGTGCACCTGGAGCATCTCCCCATCCTCAGGCTGCCAATCGGTACGTACCTCTTCACTCGCCTCGCCTTGCCGTGCCTGGTAGGTAAGCCAGCCAGAGGCACCAACGAGACGCGAAGCTCTGCTGGAGCTCAACCTCACTACCGACATCACGATCCATCCATCATCGCACCCCCATCTCCCACGCCCACCACCGCCCAAGCCATCTCGTCGCACCCTCCGTCGAACCTTCAGATACCACCGCTTCTTTGCCTTTCACAGCCACATACAATGGATCACCGACCGCAAGCTTGGGGCCGGGTATGTTCAGCTCCTTCTCCGCCAACCACCGCCGGTGAACCCCCAGTCGACACCCGTTTGCTGACCCTCCCCTCCAGCCCAGAGACGACGTCTACGGCGCCTACGATGCCACCCACATGAACCCCAACGGCCCCAACCAGGCCTCCCAAGCCCCCATCGTCACGGGCACCTCGGTCGTCGCCATCAAGTACAGCGAAGGCGTCGTCATCGCCGCCGACAACCTCGCCTCGTACGGCTCGCTCGCCCGCTTCACCGACGTCAAGCGCCTGCGCACCTTTGCCGACTCGACCGTCATCGGCTTCGGCGGCGACGTCTCCGACATGCAGTACCTCGACCGCCACCTCACCTCCCTCGCCATCGACGAGTCCTACGGCAGCCCCGCCATCACCGCCTCGGCCGACTCGCTCGACAACCCGGACCAGGCCCGCCCCCGCCTCAACGCCGCCAACCTCCACAAGTACCTCGCCAAGCTCTTCTACGCCCGCCGCTCCAAGTTCGACCCCCTCTGGAACCACGTGCTCGTGGCCGGCCTCGACGACGACGAGAAGCCCTTCCTCGCCGCGGCCGACCTCCTCGGCACCACCTTCTCCGCCCCCTCCCTCGCCACCGGCTTCGGCAGCATGCTCGCCCAGCCCATCATGCGCCGCAGCGCCCCCGACGACGAGGCCGCCGCCAAGCTCACCCGCGAGCAGGCCGAGGACGTCATCAAGGAGTGCATGAAGGTCCTCTACTACCGCGACGCCCGCTCCCTCGACTCGTACAGCATCGCCGTCATCACCAAGGACGGCGTCGAGCTCAAGGAGAACGAGAAGCTGGAGAAGCAGAGCTGGGCCTTTGCCGAGAAGATCAGGGGCTACGGCACGCAGACGGTGTAGCGTCTGCATGGGCATGTGACGGATGGAGAAGGCCGGACCGGCGTTGTACCAATAGACGGAATCCATGATTTTGCTGCACGTGCACTCTGCAAACTGCACGTCCGAGTGTGCTATGTGACAGGGATGAGCATGGCCGGTGAGTACGTGGCTTCTTAAGGTTGGCATCGTACGCTGCTCATGTGATGTAATGCTGCGAGATGCGGGCAAGGTGTTTGGTGTAGCTGTATCAATTCCAATATCCGGGTACTTCGTTTTGGGGTCAGGTGAATCGTTGTTGCTCAACTTAGTTCCTTCGTAAATCATGCTCGTTACCAAACATGCACCCACCACCCCATGCGACCGACCCCTAAGCCAAATATCGAAAGCACCCGGAAACACACCGACGCTATGCGAAGCAACGCAACCCAGCCAAAAGAAAAAGCACATGTAGCCAACAAAATCGCCTCAGGCGTGTCCCTTCGTAACCAGCACAACCTCCCCAGCACCATCAATCCAGGAGACACCCGCCGACTTGACCGTCCGCTCCGTCGCAACGTGGAGCAGCAGGTAGATGTGCTTCGCGACGCAGCCGAAGCTCCAGAACCGGATCCACTGCCACCCCTCCTCCCGCACGCAGCGGCTGCCCCAGCCCGCGAAGCCGTCCGTGATGTAGTTGTACAGGAACCCCCACATGCGCTGGACGAGGCCCGGGTCCCAGCCCGTGCAGTCGAGGAGCCAGTACCCGCGCTCGAAGGGGCGGAGGGGCCGGTGGCAGGTGACCGAGGCGAGGCGGCGGGGGAGGCCGAAGGAGCGCATGAGGAGGTGCATGTTGGGCGTGACCAGGTCGTCGGGGGTGAGAGTGGCCGCGGAGGTGCTGGGCCCAGGGGCTTGGATCTCAAGCAGCGAGAGGAAGGCGGCGTTTGACGGGTTGCGGAGGGTCAAGGGGTAGAGAGGGGTTCGAGAGCTGGGTGATTCTGGGCCCGTGTCGCTTGAGCTCCGGGTAAGAGCAGGGGCTGATGAGGGTTTGGCGCGCTTGCTGGGGAGGGGGTCCGATCCTGCCCTTGAGTGATGCGCATGATGCCTCTTTAGAGGACGCTGGGGTTTCTCCTCGACAGTCGCATCTTCGAGGATGGTATCTTCTATGATGCTGTCTTCCGTTTCCTCGGTCCCGGCTTCGGAACTTGGCAAGACATGTTGCCCGGCTGGGGGAGGGGTTGCTGTGATGCACATATCGCTGCTCCTGGACTGCGGCATGTCTGTCGTGGCCGCCACGAGTGGCGCATCGCTAGAGGTTGCAGGAATGACGAGGTCCACGTCCACCTCGATGGATTCTTCTTGTCCGTTTCGCTGTGATGATGGCGGCAGCAAGGGCGAGCTCACCACTGGGGTTGGAATATTGCCTGATACGCGGTTTCGTGGCATTGCCGCGCCACGGCGAACAGGACTCGCCCCTCCCGAAGAAGTGGACAGGGGTGAGTTCTCGAACCGGCCGAGGAAGTGCTCCATGGTTCGGCTGGGTGATGACAGTTCCGGAAGGCGAAGGTCGTTCCAGGGCATCGAGTCCTGAACAGTACTCGGCGGTGCCACCCACGAGCCCTCCTCATCTGATAGTGGACTGGTGGGTTGGGCGCTGGTGGGGGATGGCGAGTGGTACGGCTCTCCCCGAGGCAGAGATATCAGTTTGGGGGAGTTAGAATTGTCCCAGGCGCCTTCGAAGGAGAGCTGTGCCGAGTCAAGAGAGGCGCCGAAGGATTCATACGCCTGTTCTTCCTGATATGGCGGCTCTGGCACCCTCGGGCCTTGCTGTGAACCTGGGGGGTCTCGCGCGGCGAGGGATGTGCGCGTCACGGGCTCGAAGGCGAGATAGGCATTGGCCAGTGCCCTGTAGACGACATCGTCTTTGCTCATGGCCGGTGCCGAGACGTGTACCAGGATCTCGACATCGTCGGCGGTGGTTGTGCGGGCCGTGTCGGCCATGGCCCCGTGCTGGAGAAGCACGTCGTCAGGACGATGTTGGGTGACCGCGCTGATGCGACTGGGAAGAGGCGCACATCGCTAAGAAAACTCTCGCAAACGACTGCTCAGATCCAATGTGAAGTATCGATTTGGAAGCCAGCGAGGAATTTGCGCACAGTTGAGTTCCTTGCGCCTGTATGGCAGGCAGCAGAGTCAATATTGAGGGAAGTCGTCCAGGTGATCGATCTGGTGCCACTCGATCAGTGCTGTACTCGGTACCTTGCAGTCAGCGAGAAGTACCTTTCATGCCTGCTTGGACTGCGGGGCAAGCTCTTGTGCCCCACAGTCGGTACATTCCATTCCGGCGACAGATGCGCCATGGGGTGTTCCTGGTGTTCGATTTCCATCCATCGAGATGATAACTGGCCATACTGGGGACGTGATGGTGAAAACATGATGAGTTTCCATTTCCATCGCAGAAAAAGGAATTATGATCTGTAGCACAGTCTGCCAGGGGACCTTGGCAGGTCGGTACCAATTGGCGACTTATGGCCTGCCTACACCAATGATGTTCGTCCAAAGGAGCATTGGTAGTCTTCTGTCGTGTCACCATGTGCCACGATGGATACCTTGAGGTACTCCCACCGCCATTGGTGGAGTCGAGATATCCGAGCAGCGCCTCCAACCCCCAAATTCTGGTGGTGACAGTGAAGCATCGGGGGCTCAGCGTGGTGCACTTGTAGGTCCTACCTACCTACTGAGGTACCCGCCTCGCCTTCTGAAGTTGTGAGCCAGCAACCCAACCCAAGATTGCGTTTCCGCTAGCAGCAGTGGGGGGTAAGACGAGGGGGAGGCGAGGGGAAATTGGTGTAGAGATACCTTGTCCCGTCGGCGCTTGGCGCGTGGCTCGGCGTATCTGTACTTACCCCTGCCCGGCCGTCCAGTGGCCTGGCCCGTAGAGAAACGTGCTGCCAACCCCAGATTCGCAGATCTCGAGAGAAGACCACGACGACGACTTCTCCACGACTTGTTCACGACCTCTTCACGACCTCTTCCCACTTCCTCCTCCTCACCTCCCCGCCGCCCCATTCTCACCACCACCAGCCGCCATCATGTCCGAGAAGAAGGTCGCCATCTCCAAAGAGGCCACCGCGCCCGCCGCCCAGCAGCAGCAGCCGGCCCGCGATCTCGGCCGCGTTCTCGTCATCGGCGGCAATGGCTTCCTGGGCCACCACGTCGTGAACCAGATCCTCGACGACTCTCTCTGGAAAGCCTCGGCCGTCTCCGTCATCGACCTCAAGTGCGACCGCAACCGCCGCCCCGACTCCGACCGCGTCGCCTACCACGAGGCCGACATCTCCGACGCCGACCGCCTCCTGTCCATCTTCGAGGACGTCAAGCCCGACGTCGTCATCCACACCGCCAGCCCGGCACCCCACGCCGCCGCCGCCGTCGCCAATGGCCTCTTCAAGAAGGTCAACGTCGACGGCACCGCCGCCGTCATCCGCGCCTGCCAGCAGACCGGCGTCACCGCCCTCGTCTACACCAGCTCCGCCAGCGTCATCAGCGACAACAAGAGCGACCTGATCAACGCCGACGAGCGCTGGCCCCTCATCCGCGGCGACGCCCAGACCGAGTACTACACCGAGACCAAGGTCAGCCCTCTTCCGTCTTCCCTCCTTCCCCTTCCCCTCTCTCCCCTCATGCCCAGCGCCGCAAGACTGACAGGACCCCGCAGGCCGAAGCCGAGCAGCTCGTCCTCGCCGCCAACCGCCAGGACGACTCGAAGCTCCTCACGACGGCCATCCGCCCGGCCGGCATCTTCGGCGAGGGCGACACCATGGCGACGCTCCAGCTCATCCGCATCCACCGCCAGAACCGCACGGGCTTCCAGATCGGCGACGGCGACAACCTCTTCGACTTCACCCACGTCGCCAACATTGCCCACGCCCACCTCCTCGCCGCGCGCCTCCTCCTCGTCTCCTCCCGCGCCCCGACCGTGCCCCTCGACCACGAGCGCGTCGACGGCGAGGCCTTCATCGTCACCAACGACGCCCCCATCTTCTTCTGGGACTTTGCCCGCGCCGTCTGGCGCGCCGCCGGCAGCGACAAGGGCACCGCCCACGTCTGGGCCATCCCCCGCGAGATCGGCCTCGTCATGGGCTTCGCCTCCGAGGTCGTCTTCCACATCCTCGGCAAGACCCCCACCTTCACCCGCCAGCGCTGCGTCTACAGCTGCATGACCCGCTACTACAACATCACCAAGGCCAAGCGCGTCCTCGGCTACAGGCCGATCGTGAGCCTCGACGACGGTATTAAGCGCGGCGTCAAGTGGTTCCTCGACCAGGAGGCCGCCGGCGCCATCCAGAGGGTGGTTTGATGCGGGCGACCTGGGGCAGCGGTGGGGGGACGGAGTGGTGGTGCGAGATGCAGAAAAGGGGGATTGGGAAGGGGAGGGCTGCAGGATTGCGCCCGCGTCCATGTTGTTATACCCCATTCGACGAGATGTGGTCGGTACATAATAATCTACTCATAACGACTCTCTTTTGACTTTGAGGAAACCACGTGTGCCAGTGTGCGGCAGCCAGACGCGGAACGGACAGGGTCCCGAGCAAACCGACTGACCAGCCATCTCGATTGCGGATCTACCTCCCGTGCGGGTGCTATACTGCTTGCCGAGACGCCCCAGGATCTCTTCGTGTCAGAACCGCCCTACCCCCCTCCCTCTGCGCACATGCTGGCGCTCACACCCCCTCAACCAACGTGCCGCAGAGCACCGGCCGGCCAGCAAACCTCCCCCTCCGCAACTGCCCGCTTCTCCACCTCGGAACATCCGTCCGCCCCAAGCAGACCAGCGCAATGGACACCAGTAAACGGCAGCCGCCGTCCCCTCTACTCCCCTGTGCGAAACCAAAACAAAGTGAAAGGGAGAAGGAGGAAAAAAAAAAGGACCACCAAGCCTGCCTCCGCCCCAGGCCTGCGCGGATCTATCCCAATTGCAGAGCCTGGTCCCCGATGGGAGGCTATATCAAAGGAAAGTAAGCGATCTGCCGGCATTACCCACCTACCACCACTCCCTTGTCAGGTCTTTGATGGGGGCAAGCTAGCATAGACCGACCGCCTGCGAATCAAAGTGTAACGCAAACGGGGGAAACCACAAGAATAAAGAGAGAAGAAGCAAAGAAAAAAGTCATCATGCCGCCATGTCGTCAATGTGTGTGTGTGTGTTTGTGTATGTGGGCGCGCGCGGGAAGCAGTGGAAAGCAGATTTGGTTGTGGAAAAAGGGCAGGTCTTTTTTGGTTGTCCATGAATGGAGACAAGGCTCTGAACGCCGCCACTTATGCATGTGAATAGAGAGCAACTCATACGAGAAGCCCAGAGCATCGGCTCTCGGAGGGGTGTGCGCAAAAACGCTGACGGGACCTGTTGCCGTCTAACGTGCCCCCCACACACCAAAAGTCTTCCTCTTCGAACTCAGTTCGAAGCGTCGTTCAAACGAGCGATCAACCTGAAAGCTCAGATATTGCCGCCGACCCCAACACCGTTCGGCCTCCCCCAGCCTGAGTTGCGCCATTCCCTCTTGGGTCCACCCTCAGTCTGCTCAAGCTGCGAGTCCGATGTCTCATACTGGTTCCCTTGGCCTCCATACGGTGAGGGGTGTCCGGAATCACCAGGGCCCCGCCACACCTGCGGAGGAGTGGCCGGGTTGGGAATGTTGTTGAAGGGCACAGGTGGATCCATCACCGGACGAACACTGCTGGCCTGCTTGTAGACGCCGGGATCCGTGTCGACTCGCGTTGGTGGTGGGCGAGACGAGTTGTCCTGACGGTTGTGAATCTCGCCGACGTCGACTCCGTAGCCGGAGGGCTTCTGGCCCATGCGATCTTGGTAACGCTTCAGGATTTCTTTCGTGGAGAGATCGGCGTTGCCCCCAGCGATGACAAAAGGATCGTCCATAAGCCCCATGACTTCATCGGGTACCTAGACATACTGTTAGCACATGTCCTGCTAGATACTGTGAGACACGACTTACCAGGCACATCTCTTCAATGTGGCTGATCAGATCCTCCACACCCACAATGGCAAACATCGGATCGCTGTCTAAGGCTAGCGCCTTGGTATTCGTGTATAGGATGTTTGGCGCGATGACGGTCGAGAGGTTCTTAATGTCCATCCTAGAGCCAACCTCCTCATCGACCTGGTGGAAGGAGCCTGCCCACTTCAAGAAGCAGAACAAGATCTCCATGCTGTCACGATGAGCCTTGGGTAGCAGACAACAAGATAGATGCAGACAGTTCCTCCTCTTGGTTTCATCGGTAA
The DNA here is from genome assembly GCA_002851775.1 of Verticillium isaacii. NCBI lineage: Eukaryota > Fungi > Ascomycota > Sordariomycetes > Glomerellales > Plectosphaerellaceae > Verticillium > Verticillium isaacii. The sequence continues at coordinate 1,231,306 of NMXN01000008.1, read as the reverse complement.
TCTTGGAGATGGTCAACCAGAGGCGGTAGAGCTTGTGCGTGAGGAGGGGATCTGGAAGCTCGCGGAGGTAGCGTTTGAGCAGAGCGGCGATCTGGACGACGGGTTGCTCTGTGAGGTTGATACTGTCGCAACCGTCTCTGTCAATTCTCTCGACAAGGTCCGACAGCTTCTTGATGTTCCCGTTCTTTCGGAACACGCCCTCTACCGAAAGATCCATGCCCTTCATGGCTCTGATAATGTCGTCAACAACGGCGGGGATTTTGAGCGCTCCTGGGCCGACGCCGTCAGTTGATTCGGCGCCATCCTTTTCGATGATGAGCTCGAGCGGCACGCCAAAAATGCCCTTCTTCTTTACGGCCTTGGATCGATCGTTCTTGAACGCCTTGCCGATGTTCTTCCAGAAAGTTGCAGGCTTCTTTGATTCGATGAAGCTCAGAAGCTCGTCCATGGTAAAGTCATTCTCGACATGAGGCGCCATCAGCAGTACGGCGAGATGGCGGACGTTGAAGTACTCCAACGCTGAGAGTTCGGAGAAGAACCTCCTGCCTCCTCGTGATTGGTCACCCATGCGGTTGTCTACCTGCCGCCCTGTCGACTGGGACCTCTGGTGCCCCATGAAGGGCTCTGTCGCAGGAGATCGGAATAAGTCTTGGCGGTTGGGTTGGTACTGTTCCTTGACTTGCTCGGCAGCAACGATACGCGGAATGTCGTCGAGGGTGAGCGCATCTTGATGTCCAAACATCCTCTCGTTGGTGCTCTCGTCGCCGATGGCCATGTCCTCAGGGATCTGCCCTCCGGGTCCGCCTAGCGCACCGCCATTCGAAGCTTGGAGGTCATTGCCATCTAGGTCCATCACTCGGGACGTCCGTGCCTTTCGAATGCTGTTTGACAAGTGCTTGTCCAGGCGCGTACTTCTCAGACGGCGGACATCGTTGAGTGTGTTCTCGTAGGACGATTCTCGTTGATGCTCTCGCGCATCGCCGGCATACGACTTTGACCGGCTGTCTGAGCTGAGATGTGGAGCTTCTGCGCCTCCCGACACCAGGGAACCATCGCCGAGGACGTAGCCGTTCATCGTGGTGTCGTCGTCCTGTTGGGGCAAGGCGCCGTTGCTCTTCAGAATATCGAGCAGCCTCGCGAGCGCCACTTTAAGGAGGAAGACGTATTGCTGCAGCTTTGAAACGCGCTGGAAGGGTTGCATATCCTCGGAGTTGGCGCCGGTACAGCTGCCGCAGTATATGCTTTGGTCGAAGGCGTTGAACCTTGCGTCCTCAAGCTTCCGGCCCAGCTCTGTCTCGCACCTTGCGCACTTGACGCAAGCAATATGCCATCGCTTGTCCACGTTCTGGGCACATTCGTCCTCGACGGATCTACCGCAGAGGGCGCAGTGGTCCGAGTCCTTGGCTGATAACTTTGAAGTTCCAGTCATAACCTGGAGGGACCTGTCATCGGCCTTGATGGCCTCCAGGTCGCTAAGGTCGTCCAAGAATTGATAAATGCCATCAAGGCTGTTAGACTCACGCTCGAGTCGCAAGGCACCTTGAAGGCAAATTCGAATGAGAAGCTTGAGGTAGTGAGCGAGACCGGTGACCAAGGAGAGCAATTCTTGAGTGACGCCCAACTTTCTGGCCCCGGTATCCTGGGTTTTCGACAGCAGGGAAAAGAAAGAAACAATCTTTTTGCAGAGCAGCTTGGCCTCACGACCATACGACAGGCCTGGTGGTTCAAGGTTAGCTGTAATCCGAAGAGAGACGGGGTGTATCATGTCAACCCTACCCTTGATTTCGACTTGCTTCATGGTCGTGTCCAGCCTGTCGGCAGCTGAGAAGAGAACCTCGACGTGACAAATGAATCTCTTTGCGACCAGGACGCCATCCACGTACGCCCCGTTGCTGACATGAAGCAGCATGTCCGAGATGCACGCGGCTGAGGACTCCTCAAAGGTGGAGAGGACGCTCCAGATACGATACACCTTTTCTTCCATCTGCTCCTCCCTATCCCGAATGTTGTCACGCACGACAGGATCATCGGTATCCATCGGCACATCTGCCTTTTCAGACGAAGAAGACAGCCGCACGTTCCAGAACTTGTGGATCATGTAGCACTCGGGATGCCAGTGCTGATTCTGACCGTTTCGGAAGATCTCGACAAACTGTTTGAGGATGGCGGTTTGACAGCCGTTGCACTGTTGGGCGAACTGTGTTGAGTAGTGGTAGTGGCAATAAACGTTGCCGTCATGCTCGTAATAGCTGTCTTGTGCGCCGAAGACGGTCGGACAGAGGGAACAAGTGAAGTGGTCCACGTGGTACTTGCGATCGAGGGCCGTGATGTACGAACCGCGGAGGGCACCTCCGCACTGGTGGCATAGTAGACCGAGTCGTCGGAAGTAGTCGGTCTCACAAAGCGGGTATTGGCCTTCGCCGTTCTCCTCGTCGGCGGGGAAGAACTTCGATGCTACGATTTGGCCGCAATCCTGGCAAAGCGGGCTTCTGTCAGTACACAATAATGATGATGGCAGTGGTGGAAGGGCTGGTGGTGGTGGTGCTGGCTGCTGAGGTAGGGCGCTTACTCGGCACTTGAAGCAGTCCAAGTGAAAGGTTCCGTCCAGCGCCCGAACGAATTGACCGGTCAAGGGTTCGCCGCACTTCTTGCACACCCTCTGCTGGCCACTGGCCGATCGTCCGCTGCGTTGCCTCGACCTGTTCCTCTCGCCGCTCGGTCTCGATCTGGTGTCGTCGGGGTCTCGTGCTCGGTCAGTTCGATCGGTTCGGTCGGGCCTGTCGTTCATGCCGGGCGTTTTGGGCCCCGGGGATTCTGTGATGTGGTTGTGGTAGCTGTTGTCAGGAGTCTTGCGCCCACCATTCTGCCAGGACCTATTGTCCATGGGGTAGCCAGGAGCCATGACGGGAGGGTGGCCGTGGAATCGGTCGTCAGCCGACCCATTGTCGTGAGCTGACGCCATCGCGCGGGCCTGCCTGCTTTCGTTGTGTTCAATCGTCGAGATCTTCGCGCCAGCGAGACTACTTCTTGATGGCTCGTCAGCCAAGGGCGTCGGACGAGGGGTTCGTGGGACGAATCTCGGTCGGTGTCGGCATCAGCTTGGGCTTCGCTTGCCAAGCCTTCGATGGTGAGGGGGGGCTGGTGGTGGTTTGAAGTCGTGTAGGGACGAAAATCGCGTGGTTGAATTGATAGAATGCGTTTGGGGTGGTGCGAAGGGGAGGTTGTAAAGGGGCAGTCGCGTGATGGCCCAAGGAATGAGAGTCGGGTTGCGAATGCCAGATTGAGGGAGTTGGAGTTGGGTCGAAGGTTGTGAAGTAACGCGGTAGCCGGTCGGTCGGTCGGTCGGTCGGTCGATGTTGCTCTGGTCCAGCCGACATGAAACTCCAGGGTTCCAGGTGAAAAGATGTTGCTCAGTGCAAATGAGCGTGAAGTCGATCGAAGCAGGTGATTGAGCGATTCAGTGCCAACAGCCAACAGCCAGTGGAGGTAGAGGTAAAGAGGGTCAGGCAGAGGTGGTTTGAAGGTCCTGGCTGTGGTTCAGGGAGATTTGTTAGTTGGCGGGACGGGGGAAGCAACACCAAGGAAAGTCGACCCCCAGGAGAGGCGGATCGGGCAGATGGGGTACGGCAGACAGTGTGGGTACGTACCGAAATGCAAAAGACAGCGCCAGTGCCAGCGCCAGTGTCAGTGCCAGTTCCAGTGAGCCCAGTGAGCGATGAGTGTGTCCAGGGCAGTTATGTGTGCTACTCCTCTTCTAGGCGCTAAGTGGACGATCGCACTCTGCTGGTGCGCCTCAGGGATGGGCTTGGGACGAGTGGCTCATTCGACTGAAATCCACCGGGACGTTCCTTGGTCCCTGGTACCCTGTGCAATGCTGGGCAGGGTAATGATGAAATGGGACTCGGCCGGGGCGCTGCTGGCCTTGTTGAAAGAATAGACCGAATCGTGAAAGACGTCGAATGCACGACTCGGGGAGCATCGAGCGAGGGGGGCGGTCAAGGCGGTGTACTGCTAGTTGGCCCCGATCATGCATCTGCCGGAGCGATGCGTTGTTATGGAGAGCTGGCTTGGTGGGTTTTTTTTATTGTTGCAGCTGCTTTCTTCAGCATGGGCCGTTGCTACGTCTGCATTGTCTTGGTCTGTGGTCGTGGGCATTGCTGCAGAGGCGGAGCGAGATGCTATTTCCAGGGTCAACGACTGGTGGTGATACATGTGCTTAGTACTTGGTGCTTGGCACTTACCAGGTTGTGGCGTTGCACCCGCTTTGCCAGGTGGGTGCGGTACTTAGCATCACGTGACCGAGACACGGGTCACCACCCATGTCTCTCTTGCTTGAGACGACCCACAAATAGCTCCAGATAGGTCCACCTCATCTCATCGCATCTCATCCCATCGGGGCTGGTGTAATATCGCCATGTTGCGATCCTTTGTGACGACGAAGCTGAAGCGAATCTCCAGTTACTCTGGACCGAGTGCGAGCCATGTTCTGCTGTTCAATGCATCTACTGTCATGTTAGTGTGCACTCTCGGAGGGAGACAAGCCGCGCGGTTTCACAGCAATGTGCTTGAACTGTACATTTCCTGTCGGTTCTCTCTATCTGACCTCGAATCCTATTCGACATGTTGCTCGTCGTTGCTCGCCCTCCGACTGTACACCAAGGACGATTCATCTAGTACCATCAAGGCCAGAAACTCTCTGCCTCTACTGCTCTGCTTCGCCAACTTCTGCTCTCAGCAGATGCGGGGTACCGTACTTTGGTTACAATCAAGTCTTATAGCTCGCTTGCCCCCAAGGGTCACACGATCGCCTCAACGCCTGAGGACCTCTCCTCCCCCCCTAAAAGAATCGCCTGAAATCTCCTCTTGATTCAGATCTGAACTAAAACCATACTCCAATGATCATTTCACGTCGCCTCTAGGATAGTAAATTCCGAAGCGAGGGGCTGGTGCTAGCGCCAGCCGGTCTCGGTGGCTCGCTGGGCCTCATCGTGGGTGCGCTCAGGGGGCCGGGCCCTTCACGCGAGTCACGTCCAAGAAGGCCATCTCGAGAGGTAGGCGGGCTGCCGTGGGGATTGACGAAGGGAGACCTTTGCCCTATCAAGCCCTGCGAGAACGTGTCTGGGCCACGGGGTGGTACAGGCCCTCCGTTGGGTATGGGGTGCCCTGGGTGCCCGTGGTGGAAGGTGTGCATGTATGGTGGGTGAGGCATCGCAGGATGGCCGTCAACACGTCTTGGGGAAGGCGGAAGACCATTGTGCATAGGCTGCACATGATGTCCGTTGGTCGTCGGAGGTGGGATGGGTGGCCCTGGTGGGATCGCCATCGGGGGCGGACGCAACGAAGAAAGATTGCCGAGAGCAGAAGGTTGGAGACTAGGAGGACCTCCGTTGATCTGTCGAGGGGGTGACCCGTGCTGCGTTGGCGGTCGACTGTGCCATTCCGGGTACCTCGGTCCCGGTGCTCCAAATGGCATAGCAGGCCCGGAATGGGACTGATGAGCATGAGCCGCCGTCGGCGTGACAGGCAGCGGCGCTGTCGGAGAACCGTGCTGAGATGCCGCTGTCGGAACAGGCCCAGGGCCGGCCCACTGATATGGAGGTAAACTCTGTCTGCTGGGTTCCGCCACGGGCAAAGGCGGGCTTCTCACCAGTGGCGCTGCAAGCTGAGCAGGTATCAGAGGCAATGCAGGAGGCAAGCGGTGGCCCAGATCGCCAACCGGAGACTGTTCCTTCGGAGGGTGGGAGTTGGGCTTCCGCCGCGCCTTACGACACTTGTGGCACTGAAACTTCCGTTGCTCGATGAACTTTTGTGCCTCTGCGCCGAGCGTGCCAAAATGTCCATTCGCCAACTCTTTCTCGTCTGAGCTCTCAATCGGCCACCATTTGGGACTCACATCAACACCGCATGTGATGCAAACCTTCTCCCCACTCTTCTGGGCTGGCGGCGAGGATTCAAGTGTATGAAGACCATTGAGGGTCGACGTCGTCGTTGAGCCACGGCGCTGCGTGACAGGAGGGGCCGTGCTAGCTTTGGCAGCGCTCGTGATGAGATTGGCCTTCCGGACAGTACCAGTTAAAGTGAGGTCGGCCTGCTTGCAGCTCTGTACGTAGAGTTGGAGCGCATTTTGGCCGTTGTCGTTCACGATGTCGTGCATACGGTGAACAATCGTCTTGATCGGGACATGATCTGGGCACCAGACAGTTGCCGACATGGCACCGCTTTCACCATTAATTGTAACGATATTGTGTTGGTCGCGTCGAGAGCCTTTGACAGGGCTGATATCGAAGCCGAGGAGGTATCCCTCGAGCCGGGCACATTCAACATGTACTGAGGGTAATGTTAGCACCTTCGTCTCGCATCCGAGAACGCTTCCGAGCTTACCAGAGGCCTTGCAGTGGTGGCAAGAGACGCAAGCGCCAGTCTGGGTGTTGCAAATTCGGCACACCTCGCTGTATCTCCCTCGTGGAATTGACGAGATACCCTCCGCAGGGCCCAACGCTTTGGCGGTGCCGAACTTGATCTCAGGAGTCCAGATCGCGCAGGTAATATGGACCCAATTGTTGTCGAAAGTTCGCTTCAGAGGTTCTCTTGGGTTCACAGGGCGGTGAGTCTCTTCCTGTTTCTTGCGGTAATAATCAGCGGCTTTTTGGGCCTGCTCTCGCTCGAGGCGTTCGCGCTCTTTCTCCTTCTCCGACCTCTTCTTGTGGGTCGACACAACCTTGGGAGGCCCGACGAAATCATGCTCCCTGACATCCACAGGGCAGAGCACGCACTTGTATTGCTGTGGGCCGGTCAGTAAAAGACAGATCTCCTCTCGGGGGCCCGAGACTTACGGTTGAGACTTGAGGGTTCTTGTCGTTCATGCACATGTCGCAAGTCCATTTACCAGTGATGCGGTTGTCAGTTACTCCGTAGCAGTTGCGGTGCACAGTCATGCGACACTCTTTGCAAGAAAGATGCTGGTCTCCCAAAGGCTCGAGCTGGTCGCAAATTGCGCAAGGCATGACTCTCGCCTTCGGGATTTCGGGCACGGGCGGCGGGGCAGGCGTGGCTGGCTTTTCGGCCACAAGCTTCTCTCTCTTCTTTGGCGGGGGCTGAGTGGCGCTTGAGTCCGAGGCAGCAGGGTCAATGTCTCTTTCAGGCATGCCCTTAAGCTTCTTTCGCGGCGGTTCGCCGGTGTTTGTGCCGTGGCTGGCTGTCGGCGCCAAACTGGTAGTGTTGGCAGGCTCGGGCGTAACATGCGTGAAGAGCGAGTCGTTGGCAGACATGAGCTCCTTGAGAAACTCCTCATCCTGCTTCTTCTTCCAAGCCTTGCCACCAGCCTGCGTGACCTTCCGGGCAACTTCCTCCAAATCCTCCCATTGAATAGCGTAACGGCGCCAGAGCTCCGCGCAACGGCGACAGAGTGCCTGGACAGCCTGGACGCCCTTGTCTTTCTGGCTGTTCTTACCACCGTTGTCAACAGCACTGGTGGCGTGGATTGGAGCCCTCCGCCATTGCCGCGAATTTTTGGTGTGACAAAACTTGCATACGAATGATTTCCTTTGCGTGTCGGCCTTCTCGACATCGTATGCGGAATCGTCTGCGTCGTCGGCAATATCGTCCTGGAGCTTGGTAGCAGCGGCTTCTGCCCTTTTGAGCTCCTTCTTCGCGGCGCGGTTCTGAAAGTTGCCCCAAATCTGTTTCCCAGCCTTGCTTTTCTTCCACAGATAATAGTAGCGAACAATCATCCCGTATGGCACAGTCTTGACGTGCCGCGTGACCAATTGCAATTCGGAGCCGTACTTGCCCACCGCTTCCTCGAACTTGCGCTGCTCGGCAGCGCTGAGTTCCGGCTCTTTGTAGGCTTTCTTCTCGGTGGCTGCGAGATCTTCCAGAGCCCGCTCCTCGGAGTAGTTGTTGTGAAAGTATGCTTGCGAGGCAACATCAAGCATGTTGGTGGTTTTAGCGCGAGGGGGAAGGCGCGGTGCCATCTTTTCGGCCTTGGCCATATACTTGTCGACTTTGGCGTCAGCGGCGGCGCCATCCTTGAGTGTGGAAGGGGGCGCGAAAAGAAGGGTAGCGGTCGAATTCTTGTCGTTCTCATCGTAGTCTTCGCCTCGAGCGACATAGCCGGCAGGCTCGTCTTGGAACCACTTGGGCAATTTCTCTCGACGGGCCTTCTCTGCTTCATAATTGGCGAAAGCCTCTTTGGTCATCTTGGAATCTTTCTTTCCACTCTTCTTAACCTCGAGCGGCTTCATGTACTGAACAGGTTGACCAGGCCAGGGAAGGACTGTCGCTTGGTGTCGTGGCCCTATGCGTGTACTAGCACGGGGGTAGATCCGATCGTCAAAGTCGAGCGCGTCCTCGGGCTTGCAGTGAATTCCCAGATAGCGCCAAGGCCAAAGGCTAGCCTGATGGATCTGCTCCTCGGTGGCATGCGGATGGCTGTTGTCGTCGTCGGCTGGGCTTGTCCGACCAGTATCGGCACCTTGCATCTCGTCATCGTCGTCGTCGTACACTTCGTCTTCTTCGGCATCACCATGGGGGTCCGCGTGGCTGGGTGTGTGGCGGGCCTCGAGCTTCCGCTCCTGTGCGCGGCTGCAAGCAGCGCAGGACCAGGCGAAACCTCGTGACGGCTTCTTGAGCAGGGGCGGTCTGACGCAGTTCATGTGGTACGTCTGCTTGCACACAGCACAATCGACCGAGTCGTTGCTAATCCCTGTCAGTCATGTCGCTCGCGAGCTCCAAGCGCCCTTGCCCTGAAATGAGACCACTTACCTGGCGCAGTACCCAATGCACCGCTTGCACAACTTGACGGCGCTAGTGAGCTCCTTGCCACGACCCTGCTCCACAATAACGAACTTCCAGCACTCGTCGAGCACTTTTTTGACTTTTTCGGGCACGTTCACGATCTTGCCAGTGGGAATCAGGTCGTAGTTCTTCTGGATGTAGCGGTCGTACAGCTTCTCGAACCAGAAGGAGTCTGGCGTCTTCTTGTACTCGTGCAAGTGAGGGATCTCGGCCTTGTGCCGGATCGTGCACTTGCCGCGCAGTGCGGTCAAGGGGCTGATGTCAGAATGCATCGTCGCCCAAACATGGCGGGTGTCGTTGCCCTTGGGCTTCCCCATGTCTTTCTGCCGATAAAACCAATTGAGCCTGAGGGCATCGACAGGTTTAGACTTGTCATTTTGCGCATGCAGGAACTCCATGATGCGACCCAAATAGTAGGGCTCACCAGCTGGTTCGCAAACCAGATACACCGTGTCTGCGTCGCGTTAGCTCTTGTTGCCTCTGCTCTGCGTGGGGATGGCCGGGCGGTCGGGTGGGTTTGGGTTGGGGGTGTGGGTGGTGGGTGGTGTGGTGGTTTGTCTTACCGTTTTGCCTCAGGACCGTGCCGTCATCTGCCACTAGGGCGCCATCCTTGGGGAATGCCTCGCAGTTGGCAAAAGTCAGCATGTTGGAGCTGGGAAAGGCCTTTTGAGGCACGCCTTCCCCTGACGTCGCAGCAGGCCGCTTGGAGGTTCCGACGACGGCCGATGAAGATGAGACCGAGGCAGCCTGTGACGCTGAAGCTGATGCCGACGACTGTGCAGCCGCCTTGCGCTTCTTAGAGGGCTGCGCGGCATTCGAGGGATTTGACGCTGTCGCCAGCGCAGCAGATGGATTGACTGGTGTTGCATCCTTGGTGGTGGGCTGCGAAGCGCCAGACTTGCCGTCGTCGCCCGGCGCGGCTTTGCGGGATGAGCCGGTGGACCTCGATGCTTCCTGGGCTGGCTGCGAAGGTAGGAGAGAGAGACGCGACTTTTTCGACTCACCATCCTTCTTGTCAGGATAGTAGTCAAACATGTCGACGTCCATGTCCTTGTCCTCTGCGTAGTTGATGCGCGATGTGCCGTTGCGGTTGCGCGACCGTGTGCCGTAGCCCGAGGCTGTGTCGAGGGCGGCATCTTTGGCGGACGGATCCGAGCCAGACGACATGGACTTGGCCATGGGCTGCGAGGCGCCAGGCGTGAGTTCCGCGCCCGGTTCAGCAAGGTCGATTCGCACATTAGAAGCGGAAGGTTGGCTGGTGGATGAGGTGGAAGGGAGGGTGGTGGCCGGTGAACCTTGCGCGACGGAGTCGGAAGGGCCTGGCGCGGCAGGAGTCGCGCTGCCAGACTGGTCCGCCGACGCGGAAGGGCTCACATTGGATGACTTGGGAGGCATGATGTCTATGGGCCGGGCTCGGACGCGCCAGAAGGCAGATGCGTGAGGCCTCAGCTACTATCGAGGCCCTTCCCGCAAAGAAGATGATGTGCGAGAGGGCCAACGAGCCAGAACTGGTCACGAGAGACGGCAAACACCTTGATCCATGAAGGATGGCAGATGAGCCTGGTCGCCCTATCGTGAGGACCGAGGTCGCTGTCCGATGATGGGCAGTCTCAGAAAAGGTCCGGCTGAGTCCTGGAGGGTGGCCAAAGGGTGCGATATCCAAGGAAGGTGAGCGACGCGTGAGATGGATATCGAGTCGAGCCCACCAGAGGGGAGGGGGGGTGGGTGAGAGGTCGGTCCTTGGAACGGGAGTGATGGCCGATCGATATTGGCACCGAGGCGTGTGGCGTGCGTAGTGAAGGAGGGAAGACGGGGTTAGATGATAGGCTTTGGGGCGAAGGCAGGCGGTCTGGATGAAGCAAGATGTCCAAATGCCTCGCGATATGAAGCCCGGTGGCAGGAAGGGATGTGTCTAGGAGGGAGAGAAGAGGAAGAAGTTCAGCGAGAGAGGATGGGTCCGGCTTTCCCAGGCAAGTGGAAGGAAGGAAACGTCGAAGGTCCCGTCCGGGCCTGGCAGGGGACTCCTTCTGGTGCTAATGGGGCTGCGTCAGGTACCGCGCTAGTGCAGACTGAGTTTCCTCTACATCTGCCAGATGTGCACTCTGGGGGCGATGCCTGGTACCGAGAACCTTGTCTGGGCATGCGGGCTACGGGGATCCACCCCTGGTGCCTTTGTACCCGCGCATGCTCATCGCTCTTGCACTTGCACTTGGGTCGCTCGTCTGGGCTTTCTCTCTTCTGGCCCATGGCCCAAGGCCCACGGCCCATACCGTGGACAGGCAGCGCCTCTCTCATCACCCTCCCAAACCGTGACCGGTCGTGGGCGTGGGCGTGGGCGTGGGCATGGGCGCGGTCGTTGGTCATCTTTGCACGCTCCATTTCCTGTGCCTTCACCAAACACTCCCTCCTTCTTCTGACCTCACCCCAACCGTCATGAGCGGCGCCCGAACGACGTGCCCCCGACCCGCCTCCTCCTCCTCCTGCTCCTTGTCCTGTCCCTCACTCTCTCGCACCATCCGATGCATCCAACCAAGACCTGCTTCGACATAGCTGTGGACATGTCGACCTACCTTCCCTGTACACCTACTGAGCACACCGAGTACTTCGTGGCGCCTCGCCCACCATCGCGATCGAAGAACTGGTGACGGGACCCCCGTGTCCTGTGTCCGGCCTGTGGGAGTGTCCCCAGACCAGGGGACCACCAGGCTTACCAGGCCCAGGCACTTCATTCCACTGGCATCCATGGATGACGCCCAAGGCCCGGACGGCGCACGCGCAAATCGAGTCTTGGTGCTGTGGCGGCCGACAGGGATGTGGCCCGCATCGCCCTTCTCTTCCCAGTACCCACGCTTGTCGTCGACTTCACCTGATGCATGTCGTAGTCGACCCCGTCCACCACCGGTCACCGGCCTCCACGACACATCAGCTGCGATTCCATTTCTCCGATGCCTTGCCTCGTCGTCTGAGTGCGGTGTACAGACTCCTGCGTGTGTGCGAGAGCTGTGTCTTGATTCCCTTTTCGTCCGAGTCGAGCCATCCCCTCCCCCTTCCTTCCCCATCGCGCCGTATCGTGTCGATCCGCCTCTTTTTGTTCATCTCCCTTGGCACCCTTGCCGCGCACCATCGCACCACCTATTCCAGAGCTTTCCCCCAATTCCCCATTCCCGTTATATACCGTCCTATTTCGTCACCTATCGGCCGCCGCTTGCTCATCACCCCCCCTTGGCACGTCAAGCGGAAAGCAAAGTACCTCACCCGAATAACAACTGCCAGACGCTCATTTGTCTGAACCCCGACGGCTTTCTGGCGCATGTGCTTTATTATGCCCACAGCGTGTGTACCGACTCGCCCACTTTCTGAGGGACGTCTCGCTCGTCAGACCCTGGCCTGGCCCAGGAATGTGCCCCGATCTGTGCTGAACCCCCGGCACGGCACCTTGAGGCGCCTGGGAGGGATTTGGGGCTTTTTTGGCATGTCGTGAATCTTCTCGCTGGCAACCAACACCCACCCACCCGCCATCCCCCCCAAAAATTCAAAGGCAGTGCGAACTCGCCCTCGAGTGGGCGCTCTGCAGGCCCCATTGTGGCCCGCTCATCGACCGCCACCTCATCTGACTTTTTGGCGATGTCCACCCCCCTCCCCCCCTTCTCTCCCGAGCTTGGGCCCCAATATCGAGCGATTGAACAAGACAGACGTCCGGTTGAAACAGCACCGGCACCACCCCCATTCCCAAGCGATTTCGCCTCAACAGACATCTCTCCCACACTGCCACACTGGCCTTCGCAAAAGACCTACACGGGCCTCCCAAGTTGTACGTCTATGTGCATGACATGGTATACGGATTCGGGGCGGCGAATAATTGTTTCCACACCACCGGCAGCCGCCTTCCACGCAAGGTGTCCAGTCGTGCCCAACTCGAGCATGCCCTCTTGGCACCCTATCGCCCTTTTACCGACCCCAACCACAGTCAGCAAAAATCACTTTCATCCGCGTCGGTGTCCGGTCCGGCCCCAAGACTTTGACGTGCAATTTCGCCGTGGAGAGGTATTCGCCTGCCGTCTCATACTGAATTCGACCTTTCTCGTCGACCGTCTGTTGACTGCCTGGCGATGCCTCGACACGGCCGTGGCGCCGATTACCCCAGGAAGAGTTTACATTACTCGGTGCTTGGCCCAACTAACAGACATCGCCCTGTCATGCGGGGGCTGGTGCTACGCGTCAGGCCTCATGCATCGCCTCACTACAACAAAATAGTCTCACGTTCCATAGCGGGCTACAATACTCCCTGGAGTCTCTCCAATAGCCTGAAGGGCTCGTTACGAAGAACCTAGGATCATCGTGTTTAAGAGAATTGGACCGCGACCAGGTGGTTAGGACAGTGAGTGGCAGGTAGGCAGGACAGGCCATGCTCCCCGTTGTTTCAGAGGTCAAACCGGACCAAAAGTGGGCCCTCAACGACCACCACCTCCGAGCACCTCCAGCGAAGGCAAGCTACCCTATTTCTCTCCTTCATTTGCCGTCGATCTCGGGAAGGGGAGAGGCAGGGCGAAAGAAACGTCACGAATTAGGCATTCATCTTGCCGCTTTCTACCGGCTCGACGAGGCAAAACTGACAGGCTGGCGGCTTCGCTGAGCTTCTTCTGTCTGGCCAATAATCGCACGTCATGGAATGATTGGGTGGGCTCAACCCGGTCAAGGTAGGTAGATGTACCTCGGGGTCTTGTTGCTGTGCTGTATTCGGGCGGCCGACGACAAATGGGCGGCGCAGGCAGGCGGGAAAGGGGAGCAACTGGATGCATCCCCAGGAGCAGTTCGCTTCTCTCCGCACATCCCACACCGGCTCGCACGACTGCTGGTCTCATGTCATCGGGCTTAGCGACCACGTCCCAGACTAGTCCAAGGGTGGGTTGTGCGACCTCAAGCTGTGGGCCTCAAGATATCGACGAAATCTTGTCCCTCCTCTTCCGAGGACTCTGTCGATGATGCACCTGGGGCCGTTTCTGACACAATGACATGGTTGCGACGAAATGCCGGTTCGCGTTGTCGTCAGGTCGTCTTTCGGTTGTGTAGTACATGAGGCACCACGAGGAGTTCGCGGAGCTGGAGAAGGGGGTGAATGACGGGCTTTTTTAGCATAGTCGCTTGATCGTCCAATAAGGCTGGGCGTAATCACATCCCATGTTGGGCTGGTGTGCGTCTGACTCTCCCCCGATCAGCCTCTCAGTAAAGTAATGGGTCCCGTCGCGTGCATCAGAAGCACAGTGCAAGAAATCGTCGTCAAGCGGTTCGAGGCAATCTGTCTTGCATGTTCGGCATCGATGATGGGAGGGTGAAGGCGTCAGAGCCCGCTGCGCTGCTAGCCCGTCTCGACGGTGCATGGGAGCAAAGAGAATTAGACTGGAGGTGGGTGGCGATGAATGAAGCCCCCCCCCCCCTTCTTCCCCCTCCTCTACCACGGGACGCCAACACAGCCGGTATCAACGGGACGGATGGAGTAAAAAGGGCGGCAGAAAAGGGCGCTGGCGCACAAGGGCGGGTGGCTGGCTGGCATTCAGTAACCCAACCGGCCATAAATCCCGTGGTGGGAGTGGCTCGGGGAAATCGCAGCTAAGCCGTCACCACGACCGCGCGCCTGGGCCATTCGCCTTCTAGCCTCGCAGTCAGACGGGTCTGACACCGATCCGCTACTACGATGGTGTGCTAATTGTCGGTCATTTAGGCGCGTCGGGGACTTTGAGCACCTCGACAGGCGGCGTCTCATATCACGTCCGGCTGCTTGGCCCAGCATCGACAAAACAGTGGGTACTCTGTCGTGGGAGGGCAGAAAGAGAAGGTCAAGGAGACTCATACCGGTCCAACAGTTCTGCGGGGGCATCGGACGGTGAGGAGCGTCGTGACGTGTTTGCTCGTTGTTCGGGTGGGCTGGAATCAGGGACAGATCTGCCCCTTCGTTGTCCATTTCCGATGTGATGGGCCGACCGGCGGGGGTGGGCATAGGGGGGGGAGTCACTCGCCCGGCCACTAGGCCGCGAGATGGGGTGCGTCCTCGTTACATGCGCGGCTGCACCGGCGTGGCTCGCGGCGGCGAAAGTTAACAAAAGAAGGGCGGAAGAAGATTTCGTTCAACTCTGTGCCATCTGTCGGCGATGACAGATGGGACTGGGCGGCAAGGGCACTCGTCGGCCGCGCAAGGGCGCGAGAGTCATGCGTGCGATTTGGCGGGCTGTCGAGAGGTGTCGTTCAAAAACGCGGCCGATGGGGGTTGGGGGTGAGGAGTGAGGAGCCTACCCACGTCCTACCAAGGCCAGCGGGCGACGTCAATCCCTGTCTGGGGACAGGGTCCATCGCAGGGCAGCCTGTGCCTGTGATTCGGGTTCCTCTCACATGGGCCCTGGCCCTGCCCTGCCTGCACAAGGCGGGCTCAGTGGTGGTGCTGGGAGGTACCAAGGTACTTACGCGGTGCAGTGGCGGCCTGGTAGCCTGGCGTGGTCTGGAGGAGGCTGCTGCTGCAGCAGCACCGGGACGGTTCGGTCGTGCCTCCCCAGCGCGCTGCAACGCCGGAGGTCATGCCCGTTGCCTGCCAGCACCGTTGCGCTGCATTACGCGAAAGAAGGGGGTACGCGCGGGCGACGTATGAGCGAATGGAGGGCAGCAAGAGCAAGGGGAAAGGCCAAAGGGGAAGGAAGGGATGAGGAGGGAGTGGAGCTAGTGCTTTCCCATGCTGCCATCCTGTCCGGTCCTGCCCCCCATCGATCCAAACCCCGGCACACAGCAGGGCAGCCTCTGTACCATTCGCGCCTGCTCGTGCGGGACGGGTACTTGGACGAGGGACACATGTCGCGGCACCCACAGGTTCCTGCCAACGCCACGCGCTATGCCTGCGCGGGCAATCAGGGCCCGGCGGGGTTCCGATTTGGGGCTAGGTCTCCATCCTGATCACGTGATAGCGCGTGGGTGGGCCCCTGTGCCTTGCCCGTTGACTGTTGCCTCGACGCGGCTCCTCAGAGACACCGGTAGACCGGGTCGGGCAATGCAGCGTCGTCAGAGTTTCTCGTGGTTCTGTTCTTTCACTGTTTTCCTATTTTCCTTGGCATATGCGCATCGTCGAATTCTCACTCAGGCCTCATGGCTTGTTTATCAATTAACTAGATTCGCTCACCATGGCCCATAACGGCATATGGCACAAAACGTCCGTCCAGGCCGCGCAGGAGACGAAACAAACATACACACCTACAACTGTATCTGGTCGGAAACGTACCCACTCCGATGTCGAGCAGTTGGGATTCTCACGTCCCGCTCCCCCAAGCCATTGGATTCCGGCGCGTCGTTCCGCCAGCCTCCCTATCGGTCCTCCGCGACTCTCCGCCAGCCCCATCTCGTCGCTCGGAGTGACTCTTGATGAGACCCCAGGGTTCTCCGAGTACTCGCAGCGCAGGACCATACAGGCGACCCCTTCTTCCTCCATTGACCCGTTGCTCTCCCTGGCACACTCCGCTTATAATCTCCCCAGTCCGCTTGTCCAGAATTTCCACAAGCTTGGCATCAGGAGCATCTATCCCTGGCAGAAAGCATGCCTGCTGGGGCCTGGCCTTCTCAGCGGCGATAGAAATCTTGTGTATAGCGCGCCTACGGGAGGGGGCAAGTCGCTGGTGGCTGATGTGCTCATGCTCAAGCGGGTTCTCGAGGAGAAGGATGCCAAAGCCATCCTGGTGCTTCCCTACGTCGCGCTGGTGCAGGAGAAGGTCCGTTGGTTGCGCAACATAGTGGATGGCCTAGCCAAGGTGAACCATATCGCCCCCATAGACGATGCGGACAGGCTCTGGCGAAGGCGGGCGGACGAGAACACTGTGCGTGTTGTTGGTTTCTTTGGCGGCGGCAAGGTTCAGTCGACCTGGGCCGACTTTGACATTGGAGTCTGCACCATTGAGAAGGTAATTGGGCATTCGTGGACCCGGATTCAGCATTATATCTGACGTGCGTAGGCGAACGCCATGATAAACACAGCTATCGACGATTGCTCGATCAAGCACCTTAAGATCATGGTTTTGGATGAATTGCACATGATTGACGACGATCATCGAGGGTATCTGATGGAACTCATGGCTACGAAGCTCATCACCCTTCCTCAGCCCATACAAATCATCGGCATGAGTGCGACTCTCTCAGTGAGTTGCCTCAGCTCCACCTTGAGCAGGTAAAGGGGAAGGCTAAATGACTTCAGAACATCAAACTGCTGTCGACCTGGCTTGAGGCGCACTCCTATGAGACCAAGTACCGTCCCGTACCTGTTGAGGAACACCTTGTTTACGAAAGCCACGTATATCCCGCTTCCACTACGAGCGAGTTGCTCAAGACGGCAGACCAGCTCAATAATGCTCAGCGGTTCACGCAGTCTGGGGCCACGGCCACGAGGCGCATTGAATCATCAACACATCGAGAGTTCAAAGACCCAGTGGTCAACGCCGTCATCTCTCTGGCGAACGAGACCGCCAGAGCGGGCTATGGCGTCCTGGTCTTTGCAGGGAGTCGTGGTGCCTGTGAGACGGATGCCAAGCACATTGCGCGAGTGTTACCTCCACCAGACGAAGTCGAAGCCACCGTCTTCGATAAGAGAGTCGATCTGCTTGCCGAGCTGCGAAGCCTAAGCACAGGTCTTGACCCAGCTCTAGGGGAAACCATACCCTCGGGGGTTGCATTCCATCGTGGGTTCTGATGGCCCTGACTCGGCACCGTTCGTTGACTAAATTTTCACAGATGTTGGTCAACGTTGAATTATGCTCTGCACTTTCACTGACGTTCCTAGGCCGGATTGACGACGGAAGAGCGCGAACTTATTGCCAAAGCCTACGACACGGGTGTCCTGAAGGTCTGTGTTGCGACGTGCAGCCTCGCTGCCGGGATCAATCTGTGGGTTACCTCCTGGATGACCTGTTCATGTCCCACGCCTGACCTTTGTCAGACCTGCTCGTCGTGTTATCCTGCACAATGCCCGTATGGGGCGCGATTTCGTCGGGCCTTCTATGCTTCGACAGATGCGAGGCCGCGCCGGAAGGAAAGGCAAAGATGAGGTCGGTGAGACGTACCTCTGTTGTCGCAAAGATGACTTGGAGCAAGTAGTCGATCTGATGCACTCAGAGCTGCCTCAGATAACGAGCTGCCTAAACACTGACAAGCAGCGTATACAGAGGTCAGTCAACTTGATTGTGTGCCGTGGAGGTACTGACACGTTGCAGAGCGTTACTAGAAGTCATCGCTATCCGATTGGCCACCAGTCGCGATTCCATCGACGACTACGCCGCGAAGACGCTGCTGGCCAGCACGGGTGACCTTGAGCTCGTTCGAAAGTGTATCGAGAGCAGTCTGGAAAATCTCCTCTCCCTCAACTTCGTAACGACGGACAGTGCAGGCGGCTATCGCCCAACGAAATTTGGCAAAGCGATTGTGGCATCTGCTTTGGATCCCGACGACGGAACTTTCATCCACAAGGAGCTGGAGCGTGCTTTGCGCGCGTTCGTTATGGACGGCGAGATGCATATCCTGTATATGTTTACCCCGGTTCAGGACTACGGCACCAATATTAATTGGCAGGTCTTTCGGAACGAGATGGAGGCGCTCGATGACAGCGGGCACCGCGTCCTCGGGTTCTTGGGTCTCAAGCGTGCTGTGATCAACCGACTGTAGGTGCACGGCAGCCCCGACCCTATGACCGGGCTAACGTGTCGTGCTGTTAGGGCGCAGGGTGGCGTGCTCAAGGAGTCGACGCCCGAGGAAAAGGAGATCGTCCGGGTCCATCGTCGATTCTACATGGCCCTCCAATTGCGAGACTTATGCAATGAGATGCCGATCCACGTTGTTGCTCGCAAGTATGACGTGCATCGGGGTGCTGTCCAGACACTCTCACAGACCTGTCATGGCTTTGCTGCTGGCATGATCAAATTCTGCGAGCAGATGGACTGGGGGTAGGTCGTGTCTAGTCGGGCTGGGAGCTGAGAAGCCCACTCGCTGACTCCGTCTTGCAGCATCATGTCTGCGGCGCTGGACCACTTCTCCGACCGACTGCAAGCAGGCGCCAGGGCAGACCTGCTTGCGCTGGCCAAGATTACCTTTGTCAAGAGCCGAACAGCGTGAGTGTAGTCCAAAGCAGGCTGCAGTGGCTTTCCCGTTCGACCGGCTGATGACAGGGGCAGGCGGATCTTCTGGGAGAATGGGTATCGGAGCGTGGCAGCTGTGGCCAACGCGGATCCGAAGGAACTGACTCCTATCCTCATGCAGGTAAGTCCAGCAAACTGCAGGCCCTTTGCGCTTCCACTTCTGACGCCCATCCAAGGCCCAACCGAGCAAGGTGCGTATCAAGGGGCAAGAAAGCTCCAAGTACGAGGAGAAAATGATGGCCAAGGCCGAGATTATCTCGAACTCAGCCAACCGACTGTGGCGTAGGCAGCAAGCACATGACCCATAACCCCTTGCACCACAGCTAACACCTCGACAGAAAGAGAGATGCAACGCGACCTCGAGGAAGAAGAGTAGGAGGCGAAGGCTACTTTGTTCGAACGGTCTTCCAGGCGGGTCAAACGTGCGCACGGCAAACAACAGTGCAAGGCGGCTCCCGACCGGTTCCCACTCTCGACGCATGCATGCATGCCTCAACGCCCGCCAGTAATTGGTGCGTATGCCGGACGTTTCTCGCCGCCACTGCAGACCGGTTGGATGTGACCGAGCGCTGATATCGGATGGACGACAACGGCGCGCACCCGTGCTTCCTACGTACAAGGTGCACCGACGCCCCGTTTGCTGGGAAAAGGACAACAGGCCAGGCAAGCTGCTGCTCGGCCCGGCCGCTCGATAGGATACCAAGAATCGGGCCATAGTATTCGTCGATTCACAGCCTGCTGGACAGAAACTCGGATCAGCCCACGAATAGCAGTAGACTGCCGACGAGTCGGCTCTCATCATGGCTTGCCACAGAAGTGACTTCTGCAGGGTTGTTTGTCTGTGCCCTGTGACACGATACAGCGCAGACCAGCGCAGGTTTGAAGTTTGCTGGCGGCCGCGGTGGCTCCCCCAGCAATACCAGCGGATACCTTTGGCTCATTTATGCCACGGTTACACCGCAGTATGCGTTTGGGCGAAGCAACCTTCCGAGGGCCCGTCTCATCTTCCTATAATTTGCCTTCTCTGCCCTGTCGAGGGGTGGGTCAGGCGGCCGACCGATGGTCGCGAGGCCTCGCTCTGCCGCATAGAGTATCACAGCCACCAGCTGATAGCACACCATCAAGGCAGCCTTGTCCTGTCCCAATTGGCTCTTCGGCTGCCGCCTGCCTGTCAAGGTCGTGTGGCTGCCTGTGACCCTTTTCTACTAAAGTATCCCTTTGCTGCTCGCCTTGTCGATCGGACCCCGTTCCCCTGTTTCGCGAGCCCTTGCACTTCTCTTGTCGTCGCCCATCTCGAAGCCATCGCCATCCGGAGTCATAACCGACCAGCACCCTACCAACTGCGCAGATCAGAACCACGTGATCGTCTGTACATCTCAACCCGGGTTTACGACCATGTACAGCGCCCAGGCCGCCAACGCCGAGGCCAGCAGCTCCGGCGTCCCGATGGGCCATTATGACCCGACGCTGCACGATGTGATGAGGGCACCCACGAGGACGCTGCCCGACGTTGTCGTTCTTGAGCACGCTCACAGCGACAAGAAGGCAAAAGATGCGCCGAATCCTCGCGAGGACCTCTGGCTCTCCTCCTCTGACGGGCGCTACAACTCAGCCATCATCCCGCTCCGAGTCGGGCAGGCACCCAATGTCGAGGTGTTCCATGTTCACAGGGACATCCTGATCAAGGCCGAGTACTTCAGAAAGGCCCTCTGTGGCGGCTTCCGTGAGGCAGAGGCGCAGTCGATGGACCTGCCCGAAGAGGATCCTGCCATCTTCCATTTCGTCGTCGCGTTCCTGTATCAGCGCACATTTGTGCCTATCCGGGCTGCCGCCTCGGTGTTGCGGTCAGAGAAGAACGGAGGCAAACAGAGGGATGACGGCGAACAGGGCTACGACTCCCCTTCGAGCTCTTCGGATTCCGAAGACAGCGAAGCTAGCGATCACGGCGACGCTCAAAACCCCCATCTCGCGCAGCAGATACGGCGTCGGCAGGACAGGCAGTGGGAGCGCGCACAGCAGAAGCATCTCGGATCACACCGCCCTGGCTGCCGCTGCCCCCGCTGCACCGCACCGCCGGGACCGCCTTGCTGGAACTGCGGCGTCCAACGCGCAATCACTGTGGCTCCTCAGATGCTGCCCCCTCCGCCGCCCATGATGCCCGGCCCTCCAGCTGCGCAGACGACCCGCCGCCGGCACCGCCGCAACCGTCATCGCATCCCGACGCCCCCCGGCTCGGCGCCTCGTGCGGCCGACGACGATGTCGCCGCACCGGGGCAGCCTTGGGCCGGTTCTGGCGCCGCTGTCACGGCCGCCGCCGACGGCAGTCTCCCGACCGACAAGGAGCAGGGCCGCATACACGGCGAGGACATGCGGACGTGGTACCAGACGTACGCGCTCACCATCGACGTATACATTTGCGCCAACAAGTTTCTCATGAAGGACTTCAAGGCCACCATCCGCCGGCGGTGCGTCGACCTGCTCGAGACGGCGGGCAGCGATGCCGCGACGCCCGACGTGCTGCGCCTGTGCGCCAAGCTCTACGCCGGGGTGCCCGAGTCGGACTATCTTCTCAAGATGGTCTTTGCGCGGATCGGATTCCTGCAGCCGGTGTTTTGGCAGCGGGCCCCGCGGGAGACGAGCGAGTTCCTCGTCGGCCATCCGGAGGTTGCGGCGCTGGTGCTGAGAGAGGCCGCGGTGCGGAGGGAGGAGGACGCCGGGGGCCAGACCCTGCCGAGCATGGAGGTCCCGCCTCCGCCTCAGGGGCCGCCCCCACCGCACCTTTACAGTCTTCCACAGGTCGTCCCGTATCCGGCCGGGAGGGCGCATCACGGGACCCATGGGTTGTGGGATTAGGACTACAGGTGCGGGACAGGCGGCAGGCCGGCGTGTGAAGCTTGCGCGGATGGGATCTGTTTGGTACGGGATGAAGCAAATGGCAATGGAAAGGGGTCGTTGGGGGGCTGATGACCGTCGACGGATTTGAAGCGAAACCGCCTGGAAGCTGGTAACAGGTCTCAACTAGGGTTCTGAATTAGGAGTTTAAATGACGGGTTCTATTTCGAGGTATCGTTCTTTACCAAGTGCTTCCACATCACGATGTGCCTGTCCCTTCAGTCGATCGAGTTGTCTCGCAGCTTGAACAGCTCCCCCAGGACCTCGCCCGTCCTGGCCCGCAGCGCGTTGTGGTACATGGTGTTCGTCTCGTAGACCTTGCAGCCCTTGACCGCCGCGGCCGTCTCGCGCGCGAGGCGCGAGTCGACGTACATGTCGTCGACGTAGCTGGCGGCGTAGACGGGGACCTCGTTGCGGCGGAGCTGATCGAGATCGTAGAGGGCGGGCCACGCGTCGTAGGCGGCGAGCAGCTCGGCGGCGGGCTTGAGGCGACGGAGCTCGGGGTAGGTGTCGAGGTGGAAGGGGAAGATCATCTCGCCGGAGAAGTAGAGGGGCGCGTCGTCGTCATCGTCGCGCGACTCGTCGAGGGATGGCTCGCCGGCGAGCCAGGCGTAGGGGGCGAGGGCGCTGCCGACGCGCTGGGCGGCCCAGTTGGAGGCGACGCCGGGCTTGTGGCAGTAGATGGCCTCGTGGAGGAGGGCGTAGATTGGGTTCGTGTCGAGCGGGTTGTAACCTTCGAGGGCGGCGAGGGCGGGGCGGTCGAGGAAGCCGAACTGGTCGAGGTCGGTCTTGAGCTTCAGGATCAAGGCATGGACGGCGTCGAGGCCACCGTGGGAGCCGAAGCCGAGGCCGAGGGTCAGCAGGCGTGGCACGGTGAGGGAGCCGCCGGCGGGGAGAGGCACGGCGGCGCCCTCGTGGGAAGTGATGTGACGGGCGATTTGGCGGACGGTGCGGATGTCTTCGGGATACTTGGCATAGTAAGCTTTGTTGCGCTCGGTGACGCGCTCGAAGGTGGCCTCGTAGACCTGGTCCGGGGTCTTGTCGAGCGGGGCGAGGCCGCCGGTTAGGAACACCTCGCGCAGGCCCTGGGGGAAGCGCGAGAGGTAGGTCAGGGCGACGAACCCGCCGAACGACTGGCCGAAGATAGACCAGGGCTGCTTCTCGGCGGGGTAGCCCTCGGTAAGGCACGCGCGGACGGCCTCGCAGTCGCGGACGATGTTGTCCTGGCGGAAGAGGCGCAGGTAGGCGGCCTGGGCGGCGGGGTCGAGACCGGCTCTTTGGGCGACGGAGGCGGCGGATACGGGCGTGCTGGAACCGACGCCGCGGTAGTCGAGGAAGAGGACCTGGTAGCCCCGTGTCAAGGCGAGGCGGGTCAGGGGCATGTCCTGGGGCTCGCGGTTGCCGAAGCCGGGGCCGCCCTCGAGGTAGACGAGCCAGGGCTTCTGCTCGGTCTTGACGGCATCGGTTGGGGACGGGGGCACGATAGGGCGTTCATGCTTGGTGACGCTGCGGCCAAAGAGCTGGAGGGTGCCTGCGGGAGGGTTGGCGTAGTCGGCGGGGACTTCGAAGAAGAGCTCGGAGACTTGGAGTTGGTCTGGTGTGCTGTAAGTTGAGATTCACGCTGCAAGAGGGAGGCGGGAGCCGGTACCAGGTAGGACGTGGGATCTTCTGCTCAGCAGCCTCGCGGCGTTGACGACCTTTGACGCCATGATCGCGCGGGAGCTCAAGCCGGGTGGATGTAGGGTTACAACAGTGTGAGGCGACGTCGTATCTCAACCCAGGTAGCTTGGATTGAGGGGTTGAGGGGTCTTGTCGTGTCGATGTCGATGTTGATGTCGATCAGACACAGCCTGTCGACTCAAAGATTTCGAATGAAGGCAGTTGGTAGATTTATTCAAATAGCAACCAATCCGCTACGAAGCATTCGAGGACTGTCAGGACTGAGACTGGGCTGGAGTTGAGGGTGTTGCAGCTATCCTGCCGCCGCTTCACCAGCCTGCCATGAGGTCGCCAGCAGGAGGGGCGCTCCCCAGCTGTCACCAGCCGGCGAACCCTGCCAGAGCCGAAAGAGTAAGTCGGCCCTCGGTCGGCTTATCGCCGAAGCAGGGTGGATCCCACCACGTGACTCGTATTGGTGCAATTAGAAAGCTGCCCTCAGCATCCACACCTTCTGCAAACCAAGACCTACTTCTTCTTCTCCTCTCCCGTCACCTTCTCCAACACCATCCTTCATGCCTCACACCACGCATTCTGAGCGCGACATCAGCAATGTGATGAACTACATCAACCTGACGCAGACATTGGTTGATTCGTTCCATGCTCTTGCCGATGAGGTCCAGACTCTGACTGACAGGAAAACCATCCTGGAGCACAAGCTCCGGTTTGCCCATGAACAGGTAAGCGACGACTGCTTCTTTACTTCATTTGTCAGCCGAGGGAGGGCAGCGAGCGAAAGCCTGCTCCCTCCTCGCCTGTCGCACCCCTTTCCATGATGAACAAACTTAGCTCTAGATCAAGAGCTGCAAGCTGCACCGAAGATCGACAAAAATTTACCAATTCCTGACCTATCCACTCCTGTCACAATTTATCTTCCGATCTGCATCGGCATTTGACAGAAAGCTGACGAGGCCTCCGGGCTGCCTGCCTACAGTACCAAGTCCTAGCAGACAAATATGCTCCCACTGCCCCCGACATTGCAGAGACCCTGGCCAAGCTCCAGCTCAAGTCAGACCTGCCCGTAGACGACGCCAAACCTGTCCCCTTGCCCAGACGCAACAGGCTTGATTCGCGCAATCAGCTTGCTCTGCTCATCCGTGACGGTCGCCGAAGCGCCAACCAGCTATCAGCCCTTGTCGAGCCGAGCAAGACGAGCGTCTCCAGCAGAGGCAGCTTGTCGCGCGAGGCTCTGACCGCCACCTCCATGTCGACCGCTCTTGAACAGGACTTCACCATCGAGGGCAAGAAGGGCCAGCTGCAATGTCCCTTCTCGGCAATGGCGACACCCAACCCCGAGATGATGAACGGCGTCGCCGTCGAAGCCCGCTCCGCTGAAGAAGGCTTACAGGACCCAACACCCCATCACTCGGCGGACCCCATCTGCGCGGCCCTGCTGGAGGAAGCCACCTCTCAGCCGGCGCAAAGCAACGGCAACGCCGCCAAGTGCCCCATCCGCTACCTGGACCAGCACTCTCCAGAAGAAATCGCCCACTACGTTGAGACGCACAAGCACGAGCTCCCGCGAAGCCACGAGGTGTGTGTCCGCCGCTACCAAAGAAGTGAGGATCAGATTCGAAAGCTTGACGCCAAATACGGCAACCTAGTCAGCATGGTGCAGGGTCTTAGTACGCTCCACAAACCCATGCTGCCGACGTCACAACAGCAGGAAGAGATTGACAAGGCTTCGAACGAGAGGGTCGAGAACTGGGCTCACGCCGTCACGTCGGATGCGACGGAGGATATCGAGGAAGCCAATTCGAACCCTCCAGACCAGCCGGCTGACGCTGGTGACGAGCGCCAGAGCCACTTTGACCGTCCGCTGAAGGAAGTTCGTGTGGGCGAGTCCCCCAGTCGGCCTTGGGGTATCTCCGTGCCCGTGTATGAGACGCACAGGTTTGAAGAGGAGGATGGTCCTCCACTATCGCCGCCGCCCGCACCCGTCGTCATGCCGACCGCTCCGCCGGGTCACCCGAACCCGGCCAAGGCTGGTGGGGGCAAGTGCCCTTTCGACCACACCAAGCTGGCCGCCGTCATGAATGGTCTTGATGCATCTCCACCAGCATATCCCACGACGGATGAGGACAAGGATCCCGAACCGCAGCAGCTGCCTGCGACGCCCCCTCTGAGACCTGTCACACCAGTCAAGGAGCAAGCACCGTCGTCGCTCCCGAGAAGCACTTTTGCTGCTCAACCGACGTTTGCTCCGCAATCAACCTTCGCACCTCAGCAGCCAACCTTCATCAACCCCTCGGCTGAAGCTTTCAAGCCGGGTGGGCCGCAGATGGTTTTCACAGGCCCCGTCTTCATCGGGTATCCCATGGAGCAGGCCATTCAGTTTATGCAGCACTTCCAGGGACAGCAGCAGTCATGATTTTGCTTTTTCGTATTTTCCTTATCGTTACAGCGTCGGCGTTTCTGGGTTAGCGTTCGTCTCCTTTTCAGACTGTATTGCCTTGAGCGTATGTAATTCACCATGACATGACGGACGGCCAAGGAGTAGAGAGGCGTGGACACTGAGAGAGCAGGGACACTAGGCGTACCAAGATACCAAATCAACAAGACGAACCGCATACATGAATCTGAACAAGCCTGTCTCACCTGTCTATGTTGCTGCCTCATATCTTGATCATGCATCGTCTATAAAGAACAAGCACCTGAAACGCCCGGCCGGTCAAACAGTCAGAACCCCCCGTCTAATCCCGTCGCCCGTTCCTCCCGTTCCGTCCCTCGTCGACGACGCCAGTCTCCTGGCCGCCTTGGTCGTTGTCGTCGTCGTCGCGATACCGCGCGTCCTCCTCGTTGCCCCAGAGGCTGATGTCGTCCTCGTTCATCAGCGCCGCGACGTCCTCCGGGTCGACGAGCCCGGCCTCGACGTCGGCGTAGTCAAAGTCGCCGTGGCCGCGGGCCATGCCGCCGCCCTGCGCGCCGGCGCCGCGGTGGTGATGGTGATCGTGGTCCGGGTGGTCGTGGTCGTGCTGCTCGAGGGCAAGCTCGGCGGCGCGGGCCATGGTGCGGTGGTAGATGAGCCAGCCGACGGAGAGGCCGACGAGGCCGCCCAGGATCATGGAGGTGTAGTTGATGGCCTTGTCGGCGGTCGTCATGGAGTCGCCCTGCTCGGCGATGAGGGCGAGGCGGGAGCCGATGAAGACGTGCACGAGGAGCTTGGGGCTGCGCGGGTCAGTATTGTTGGTTTCGTCTGGCAGGAATAACGAGCTGAAGCGAGAGAGAGAGAGGGGGAGAAATAGCCTACCTCGCGATGGCGGTGGCGGCGGCAAAGGCGCCGGGGCGGATGGAGGGGATGGTGGCGAGGAAGCCGTTGGAGATGCTGTAGGGCAGGGGGCAGAAGCGCACGGCGGTGAGCATGCCGAGGCCGTCCTTGCGGAGGACCTGGCCGAGGGCGATGAAGCGGGGGTCGGCGCCGACGAGGCGGTGGACGTAGCCGCTGAAGACGGTGCGGCTGGTGTAGAAGGCGGTCAGGCTGCCGGCGACGGTGGCGGAGGCGACGATGGGGTAGGCGAGCGGGAAGCCGTAGACGAAGCCGGCGACGGTGACGGAGGTGCCGTAGCCGATGACGGGGGGAAAGGCGGTGGCGAAGGTGAAGAGCCAGGCGAGAACCCAGCCGCCGGGGAGGGCGCGCCAGCGGTGGGAGACGGGGGCGAGCCAGGAGAAGATGGCGTGGGAGTAGACGAGGAAGAGAATCAGGAGCACGTCGAAGACGACGATGGCGATGCCGAGGGCGACGCGCTGGACGGGGGGCAGCCGGAGGTAGAGGGTCCAGAGGTTGGTGGCCGTCTTGTTGGCGGCGCGGAGGGCGCGCGTGAGGGCCGGGGGTTGGTGGCGGGAGAAGCGCGTGGTCGAGAGGCGGCGGGAGGAGGGAGAGCGGCGGGCCCAGGGCGGCGGCGGGTCGGGGGAGGTGAACGAGGGCGAGGGCGAGGGCGAGTGTGAGTGTGAGCCGGGCGAGGCTAGGCCGGGCTCCGGCGATATGGAGAGCGCCTGGGCGGCGGACCAGGCGTCGGGGCCGGTGGCGGGCATGTTTGCGGTTCGGGAAGAGGTTCGGTTCGGGGGTCAAGAGTTGAGGGATCGGTCGAGGGATCGGTCGAGTCGGCGGCAGCCCGTCAGGCGGGAGAAGGGGGGTGGGGCGAGGGAGCGCTGGGCGTCGCGAGAGCGTCAATCGAGGGAGAGGATGGCAGAGGCTACCTCGTGGCCATGTTCCGCGGCAATTGAGAGGCGATTGTAGTACGGTGCGGTGGGTGGTGGCGGAGGGTGGTGATGTCGGATGCGCCGGGGGCCAACAGGTTGATCGGTAGGCGGGCTAGGCAGTCGTCATGAGTTGGTCAGCATGCGCTGCGCTGTGCTGGGCTGTGCTGTGCCGCCGGGATGATCGTGGGTCCTGGGCGGGGTTCCTGCGATGCCAGAGAGGACGGCGCGGGGTTTCGAGGGAATCTCTGGCGACAGATGTGCTTCGGGATTTTGAATTGACCGGAGGGGAAGGGCAATGGCGAGGTTGAAGAAACGATGACGGCGGACGAGTTGAGGTGGAGGTTGTCGTGGTGGTCGTTGGGACATGGCCTCGAACGAAGCTCCCGGCCCTGACGTTGCCAGTCTCTAGCTCGCCTGAAAGAGGCCTAGATCCGGCGCTGCTTTAGTCATCCTCGCAGCCACCCTCGAGCGCTGTGACCCTCGTTTGCTCCAGGTGCTCGACGGCACGCGTAAAGCAGCGAGCAGCGACCCGCCGAGTTACATTCCTGTCTCACCTTTAGGCAGCCGGCTGTCTGTGGGTGCTCGACAGCATCAGCAGCTAAGAGTAATGCCTCTATTTATTGTCTTGGGTCTTGCCTTCTTATGCCAGCCTCCGCATGTCATCGTCTCCCGCTCGGCCCCTTGGGCGGATCTCTCACCAGCATCCTCACCTTGCCGTCCCCGATCTCCACCCCCTGGCTCAGAATGTCCACCTCCTCCTTGCTCTCCGCCGGGCTCGCCGCCCCGTCGCGGGCGAGGCTCTTGTCGTAGCTCGTCGCGTCGATCCCCAGGATCCCCCCCATATTGTTCCGGTCTCCCGGCACCGAGAACTCGCGGTACGCGTACCGCCACTCGTTCAGAAAGTTGCGGATCGCCTTGCCCACCTTGTCCTTGCCGCTCTTGCTGTGGTGGCCCGTCCCCGTGATCGCGTAGATCGGCCGCCCCTCCTTGTTGTTCTCCACCAGCACCCGCTCCAGGTACTCGACCGCCTCCTCCGGGTGCAGCCCGTGCAGGTCCACGTAGATCTCCAGGCTGTTCGAGTTGGCTCTGTTGCGCTCCTCGTACAGCTCGCGCGCCGCCTCGCGGTGCGCCTTCCGCATGAGGTCGTTCTCGCTCTGCCCGCGGAGGCTGAGCGCCTTGGCCGCGCGCGCGTCGTTCCGGTTCCACGCCTGGGCGGCACTGCGGTCGTCAGTCAGTCAGCCACGTTCTTGTTGCCTCGTCCTCATCATCATCATCACCAACACCACCACACGTACCTCTGCAGAAACTTGTTCCTCAGGCCGCCGTGCTTGATCGCCTCCTGACGCGCCTTCAGGTACAGCTTGTTGGCCCTCTCGCCCGTTTCCAGCCACGGGATGTGCTTCGGGCTCTGGATCGCCTGCGCCGCCAGGCTGTTCTCCCCGTTGCGGATGCTGGTCGAGCTCCCGTTGCGCCCGATCTTCTTCAGATCCTGCCGCAGCACCGCGGGCGCGGGCGACGGCGACATCTTGACAATCTCCGCGAGCGAGCTCGGTGCGGTAAAGTTGTCCTTGTGACCGTGGCCACCACGCTTGCCGTGGTGCTTCTTCGGCTGCTTCGATGCCGCAGAGCCCAGGGAGGGGAAGGCGTCCGCGTCGTCCAGCGATGGGGCCGTGGCCGCCACCTCCCGAGGCTGCTGGTGGCGGCTGCCGGGTCGTGACCTGGACCTGGGGCTCTCTCCCGGTTGAAACGGCTTGAGGCCCGGGGGCGGCGTGATCCCCACGAACGGGTAGCCCCCGTTCGTGTAGCCTGGAGCCGGCTCGGGGGTGCCCGGCTGGAGTAGCGGGAATGAGTTGTAGTCTGAGACTTGTATGCTGGCCTGCTTCGTCGGAGGCGTGCTGGCGCCGTCGAGGGCGAGCTTGTTCATCAGATAGGCCGGGTCGTGAGAGAATATGCACGTGTCGCCAGCCAAGCAGTTGCCCATGACCCAGTATCTGCAATGATTGTTAGTCTGGGGGTCAACAGATGAGCTGCGCGTTAGCCACTCACTTGCACAAATGGTTGCTCAGGTCATGGCTGAACCTGCAGTCAGACCGCAGGCACTGCCCCGTAGACATGTAGAACTTGCAGATGACCCCTGACCTCTGCTGGCCGGCCGGCGTGGCAGGCCGCCCCTCCGTGGCCATGGACTTGCCGATGACGATGGACTTGGTCTCCTCCGCTTGCAGGCTCGCGAACGATCCGTCCTGCGCTTGGCTCTCCATGATGGCAACAATGGCGGCGCTCAAGTCGTAGCCGTGCACGGCCAGGGCGGCCTCGATCTCGTCGTCGGTCCGCGACTGTCCCAGTATAGAGCGCAGCATGTCGTAGGGAGACATGTCGGTCTGCTGCGACGACAGAGAGGAGAACTCGGGGGCGGCGGCGTTGAGCCCGCTGGAGGTGCCGACGGACGACGTGACGCTGACCGCGTCGTCGGCCACGAGCCACTCGACATTCTCCGTCTGGTAGTCGCCGAACGTCTCGGCGGAAGGCGTCGGGTCGTTGGCGAACTCGTACGCGTTGAGGTTGGGGCTGTGAGGAATGGCGGGCGTGGCGAAGGCGAGCCTCGGGGAGGGCCTCGGGGAGGAGAAGGGCGAGGCGGCCGAGGACTTGCTGCGGCCGAAGCTGGAGGGGACGAAGCCCGGGGGCGCGAGAGGGCTGACGCCGAGGCGAGGTGAGCTCGACAGCGGGGTGCTGCTGTTGGCGCGCCAGGAGGCGGGCGAGGGCCGTCGGAGGATGGTCTGTCGGATGGGAGGCGGTGAGGCGGCGCTGGCGCCTCCGTCACGGTACCGCCACAAGGCGTCGAGGATGGCGTGCTCGAGGGCCGCGTCTCTCAGGTTGGTCTCCTTGACGAGGAGGTCCTCGAGCCGGTCGGTCTTATCTTCGTCTTCGAGGGTCGCATCTTGGAGGATGGGGAGGCAGATCTCATAGTGCTCGTCGGAGACCATGATGGGCGCGTCGCGGGCGGGCCGAGGGGATCGCACCGCTCGAGGAGGTGGAGGAGGGTTGTCGTTTCTCGGGGTTCGGAGGACGAGGAGAATGCAACGCTGGTAGAAATGACGGACAGGAGGAGGGAAGAGTAGGTGTACTGTTGATCGAGTGGTAGCTCCGATTCGAAGTGGAGACAGGGACGTTGCGTATCCGTCTTAGGGGGGGTCGTAGTGGGAAAACAGTCGCAAGTGCTCTCTGGGAAACGAAGCAAGGCTGGGGTTTGGGTCGCGGCGTTAGCAAGAGGACAGACAGCCTACGTCAGCTCCTGCAGGATGCACCTATGAACCGTACATGGCACCAGGGGGCGCGACGTACTCGCGATGCGTAGGGAGGGGGGGCGAGGCGGGAGGGTGACTGAGTGATGGATGGGTGGATGGATGGACGGTTGGTTGATCCTTGGGGGGTCGACAGCGGGAAGGGAGGGGAGGCTAGCAGGAGCTCACCTTACCTTGGTGGACAGGGAAAGGGAAAGAGGGGGGGCTAGTCGAGGTCTAGCACGGTTGATAGTCGGGGTGGGCTGCTTATCAAGGCCTATGGGGCGGTGGTACTGAGGGCCCCCAGTGGGTGTCAGCGTGCCGACGAGCGCAATGGAGTCGAGGTTGGGTAGGGACCCGGAGAGGAGAGTCAAGGTAAGGTTTGGTACGGTACGTACATGCCCACGAGTCCGTCGGAGATTGAGCAGGTTTGGAGATTTGATGGCAAGATGGCGGCGCGAGCGACCGAGCGAACAACAGACGCCGGGGCGTCCCGTCACCTGGTCAGACTGGTCGTGGGCGTCCGGTCCCTTTTGCTGTTGAGTAGCGCCTGGATGGATGGCACAGCACTTGACACCTTGGCTGGATGAATGGGTGGGTGAAAGGGTGAACGGGTGGGATGGATTGGTTGGCTGGGCCTCCTGGCGTCGTTAGCAGCAGGGGCCGGCGCTGTGAGCAGCAGGGGCTTGGTGCTGTGAGCAGCGGGACCAGTCGCTGTTGCTGTTATTGGGTGCTTCTGGCCTGGCACAGACAGCCACAACTGCCAGGTGTTGGCGGCAGTCGACTAATCGGGTTAGGGCACTCGCCGCTATTTCTCCAGCTCGACAGGCGAGCGCGCTCTAAACGGAGAGATGTGCACATTGCGCACAAGCGCCCTGCAATTGCACTTGTGACATCCTGGTTCAAACCGTTTCCTCCCGCCGTTTCGAGGCAAGACAACACGCCCTTCCACGGGGGATGCCTTCCTTGCTGAGGCAGCCCCCAACCCCGCATCGTCTCCTCCGATAGCGTCTCCCCCCGGCATTAACCCCCTAAACTGTGCGATGCTGAGCGCTGTAAATTCCTTCCTACACATCCCCTTCTCCCGTTCACTGTCACGACTCCATGCAAGGCTCCCTCTCGCGTGGCGATCTCCTTTGACCCCCTACAACATGCTTTCCACGACACCATCCTATTCAATCTGAGATGGCGTCAGATGCCAGGCGCATTCCCCGGCTGCCCGCCTGCAAGCAATGTTCGCAAAAGAAAATCAAGGTACGCCCTGCTGTTGGCGTCTCACTTTCGGTCCCCGCTGCGATCCTGACCCGCATCTCCCAGTGTGATAGCAACAGGCCCAAGTGCCAA
The DNA here is from genome assembly GCA_002851775.1 of Verticillium isaacii. Lineage (NCBI taxonomy): Eukaryota > Fungi > Ascomycota > Sordariomycetes > Glomerellales > Plectosphaerellaceae > Verticillium > Verticillium isaacii. The sequence continues at coordinate 1,198,926 of NMXN01000008.1, read as the reverse complement.
TTGTGTTCCCGCAATGGTAGCGACTGCGTCATCCTAGACTCGGTCAGCCAGGAATGGATCTCCCGAGCGTGAGGCGGCCGTCATCCCCCATGAAGCAGCTGAAGCATCCCTGACACGTTGCCTCCAGATACATTGACGAGCTTGAGAGGTTACAGCAGGGCCTGGGTGCGGACGATGAGTCCAGGCATGAGCAGCGCAATGACACCGCTTCTGACGAGACACCGACGGCGTTCAGCCCTGAGCAAGTGCCCACCGTCCTCTCCATGGCAAGCTCGTCAACGGTGACCCGGGGCGGAGGGCTGCAGTGGGTGTCCCTCTCATCGTCGCCACCTCGATTATCTCTGACCACAACCACAGCTTCATCTCTCTCCTTTTCTCGGACGCTGACTGGAGACGATCCAACGCAGATCTGTTGCGCTCGCTGGCGCGGGCGCCACGCGCTCCCGACACGCCCATTGAGGCCTGCCCCCTTCCCTCAGCCTCTGTCGTTCAGGGCCTGTTCGAGAGATAGTATGCCGCTGCTCCTGCTGGGTTGATCAAGGTGATGATGCTGACAGTGTCCAGTCTTGTGTGGTCCCATATCCTGAGCCCCTTTCTCCTCCGCCAAGAAATTTGGGACCTCTTCGGGCGGGTCTTCACCGCGTCCGGAGAACCGCTCGACGCCTCTTCCCATGATCTGTTCAGAACGTTCATTTTATGTGCGATATCCTCAGTTATACCCTATCGAAATGGAGCACATCCTCAACACCCCGAAGGATACTACTGTGCTGCTTTGTTGCATCTCGATTCATACTTCCTGACGCGAGGCCTGGCCTCGATCCAGGACCTGCTTCTCATCGGGCGATTCGGCGTCTATCACCATATTGGTACGCCAAACTTCGATGGTCATCATGGGAATTGATGATTTGACCTTCTGCTGACCGGGCTCACCGCAGGCACCTCCATCTGGGATCTGATCCGTCTAGCTGGTCGACTCTGTGCAGAACAGGGCCTCCAGTGCGGTGACGGCGAGACGGGGGACTTGTTGCATGACCAACAAAGACGTCGCGTGTTTTGGCAATTCTACCTCATCGACAGATATAGCTCGACCACGCTTGATCGTCCCTTCGCCATCGATGACCGTAGTATCGAAGTCAAGTTTCCCGTCGAGGCCGACGACGAGGACCTCACTGCCGCCCAATCGACCTTTCGCAGTCTGGACGCATTTCAAGATGCTCATAGGCCGACCAGTCCCAATGAGGTGACCGTATTCTTGTTCTGCGTCAGGCTTAGACAGATCTCGTCCCGGATTCACGTCGAGCTCTCAAGACTGAGGCAGGATCCGATAATCTCAGCACAACCGCATCTTGCCGTTGGCCGCATCTGTACCGCTCTCAGCCGACTCCTCAAAAGCCTCGCTTCTTGGCGGGATAGCGCACCCACTATTCAAAACCCACGCTGTCTCTACGAGTCGCAGGAGTGGTTCGATCTCCTTCACTCCAGGGAAAGGATTGGTCTTCTGCGAAGAGCAGTTGACCTCGTCCCCAAGGCAGGTGGCGCACCTCCACGGCACATACTGGCTCTGTTTCTTAGCACCGCCCTCCAAACGATAAGCGACTACTCGACCTTGTCCAAGAAGAGAACTCAGATAGTACACACCAGAGCCTATTTCCACATGTTGTTTACCGTAGGGCTTTCCGTCATGTACTGCACCTCTGTGTCTTCCAACCTCTCACACGAAAACCTTTTGCAAGTTTCATGTGGTTTACAGGTCTGCGAGTCAACGTTGGTCAACATGACTGAGCAACTTCGCGACGCACACAGCTACGTGACGGTGTTCGAAGCCCTTCATCGCCACGTTTCACGAAAGGTCCAACGGGCCCTGGCCGGTAACATCGACGGCACAGACCTGGCGCAGCGGCATAACGAAGCCCCCGCCATCCAGGCACTGCCTACGTCGATGACCTCTTCGTTGGGAATCTATCAATCTCAAGAGCGACTATCAGCACTACAAAGGAAGAACGCAGACTACCAAGTTTCTGCCGCAGATGCCTCGACATTCACACAAGACTGGAATGCCACTATGGGAGGAACAGGACTCGGCACGTCTCTCAATGTGCTCAACGACAATTACCCAGCAGACGCGAATAACGGATATGACTTGCGTGGGGATATGCAAGACGCCAACATACCTGGCGAGGGCCTTCTGGAATGGGCATTTATGAATGACGAGTCCATCTGGAACATGGACATGATGCTGGGAGAGTACGTTTACGGAGACCCTACCAACTCTGGCTTGTTCGACGGGGTCGACTTCTTGAGCCATTGATTCCCTCGCAGGTTCCGATGAATTACAGAATCTCACATTGAAGTTAACAGTATGTATCATCCCTTATGTGTTCCTACATGACATCTATCTCATGGCGCCGCGATGCCCGTGGCAAACTCGAACAACTTCTGCGCCGCCACCAGACCTGTCTGCATCTGGGTCTCCCCCGTCGCCGCGCCGACGTGCGGCGTACTCGCAACACCCAGCTCCCAGAGGGCCCCGTACCTCTCTCTGCTCGGCGGCTCCTGTTCGTGACAATCGAGGCCCGCGCCCCAAATCAGCTTCTCATTCAGCGCCGTCTCCAGGTCTGACTCGTTGATGATTCCGCCACGAGCGGTGTTGATGACGATCGCCGTCCTCTTCATGTTGCGCATCTGCTCGATTCCAATCAAGCCCTTCGTTTGCGGTGTCAGGGGCATGTGCACCGTTATCACGTCCGACGAGGTCAGCACTTCTTCCACAGACTGGGCCCGGGTGTGGGGAATATCCGCCCACGCATCCACGGGCAAGAAGGGATCGTAGGCCACGACTTCCGCCTCGAAGGCGCCGCGGAAGATGCTGGCGACGCACTTGCCGATGTTGCCCATGCCCAGGATGCCGATCGTCTTGCGGTGCAGCAGGATGCCGGAGCACTTCTCCTTGGGGACCAGGACGCCGGACGTCTGCTTCGTGATGATGGTGCCGACCTGGCGCGCCACGGCCGTGGTGAGCGTCAGCACAAGCTCGGCCACGGCGCGCGCGTTGACGCCGGGCGTGTTGAGGATGGGGATGCCGCGCGCCGCGCACGCCTCTGCGTCGATCTTGTCGATGCCGACGCCCTGCTTGCCGATGGCGCGGAGGTTCGGGCACGAGCCAATGTCGTCGGCCGTGAGCCTCGAGCCCCTGACGAGCAGGTACTCGGCCTGCCGCCACTTGCCATGCTCGGGGTGGCCCCGCGTGATGGCGTTGAAGTGCTTCTTGGCGTAGACGTGCACCTCGGGGTGGAAGTCGTCCAGGAGATAGACGGTGGGCTTGCTGGCCCCGCTCGGCAGCTCCTCGACTGGAGAGTCTGATATGCGTCCCGGCGCCATGTTCGTTTGGGTCCTATTTGGCAAAGGGGCTATGTGGGCAAGGAGCTCTTCAGGAGGAAGGGATGATTGATAGAGCCTTAACAGGTAAATCTGGGGTCAGAGGATAATTATCTATGCATGAACATATCTTCGTGTGATGGCTCAAAAGGATGCGCATCTGCCGGGAGTGTGTCGATCATCCATCGCCGTCTTACACCTCTGTCGGACGTGGGCCGGGAGGTTTCCGATGCATCTGTCGCGCCTGGACGTTGGCGGAAATCGTCCGGCGGACCTCTCGGACGCTGTCCGACCCCACCGAACCCCCTGATTCGGGGCCCGTCCGACGCCCCACAGGCATCCAGTGCCCTGCTAATGCAAGACCGAGGTTCTGTTGCGGGGATGGCATCTGGGGTCGGTACGTGATCCGGCATGTCGACTTGCATGGTTCATGCTGGGAAACTGGGCAGCCGGCAGAGGGAGACAACATCTGGCGGCCGGTCACCAGGGAATACTTTTCTCGGCACAAAAAATAGAAGCGAGAACATCCCTTACCAAGTATTCGCTGGTGGCCCACCCAAACACGGATCCGGCCCTCGAAAGGTCATGTGTGGGGGTTGCGGGCCCATGAACGGTAGACAATAACCTCGTAGACGAAGCTCTCGAGATCTTTTGCGACGAAGAAAAGGGGACGGTGGGTCCCGCCATGCCAAGGCGTCATGGTTCGCTGAATAGAACGACATTTCTCCCCATCATCAACAGACCGCTTTCCGTTAAGGGGACCAGTTTCTTGACATGCCGGATCCACGGCGCTGAATCGAGTTGTTGGCAAGTTCTAATGCCCCAGTATTTGTGGGTGTCGCCGCGAATGCGCAACCAAGTATCTACGAACCTCTAGCTTCATTCTCGCCCGACCCATTCGTACACCACTCGCACGGGAGCTGTCTCTTCTCCTCTCCTCACTAAGAACTTCGCGACACGGTACCGTTTGCCATCGATGTTGGAAAATCCCCAGACCTGGTCCGCTTTCCAACCAGCCCTCTCATTGAAGACATTGACCGTAATGTGCCCAGGCTGTCCTGCCTGGTCCTCCTCCAACCACCCCTCAAGCAGATAAGGGTCTAACGGCTCACCAGACAGACTCAGGGGGTTTGTGGTATTGAGGTCCAACCAGTTGCTGCGGATGTGCTGGGCGCCAAACATGATGGACCCGTGAATGTTCTCGGCTCCGTCCAGCTTGTGGCTTTCGTCCTCGCCCTTGATGCCACCCGTAGCCGTCTGTTGAATAGCAATGACTGTAAAACCCTGCTCGTCTTGCGTCTGCGAGAGCTTGCCAGTGATGGTCGCATAGGAGACGGCCTTGCGGATGATCCATGGCATGCCCTGGAGGGCAAGAGATGGGCCCAAGTCATCGGAAAGTGTCTTGCTCTGTTGATGCGACGAGGCACGTCAGACAAATCATCTTACACTGGTAATGTCGAGGGTTGACTGGCACAGTGTCACCTACCATGCGCCACGTCCCGTTGAGGTCCCGTATAGTGATCTGTGGTGGTGCAGCCATTGTTCTGGTATGGGTGGACAGATGTACAGCGAGGAAGTTCTAGGTGACTTGTATGGCCCAATGAAGATCCCAACTTGAACGGTTGGTTGACTTGTTCTTCAATTAAAAGGTGACCTGTGCACGGTTCATTGCAAATCAACATCCAGTATGCAGAGCAACCAAGGTCGAGGAGTTTCTGGTTGCTCCATGGTCATGTAGCGCTGCCTCGGTAGGTATCTATACAGAATCGAACAGGTCGGCGGCACCAACCTTGACGACACTGTAACTTCAACGACTCGTTTACCTATTCGTTCTGTTCTCAGTCGGGCATCCTCGGGGTCAGGGATCCTCATTACGTTGTCATCCAACGACATGCCAATGATGACACCCACTCCGACGCCCCAAATACCCGAATCCAAAAGGGGAATCTGAAATGCACCGAAAATGACCGAAAACACGACATGCACCAAAAGTGACCGAACCCCCATCACCATAAGGAACACTACCTCAGCAATCACGCAGCTGTAGCTTTACACGGAAACTTCCATCACTCACACATCTTATTTTATTTCTGCCCTCATTCTTTGCGCTCAGCTTTCCCGCTATCCGCACAGGCCTAACGCACTAGTTCTCACGTACAACAGCGCACGCATTGGTGCCTGCGTCTGCATTACGACAACATCAGGACTCAGGACCAGCAACGAGAGCTGGTAGGCTTTGCAGCAACATGAGCACCGCCGCGAGCCCCCCGCCCGTCGATGATGTGGCATCAGAGCAGGCCGCGCCCGCAAAGCCCGCCGCGCCGCCACTGAGGAAGGACTTGCGCTTCTGGGCCATCATGATCGCCATGGGCTTTTCAGGTCTCCTGACCGCGCTCGAGGCCACCATCACATCTACTGCTCTCCCAAGTATCGTTGCCGACCTTCAGGGGGGAGATCTCTTCATCTGGGCCGCCAATGGATACTTCCTTGGCATGTAAGTGACTACCCAGGTTCAACAACCTTGGTTGATACCGACATTGCATTCTCCCATCTTCCCATCTTCCCATCTTCCCATATCCTGAGACCCTTGACGGTTCCTCAGTGGCCGGTCCACCTCATGCCTCGCCCGAGACTCACTCGTTCTAACACACTATGCCTATAGGACTGCCTTGCAGCCCCTCTTTGGGCAGCTGGCCAACGTCTTTGGACGTCGGTGGCCTACTATCCTTTCGACCGCCGGGTTCGTCCTTGGGAGTGGCATATGCGGTGGTGCCACAAACATGGCAACCCTCATTGCAGGGCGTACCATCCAGGGCATCGGCGCTGGCGGTATCAACGTTCTCATCGAGATCGTGATCTGCGACTTGATTCCCTTGCGGGAGCGAGGTACTTACTTTGCTCTCCTGTTTGGGATGGTCGCGATTGGGACTGCCCTCGGCCCATTCTTTGGTGGCCTTATCGTCGATCACGCCTCCTGGCGCTGGGTTTTCTATCTCAACCTGCCGATTGGCGGTGTTGCCCTTGTCATTTTGGTCATATACCTTCGGGTCAACTACAACAGGGAGCTCACACTCGCCACGCGGATTTCAAGCATCGACTGGACTGGCACTTTCATCTTTGTGGGTTCCATCTCAGCCATTCTGATCCCGCTCTCACGAGCAGGCGTGTTATACGCCTGGTCATCCTACCAGATTCTGGTACCTCTCCTGATCGGTCTTGCCGGCCTCGTAGGCTTCATGTTCTTCGAGGCCTCGCCATTCGCCCCTCAGCCAACCGTTCCACTCCGCCTCTTCTCCAACCGCACATCGACGTCGGTTTTCGTCTTGACCTTCTTGCACAGCATAGTCACCATGTGGGTGCTGTACTTTCTGCCTGTCTACTTTCAAGGCGTCCTCGGCTCCTCGCCATCCTACGCTGGCGTGCAGCTGCTTCCCACCATTCTCATGCTCATCCCCTCGGCCATCATGGGCGGCGGCCTCATGTCCAAGGTCGGCCGCTACCTGCCCATCCACTACACTGGCTACGCTCTCATGATCATCGGCTTCGGGCTCCTCTCGCTTCTCGACAAGGACTCGGGCACCGGGAAATGGGTCGGCTTCCAGATCCTCGAGGCATTCGGCTCCGGCCTCATCATCCCCACGCTGCTGCCGGCACTCATGGCGCCGCTGGCCGAGTCGGATGCCGCCGTTGCGGCTGCGACCTGGGCCTTCCTGCGCAGCTTTGGTCTGACCTGGGGCACCGCGATCCCGGCCGCCATCTTCAACAACCGCTTCGACCAGCTGGCGGAGACCATTGAGGACCCGACGGTGCGAGCTGCCGTGTCCGGGGGACGGGCGTACGAGCACGCGACGGCCAAGTTCGTGGAAGCTCTCACGCCCAGTTCGCGCTCGCAGTTCGAGTGGGCATTGAACGAGAGCCTGCGGCGGACGTGGCAGGTCGGCATCGGGTTTGCCGCGGTGGGATTCTTGTTTGTGCTTTTTGAGAAAGAGGTGCCTTTGCGAAAGGAGCTTGACACGGAGTTCGGAATGGAGAACAGGGAGAAGAAGAAGGATCCTGAGTCCGATATGGGACTTAAACAGGGAGATGCGCCAGCTGGCGATGAGGATAGGAAGGCCTCCAAGGCCGACACAAAGACCACGGTGGCGGCGGATCTTAGCGGATTCATCTAAGGCTTATTTGTATTCATTTGTGTTATTCGACTTGGAATAGATTTCTTTTTGGCATCTTGACGACGCAGAGAAGTTTGCGAAGATTGTTGAATGCTCTGGGACTCAGGGGTACTTGGCTAAACCCTGGCTTTACCAAATCAGAGGCTTATTCCGCGGGGAAAAGATGAGTGCTTTGAGTCTGGATGCATCATGTACCTATATTACGCACAAGGTCCAGAAGTTGGTTGAATGGATGGGAGATGAAGTGGAGAGAACGATGATGGCAAAGGTGGGTGGGTCGTTCAACTGAGAATGCTGTCTTGCAGATGGTATTCTACTACTCATATTGGAGGACAAGTTGCAGTCATCACATGTGATATCTGCTTGACGATGCCTGCAAACCCTCGACAGCAAGCTTCCGTGAGCCGTGACATTTGGTGGTAAGAATCCAGGCCAGCTGATAAAACAGTGATGTATCTCATATTCCAAAAACGGCAGCAAATAGACCGAGCAGGATATCATTGACGCTTTCCTAGGCACCTTAATGTGCGCTTGCAGCTTGCAGGTTGGTCGTCACCGCATACACCACCGTTATCCACGCGAACATGTCTGGGAACAAGGCCCTCCGGCGATTGACACCGGGAACCTCCCTGATCCATCTCACGCCCTCGGCCTCCGACATGGCCTCGAAATCTTCTGGTTTGAGAGTCATCCAACGTAGCCCGACGCTGAACGGAAACATATGACCTAGGATGAGGACCACGGCGGCCAGCCACCAAGCTCGCGAGATGTGCGAATAGTACATGTTGATCAGGCAGCTGGTGAGTGTGCTTAGGATTGAGGGTGAATTGACGACCACGATGCGGCCATAGTCCCTCAGCCAGTACGCCCAGACGGCATGTCGGGCTTGTTTTGGCATTTTGGGGCTCAGGAAGGCGCCGGAAGCAAACCCATGGCCGACGGAGAAGGCGAAGCTGTTGACGAACAACGCATGAGCTTTCGAGAGACCGAAAAATTTGAGCATCCACGCGAGGTCGCGGCGGTTTACTTACGTTGCTGTGCCGAAGACTAGCGGCGACACGCGGAGTAGCATCATGCCAAGTGACGCAGATTCGGACGACATTGCTTCAAGCTGACTCTAGTGCGGCAACAGGGGACACGGATAACGAGGATGATGATGGCGGCTGCGCTCAAATCTGGTGGCAGTGCTGTCTGGTGTGGTTGTTGGCGAAGAATTGGGATTGACGTGTGGTGGTGTCGGACAACTGAGATTGCTCATTGACTAGATACCAATTGGACTGCTGAAATAATTGACGGATGAAGCTCCTATACGAGAGACGAGACGTGACGGTATCTCCGCTTTAGTTTCTTGATGCGTTGAGATGTACTGCACACGCTACTCCTGCATACAGTCTGTTCCCGATGACTACATATCAGCACCGAAGGGACCACAGAGCAAACACTTTCCGATACATGCGGGGAGAAGTGGTCAGGCCCGAAGTAGGGAGGGCATAATTTCCGATTGGCTGATCGGAGCGGCCGCGTGGAAGCCGGGGGGCATGGGGCCGGCTTACACCACGCCCGACCGAGGGCAGACACTGCCCCGAGTAATGAACTGTTGGCCGTACGACCGCATGAGTTGGCCAACTAGCTTCGCCGATAAGTGTACGTTCTATAATGTCGGGACGCACTGGGAGAGTGTAGTAGCAGAAAACCATTGTCGGTTGTCACGGATCCTCCAAGGTCAGCAGAAAAGCAGCAGTCTCCGGGGTTGAGCCATTCGACAACCAACTGAAAGTTACCAAGAAACAAGATGTACAGATTTTTCCGTAGCGACCTCTACAACTTTGAGCTCACCCGTTTGCTGGGCTGCACAAGTACCGGGGGCTGCGACATCGCCGAGTTCCTCGAGGCAGTGGGCAAGCTCAGAGTCCACGACCCCGAGAGCTGGTTCACAGCCTGGGCCGAGCAGTCGACCCGCGCCGAAGAGATCGCACGAGAAGCAGCCCATCATGGTCAGCGACGGGCGGCGCTGGGAGGCTTCTTGCGAGCGGCGAACTATGCTCGCGCAAGCGGATACATGTTTACGGGCTCAGATTCACGTATTCTGCGGACGACAGAACGTTCGGTGACGTTATTTGAAGAGGCGTGCACGTACATGGAAGCTCGAGTGGTGTTTGTCGAAATACCATACCAGCACGAAGGGCCCGGAGAATTGTCGATGCCAGCCTATTTGTATCTACCTCCAGCGTCGAAGCGACTAAGGAGAGGGAGAGCCCCAGTTCTCATCAACTGCTGTGGTGCCGATTCGACCCAAGAAGAGCTCTACTTTGCTCTGCCAGCCGCCGGCATCGAGCTGGGCTATGCAGTTCTCACATTTGAGGGACCTGGCCAGGGAATAATGCGCCAGAAACACAAGACGGCCCTGCGGCATGACTATGAAGTCGTCGTTTCCGCGGTTCTCGACCACTTGGTGCTCACCGCAAAAGCTCACCCCGGATACGGTTTGGATCTGGATCGTATCGCCATTGCGGGGGGGTCAATGGGGGCGTACTACTCCTTGCGCGGCTGCACCGACGAGCGCATCAAGGCCTGCGTTGCCATCGATGGGTTTTCCAGCCTCTGGGCTGTGGCTCTAGAGCGAATGCCCAAGTGGTACGCGTCCCTCTGGCTGAGCGGCTGGCTTCCTGAATGGGTCTTTGACCAGTCCATCCAATTCGGCATGACGATGGACTTCTCGACACGCTGGGAGTTCGGTCTGGGCATGGCAATGATGGGCACTTCAACACCGGGGAACACATTGCGCAGATTTCAGCAGTTCTCGCTTGACGTACCAACTGAGGATGGCCGACGCATTTTCGACAGCATTCGCTGCCCTGTAATGCTCACTGGTGCATCTCGGTCTTTGTATGCCAGTGCGCAGGATGGCACTGTGGCTATTGCTGAGGCTCTGAAGCATTTGCCTGAGAAGACAATGGAGGTCTGGATACCGGAAGACATTGGGAATGGCGGAATGACAGGAAAGGTCGGGGCTTGGGCCTTGCTGGCGCAGAAAAGCTTCCAATTCCTGGACAAACATCTAGAGGTTAATCGTGCTCCGAGTGCTAGTACTTAGCACAAACAAGTTCCCCCAAGACGAAGTGGGGTGTTGATGGACTCGAAAACATGTCAGGACTGTTTCTCAATAATGATAGACAGATGACAATGAAGAATCTTACACTACACCCACATCTTCCGACACAGACAACGTACGCTTATTACTTGGTGCTAGTCGGGTTTAACACATGTACACAAACTGAACTGTGGCCCGACTTCGTTCCACATGCTAACATGATTGATCCTGAACATTGATTTGGACGAATGGGAAAGACGAAAGAAAGTGTCCCGAACTTGCATGATAGCTAGAGCCTTCTGAATATAGGATAGAGATCTTTTAACATTGCTAACCGCTTCTAGCTAAATGATGTCGTCAAAAAGTACATTCTATAGACTTGTTGTTCTCGGGTGGACGATCAACCTCCAATTCGCGTAAATATCAACGTAGATTTTCATGTTTTCTAGGCTTGAAAATAACAAGTTCTAGCATATAACCATCGACTAAGCAATGAAAGAAGTAAATAAAACAAAATAAAGACTTTTCGACCCTTCAGAACGAAGTCCTACTCCGCCGTGCCCTGAATCCCCGGTGCATCAAACAAAGCATACTTTTATCCGGCGGTCTCCCCTTTGACCAGGTCTTGGAAGACCACATCCAGGTCCATATCCTCAATCGCGGCAAGATATGCGGCGATCAGAACATTCAAACCCTCCTCCACAGCCAGATCGGTCCACTCGGAGAGACCAAGCTCCCGGTAGGCCACTCCGTCCTCTTTCTCCAGATGCTCTCTCAAACTATCAATTGGGATCACCACTTCTCCGGAGTGGTGCAGGAAGACCAGTCCCTCCTGTCGGTTTTCTCTCGCAGCCCCGAGCACGACATCTAATATGCCCGTCGCTGTCGTCTCCAAGCTCACAAAGTCAAGATTTCCTCTCCACTTCGCCGACGTGGGTACAGCCCGCAGCTGCCGCGCAAATCTCATGACACTGTTCATGACATCCAAATCGCTTGCTCCCTCTCCTGTGATGCTGCTGGGTCGATGGATCCAGACAGGCAGCCCCAGGCGCTTGTGGGCCTCCTCCAGGAACACTTCGCCGGCCCACTTGGTGGCGACGTAGGCGTCAGGGAACTGCGGCGGAGGCTGATGCGCTGCCAGCGACTCCTCGCCAAAGACATTGGCATCGTTCAGCCGGCCCGTCGCCATGGTGGATATGTAGTGGAACGGCACCCCGTGGGTCAGCGCGAGGCGTGTCAGCTCCTTGGTTGCTTCAAGGTTGGTTGGGCGGAGGGTGGGGTAGGTTTTGAGGAAGGATACGTCCGCGCCGCTGTGAATGATGGCGGTGGCGGTGCCGAGGATGTCTAATGTGGTGCCGGGCGAGAGACCGACTTGTGGGGCTGCGAGATCGCCCGAGTGAATGGTGATCTTGGGGGAAAACTGCAAATCACCAAGCTTGGAGGCCGACCGAACGGCGATGCAGTGGACTTGGGTTACCTCCGGGGAGTCGACCAGTTGCCTGAGGATCTCATTGCCGAGGAAGCCGGTTGAGCCGGTGAGGATGACAGAGCCCCGAAGCTCGGGGCGAATTGGCCGAGCGTGATAGGGGCCAGCATTGACGACATCCTTGGTGAGTGCGGTTTCCTCTGCCCAGTTTATATCGAGAGACGCAGAAAACGTGGCATCTGTGACAAGCCGGGCCATGGCAGCAAGGGTGCTGTTCTCGAATAATTTTATGACCGTCAACGAGACACCTAGCTGCTTCCTGATGTGGCTTTGCAGCTGGAGCAGCGACATCGAGTTGCCACCTATGTGGAAGAAATCGGTGCCGGGCTCAATGGTGTAGAATTTGAGGACCTCTTCTGGGAGGGCAGCCTCCCAGACCTTGCTGAGTTGCTGTTCGACGTTCCCGAGCTGAGCAGCAGCGGTGGCGCGTTGAGTACCCTGGGATATCGGTAGCTGTTGGACAGCTTTGCGGTCGAGTTTGCCATTGCTCGTCAGGGGCATCTTTGAGATGGCGGCAATGGCGGCTGGACGCATATACTGGGGAAGCGGCAACGAGCTGGCAAGGTTCTGCAGGAAGACGTCCTCATTCTCGACCACACCGTTAAGGACCGCATGGGCAACGAGGAAGGGGCTCTTCTCTCCGCGGGAGCTGACAGCAACACTGTATATTGCTCCGTCCGCGGCCTGATGGATCGTGTTCTCGATGTCCTCCAGTTCAATGCGAATCCCACGAAGCTGGATCTGGGTGTCTCCGTCGATGCGGCCAAGCACTTCCAACGAGCCGTTTTGTGTGATACGTCCCTTATCACCGGTCCGGTACATCCGGGTCCAGCCGTTGGCCCTGAAGTGGTCCGAGGCTAGAGGGTCGGCAAGGAACTTCTTCGACGTGAGGATAGCCTGGTTGAGATATCCGTCGGCGATGCCTGCTCCACCGATGCAGATCTCCCCGGTCGCCCCCCGAGATAGGGGGCGCAGATCGTCATCGAGGACATATACTGAGCGGTTTGTCAATGCCTGGCCTGCGAGGACTCGGCCCCCGGGATGCCTCCCAAGCACAAGCTCAGTGGCACTCGATCCCATGGTCGCCTCGCTGGGTCCGTAAGAGTTGAATAGGTGGAGATCGGGAAGACCGAGCTTGTCTAGGTCTTGGAGCAACTGATCAGGGCACTGCTCGCCAACGGACATCGCGTACCGCCAGCTGGTGCATCGGGTGAGGTGGGCAAAACCATGCTGGATCCAGCTGAGATATTCAGAGGGCGTAGCACCGACGTGAGTGATTTGTTCCTCAGCCATGAGCATGGCGATGGCAGACGAATCTCCTCTCAGAGCGCGAGGGGCGATGACAAGAGTTCCCCCGTGGACAAGGGCCACCAGCGACTGCCAGAGCCCCAGGTCAAAGCCTGGCGCGCTATGCTGGAGTACCTTCAAGTTTTGGGGGCCAGCAATGAACTCCCACTCGAAGTAGTTGCGCAAGCCACGATGAGAGAGAACCACGCCCTTGGGGGTGCCTGTCGTTCCACTTGTGTAGAGGATTATGGCAGGAGTGTTTGCGGCTGCTTTGTTCGTGGTCTCGCCTGACCAGTCGGGGACTATGTCAACGTTAACGGTGCACGTGCCTGGTGGCACTCCCATCCCTTCTACTCCAGAAACTGTGGCATCGTCAACCAGAACTGCAGCTGGCTGACAGTCTTGTATGACACTTGCGAGCCGTGATATGGGAGTGCCAGGATCAAGCGGGACATAAGTCGCCCCGACACGGAGAACAGCTAGCATTGAACAGATCCATGCTGGCCCAGGCTCCTGGAAGACGCCAATGTGAGAGCCGGGGACGACCTTCTGGTTTGTCAAAACTGATGAAAGAGCATGGATACGTTGTGAAAGCTGGGCGTATGTCCACGCCTGACCCTGTGTGTCCTTTAGGACGATAGCATTAGGATGTGCCTGGATCATGTCGTCAATGCGGTGCACCACGGTGTTGGGCCATTGCGACTCAGCCGTAGGTCCTTGATAACACAAATCTGTCAGTAAATGATCTATCATATGTCGGGGGCACCAAAGTTGCGCAGGATCTTTGCGCCGACTCACCGTAACTCAGACTTAGACTCTCCTCCAAGGGTTCCTGTAGTCCCAGCACAGGTGCATCTGCCAAGCTTGCAGCAGGGTTGCGAGAAAAGTAGTCCAGCATGCCAAAGTAGGTACGAGACAGAAGCTCTGCGTCAGCAACCGAATAGAGCTGTTCTTGAACGACGAAGGCGACCTCAGTGTCGGCACCGGGGTTGTCAAAAATGTCAATACTGATGTCGTACGCCGTCCGGCCTGCCAGACTCTCCAACCCCTCCGCCTCGATGCCGCCCCACTGGCGTCTGTTGGCCACGCCGGCGCGATAGTTGATAAAGGCCTGGAAGAGGGGGGCGTGCAATGTCGACCGGGTCACATGGAGGCCGTCAACCAGCGCGTCGAAGGGGAGGCGCGCATGAGCCATGGCGCCCAGGGCCTTTCGTCGCACCTCCACAAGTACCTGCTGGAAGGTCTGAGTGGCTCTGGGACGGAAGCGCAGAGGGAGTAGATTTAGATACATGCCCATGCTCGTAGCCAGGTTGCCCTCGAAGCGGTTGGCGTCCGCCATGCCTATGCAAATATCGGGCGTATCCAGGAGGCGGAAGAGCATCACCTCAAAGACACCCAAGTAGAAGTGGAAGATGTTGACCTTCTGCTTGCGGCACATTTGCTGGATCCGTGACGCCAACGCAGGGTTGATGGAGCGCCTCGCCGTGTTGTGGTCGTAACGACGAATCGGCTCACGTGTCTTGGCCGCCGTGGAGGACCTCAGGAGTGGTATCGCGGTCGGGCTGTCTCTTAACTCTGCTCGCCAATAATCTAGCTCGTCTCTCACGCTTCCTTTCTCCAGCTCCTTGTTTTGCATGATTGAGAAGTCGGAGTACTGAAGTGGGCTTTTGCTGAGTGGCTTGTCCGTGTACGCCCTTTCAAGATCAGCAAGGAAGACCTCAAGACTGGCTCCATCCATGTTGATGTGATGATAACCCATGACGAGAAAAGCCTCTTCCGGAGCCAAAGAGAGAAGCGAGATCTTCATATTCTCTCCATTTTCGATGTCGTAGATGTGATCTTTCGTCGCTTCAAATTGATCAATAACCTCGGACACATCCTCGATCGTCTTTCGTTCCAGATACAGGCGGGATTCCTTGAGAATCCCCTGCATAGTGAGTTCACCTTCTCTAATAAAAGCTGTTCGTAATGCCTCGTGTCGCTGGCCCATGGCTCTGACGGCCGCCTCAAATTTGTCTGCACGCAGAGCACCACTCAGCTTGATGGAGAAGGTGATGTTGAAGGTAGTCTGATCTTCCACAAAGTGACGTAAGAACCAGAAGCCTGATTGACCTGGAGACATGGGCACTGATTTCTCGAGATCACTTCGCAGGACCGGCTTGGCTAAAGACATGGAGAAGGGTTTTCCCCCCTCATTGTCTTCGTCAAGGGTTGTCAGAGGCGTTGCGAGAGGCGTTGCGAGATTACCGTCCAGGACCGAGGTTGACTCAGGAGAACTAATAGAAGTCCCTGAAATTCCTGAGCTTCCATTGCTCGCAGAGCCATGGTCGTCGGACAATCCACTGGGCGATGTTGTTCGTTTCGGATCAGATTGCGTATTTGACTGCTGCCCAGCTCCTCCGACTTCAATCGTTGGGATCGCGTCTGAACCAAGTCTCGGGGTCATCTCCGCCGGGAGCTTTTCCAGGGCGAAGGCCAGCAGATCAGCGATAGTTGCTCCGCCCAGGACCTTGAGCACTGGCATATCAATTACCAGTTCCTTGATGAACCAGGAGCGGATCTCAACTGCCACGAGAGAGTCCATGCCAAGGTCGTCGGCGTTCATGGTGAGGATGCTGTCTCGGGCCGTCTCATCCTCGAGTGGGAGCTGAAGTACGGCCTGGAGCTTGGCTGCGAAGCCTGCCTGAATTATGGATAACACATCCTCGGCGGTGGCCGCATCCTGGAGTCTGATCTTGATTGGCACTGCCGCGTTGTCACCTGCTGACTTCTTGAGGCCTGCGTTTCCCTCCCAGGTGATGCAGTGCTGGAAGCGTGGATTGTTCATCCAGGGTGTCGGCTCCTCTTCATGAGCGTTGATGATCCGCAAGCCTGTGACGATCTCAGGATTGCGCCCAGACTCTGGCCGCCCAGCGATCATGGCCTCAGCCATGCACTGGTGGAAGCCACGCTCTTCCATCCATGAGAAGCCGGCTCGATAGATGGCGGGAAGGACCGTTACGTCGAGCTCGCGCATGACGAAGCCAACGCCCAACACGGCGCCAATGTGCACAACGGATCCTGCAAGCCCGTGTTGACGACGCTCAAGCGTCTTGGCCACGCCGAACATGTTAGCGGCGCTGTAGTTGGACTGCCCACGATTGCCCGCTGCGGAGGCGAGAGACGAGAACATGATGAAGAAGTCAAGGATATCGCCTCGGAAGAGGCGATCCAGATGTACCATGCCCAAGACCTTTGGATCTATGACCTTTTTCATGGTTTCAAATGACATCTCCGCGAACGCCGTGTCTTGAAGCACCATGGCGCCGTGCATGATGCCCGCGATGGGAGGGAGGTCGCGGCGTATCTTGAAGACGAGCTGCTCCATGCCCCAAAGATCAGTGATGTCGCTAAAGCTCATTTTAGTATGGCCTCCCCCGTATTCTAGAGACATGGTTTTTATACCTTTCGTAAACTGATACTGTGACACCGGCTTGCTGCATCTGCTTCAGCCATCTCGTGTCGACGTTGGGATTACGACTGGTTAGCACAAAATTCCGAGCGCCTCTGGTGACCATCCAGTTGCACAGAGAAGTTGCCAGATCGCTCGTCAAACCGAACAAGGCATACGTCTTGTCCATTCGGAGGCTGATCTGTTCGTTAACCGTTGAGACCTGCACGGGAACCGTGGCATCGGCTTCCCAATCGATGACTGCATTGGAGTCTGCACCGCTTAACCCTGTGGTGAGCTCCTTCAACCCAACAGTAGGCATGGAGTTGGGCAAGGTCAGGGAATCAGTATTGATATTGTTAGCTTCCACTGCACTGAGGAGCTGGCTCAAGTTCTCAGCGTCGGAGCTACCGCATCGGCATTGTATATCCCGCAGCGAGATATGCCTGCAGGCACTTGGAAGGCACGCTGCCACGAAAGCTGAAGGCTCCCCAGACCCGTTGCCGGAGCAGTCAACAACTACCGATGCATCTGAAGGTAGCATGGCCCTGATTAGTCGTCTCGGGAGAAGCATGTCGACTTGGATCGAGGGTATGCGATCATTTCCGGTCTCAAGAGGCCCAGTAGTCGTGAACACCACCTGGATGTCTTTCTTCTGAGCATTCGTGTAAAGCTTCTGGGCAAGTAGCTCGTGGGGCTCATGAACGATGATGACCGACTGAGGAGGGATTGCATCCATGACTTTGAATGCAGCAGCCTCGAGGCTGAGAAGACTTAGGAGGAGTGCCTCTCTACCGTTGACATCGTAGCATTCCACCAGCTTGCCAGACTCGAGAACAGCGCGGGAACCATTGCTACCCGTAAAACCAAGTACCGTTCTCCCATTGCGGATGTCGGTACCCAGCACTCCGTGCAATTTACCTATAATAGGTAGCAGGGTGGAGTGCCGGACTTGGATCACAACGTAGCCTGCACTGGAGCTCACATGCGACTCGTGAATGTAGTTTCTGCCATCTTCCGTGCGGTACAACATGAGTGGAGTCGTGTCTTCGAGCTCTCGCTCCTCCACAATGGTTCTTCTAGAGGCATTGTACCGGTTGTTGGACCCCTGATTGGTAATCAGTCGCGGAATCATAATACGACCGTCCTCTTGCACCATCTCTGGCTCGACGGACCACAGCATGCCGTCCTCCGGCTCCGAAAGGTCCAGTTTGAGCAGCGTTTCCGCCACAAGCCTTGCGTCTGGCTTTCGTGAGTATTCGAGATCAAGGAACTGCAGACGGATGTCTGGCATCTCCAGCGCGACAGTCCGGCCAAAGCCCACGCTCATATTCATGTAAGGTTGTTCAGCTCGGCAACCTTGCGTGACCCAGAGAATTGATCTCTGGTAATCTAATAGAGACTGCAGTCCGTGCATGCTTTCTGGAGAGAGGTTTTGGAAGATAGGATTGTCCAGCTCGGTCAGATTGAGGACCAGGGCCGCAGGACCAATAGAGGTTTGCGAAAGGTCCTGGAGAGAGCGGCAGCGAGTGATGGAGAAATCGAGGTGGCGGATGAGATGAAGGACATGGTCGATGAGGATGACAGTTGAGAGAGTGGTACCACCGATGATAGCTAGCTCTCTCTTGTCTACATCGTGCTTGCGCGACGGCGGGCGATACTCCAGGGGCTCCCTCAGAATATTCACTTTCTCGTCGATAGCCTGCGTAACCAGGACCGAATAAGGGCGAGCCAGTGTGTCAATCTCAGGGGTGAGCGTGTCAATCCCGGAAAAGCCCGCTTCCGTCATGAGGGTGTGCCATTCGGCCGAAGATACACAAGGCGAGTACTTGCGGCCGTCTTCGCCTCCTAGCCACCATCCAGGGAGACCGCTCATGGCAAAGCCTACCCAGAGCACATCGTTGCTTGTAATCTCGAGGATCACAAGGTAGCCTCCAGGCTTAAGAAGGCGCCGCGCATTGGCCAGGGTTCTGTGTAGATTCTTCGTGGCGTGCAGCACCAGAGAGCCGATGACGAGGTCGTATGAATGCTCTGGGAAGCCTTGCTCCACAACATCTTTTTCGCAGTCTAGAGCCTTGAACGTGATCTTATCGGAGTGCGAGGCAAACACCTCCTGAGCTCGCTCGAAAAACCCGGTTGAGATGTCAGTGAATGTGTATGAGTTGAAGGACCGCCCGATTTCTTCCATGATCAGCTTGGTTGCACCACCTGTGCCGGCGCCGATTTCGAGGATTTCCATGTGCGGATAGCGATGGACGATCTGGGCGACTGTTCGTGACAGAAACGCCGTGGACTCTTTAACACCCATGGCCTCCACGTAGAGGCGGTTGAGCATGTTGTCTGCAGTCATGTGCTGCAGAATCTGCGTCTCACCACGAACTGCTGCAGGGAGATTATCACCGACAGCACGATTCATCCTCACCTCGATACTGTCGGGATATCTGATATCAAGTCAGTGGGCTCCAAGCCAGCAAAGAATAGAAGGAGGGCAAGACGTACTTCTCCATAATGGCAGAAATTTCCTCCCAAGTGTCTTTCAGCCACTCCTTCTTGGTAAATCGACGCTTTCCCTCATGCGTCTGATGGATGACATGCGTGAAGCAGTCAAACATGGCCTTATGGTGCCACTCGATGGCGCCGCGTTGCTCCGCGGGAATAAGTCTACTGACCTTGTTCATGTAGTAGAGTGAGATCCTCTCCAGATCGGTGGCAAGCTCCCTGTCTCGGTCAGTGGCGTGGTTGTTCGCTGCCAAATGTCCATCGGGAACAAGCGGGCCCCAGACATTCTCGGAGAATAGATGTCTGTCGGATTCGGCGTTGGCCTCAGTGAATGGCGTGGCCCTAACGCCTTCCACCTGTATCATGGTGGGAGAGGACTCGTCACGGCCAAAGACATCAACGTCTCCTCCAATAACGTGGGAAGAAAGTGGATTCTCAGTCAGATAAGACTGCAATGGCAGCATGGTTCCGGAAACCAGACCATTCTCACATTGCTGAACGTCGATCCTGATGCTAGAGATAGAGGTTGGCACATGGAGTCTGTCTATACTTCCATCTCCAGGCCACCAGTAGGCAAGGAAAATGGCCTGAAATGCCACGTCCAGTAGCGCAGGGTGGATCAGAACGGCGTCGGCAGCCTCTTGATGCGGAACCTCGACGAAAGCTGAGCCATAGTCTAACTTTCGCTTCATCGATGACATGGATTTGAAGGCTCCTTCATACTGGTATCCTAGTTTCTCCAGGGAGTTGTAGAAGTTGTGTTGTGCCACATCTAACATGTAGGGCGGGTCGGGGTTTCGGCAACGTGCCGAACGGTCTGGATACCGAATCTCATCCGACTTGATTACGAGCTGGCCTGTTGCCAGGCAGGTCAAGTTATCGGCATTGTTATTGGTGCCCGCGTGGAATTTGAAATTGGTGGACACATGACCTTGGTTCCCTTTATCAATATTGTAAAGCGTAAACAGCGTCTCGACACTGGATTGGTTGTCTTGAAACACAAGAGCCTTGCCAATGACAAAGTTGTGAATTTCGATGGACTGAATAGCTTGAGTATCGACAAGAATACGCGCAGCCTCGATAGCCGAGGAAATATAGGCAGCAGCAGGATAGACCATCTGCCCCTGAAGCTGGTGGCCTTGGATCCACGGCAGCTCGCTCGGCCGAAGGAGATTCCTCCAACGAATCTCATCCTCAACACCATCGGGCAGAAGACTGCCAAGAAGGGAATTATGGACGTGCTTGCGCTGGTTGAACGCCTTGGTGAGGCGAGATTCATGCCAATATGTGCGGGCATGATCCCACGAATATGTCGGAAGCGACGTGAGCAGATGGGGAGTGCGTGAGGCAGCAGGATCCAAGAGTTCGTTCAGCTCGTTAAATTTGACAACAGAGGTAGAGAACCGTGCCCACACGTGCCCGAAGGCAGTGGAAAGCGCCTCAACGTCGTTCTTGTTACGTTGTAGAACGCCGGTGTAGGCGAGTGGCTGCTTGTAGAAAGTCTGAAGAGTCTCCTGGGCCGGACCCTTTAATGCAGGGTGAGGGCCAATCTCGATGACCAGGTTGAAAGCTTCCTCGCTACCGGCTGCGTTCTCAAGCGCCTGGGCAAAGAGTACGGGGCTTAGCATATTGTCCTTCCAGTATTCGCCGCCCAGCTTAGGAGCACTCGTAGCAGAAATTGTGGCCTGTTGGTAAACGCTGGAATACCACTTGCAGCGCCCTTTGCCTTGAAGAATGCGGATTTTGCATGCCTCCAATGCCTCGACATATGCCTCAGAGCAGGGGACCATGTGGTGTGAGTGGTAAGCCTTGTCGACCTTGAGCTTTCTGGCGAATTTATTTTCTTCCTCAAGAACAAGCTGAACTTCATCAATTGCATCCGCATCGCCAGAAATGGTGATACTAGAATCCGAGTTGCACGCCGCCACAGAGATGCGACCTCTGAAGGCATCCAGGTTGCACACCTCTCTAGCGTCCTCGAGTGAAGTGCCAACCGCCATCATGGCGCCCTTCTTCTCGTACGTGATGGCTGTAGTGAAGTAGCCACGATAGTATGCAATCTTGACTGCGTCTTCGCGCGAGATGAAGCCTGCCGCATACGCTGCGGCGATTTCGCCCGAGGAGTGACCAACGACTGCCTCAAACTCGATCCCGGCGGCGGCTAGCAGATCGATCAGCAAGACCTGTACCGTGGTGCAGAGTGTCTGTGACAGAAGAGCCTCGCCGATGCGAGACTCGGGCGGTGGCTTGGCTAGCTCCTCAGCAAGCGACCAAGAAGGAGAGTGGTCTTCGGGCAGACTGTCGAGTGCGGCTTGCAGATCCTCCAGCGTTTTACGCAGATAGCTGGATGCCGCGATCAGTTGACTTCCCATGGTGGCCCACTGGGCGCCCTGGCCGGTGAA
This sequence comes from Verticillium isaacii, assembly GCA_002851775.1. Taxonomy (NCBI): domain Eukaryota; kingdom Fungi; phylum Ascomycota; class Sordariomycetes; order Glomerellales; family Plectosphaerellaceae; genus Verticillium; species Verticillium isaacii. The sequence goes on along the minus strand of NMXN01000008.1, from coordinate 1,177,187 downwards.
AATGCCAAGAATGCGAGGTTGGGCCGTCATGGGCCTTGTCTCGAGCCGTTCAGCAGCTTGGTCGCCATTGCTCTTGAACAGGGCGATGTAGTCATCGATGTTTGCAGCGAGCTGAGCTATAGACGTAGCCGGAAACGTGACCCTGGTGCCAAGGGCTGACCGACGTGAGTGCAGGGTGTAGGATAGATCTCGAGGGCTGATGTCGGGGTTGTCTTTGAGATGTGCCGCGTAGACTTCGAGTGTCTTCTCCAAGGCTGTCTCCGACCCAGCCGAGAACACAAAAGGGGCGAAGTTGGGGACATGGGGCTCCTTTTTTATGACACCTTTCGGGACCCCTTCGAAGTTCTCAAGGATAACATGAGCATTAGTGCCTCCAAACCCAAAGTTGTTTACGGATGCTCTTCGTGGCCCAGCAGGTAGCATGGGCCATGGCTTGGCCTTCGTTGCCACCTCGAGGTTTTCGTAGAATGGTGCCACATCAGGGCTAAGGTTGTGGAACAGCAAGTTCGGCGGAATCGTAGAATTCTGCAGGGCAAGGGAGGCCTTAAGTAATCCAGCCAGACCCGCCGTCCCCTCAGTGTGACCGATAACGGTCTTGATGGACCCTACATACAGAGGGTCGGTGTTTGTCGATGGAGCGGAGCCAGGCTCGAAAAAAGCCCTTGCGATTCCCTCTGCTTCCTGTAGCACCATTTGTTGTCAGCAACAAGAACCGGCCTTCATGTAGAGCATAGGTGAGTTGGACTCGGACTCACACGTGCGTCACCTGCTGGTGTTCCCGTTCCGTGGGCTTCAAAGAACTGGCATCGCTGGAGGGGGTCTTTCGGGTCAAGACCGGCTTTTCGGTAGGTTCGTGTGATGAGGTCAGTCTGTGCCACCTGGTTGGGCATCGTGATTCCCTTGGTGCGGCCGTCCGAGTTGACGCCGGACTCGCGGATGATGCATTCGATATGGTCTCCATCACGGACTGCGTCGCTGAGCCGCTTCAAAATGACGGCGGCGATGCCCTCGCCGCGTGCGTATCCATCCGCTTCAACGTCCCACATCCGGGACCGACTACCGGGTGCCAGCATCTTCAGCTTCGACTCGCCGATGTACAGCTCAGGGCCCAGAATCAGGTTGGCACCTGCAGCCACGGCGAGGTTGGATTCACCGCTGCGAAGGAGCTGGACCGCCTGATGGACGGCTACCAGGCTGGACGAACAGGCAGTATCGATAGTCATCGAGGGACCGTGCCAGTCGAAGAAGTAAGAAATTCGATTGGAGATGATGCTGCGCGCAGTGCCAGTTCCCATGTACGTTGGCATAGTGTCGATATCACGCCGGAGGTGGTCAACGTAGTCCTCACACATAAGACCAACGTAGACACCAGTCTCGGAGCCTGAAAGGGATTCAACGGGCATGCCAGCAGCCTCAAGAGATTCGTAGACGACTTCCATGAGGATCCTCTGTTGTGGATCGATGGAATGGGCCTCAACCGGCTTGATGTTGAAGAAGCCGGCGTCAAAGAGTCGGACGTCCTCTCGGAGAAGGTAGGACTCTGTGACATTTGTGGTGCCATGATGCATGCCGTCGGGATGATAGAAAGCGTCAGCATTGAATCTCTCTTTTGGGATCTTTGCCAACAAGTCTGTAGGGTCTCTCAAAAATTCCCAGAGTTTAGATGGGTTATCGAGTGAGCCAGGGAATCTGCAGGCACTCCCGACGACAGCGATCGGCTCATTCTCGCCAGGAATATGATTGTGTTGATCCATTTGAGCTTGTTGAACACCCTCGGGTCTGCTCGGGTCTGTCAAATGATGATTTTTTTGGGAACAATAGAGGGGCTAATGAGCTTGGAACTTGACGACGCATCCAGTTATCTGTGCAAAAGTCTGTCTGTGTGGTGTTCGGGAACGCGAAACTTCTGACTAGATCACTCTATTACATCCTTTTAAAGTGGCGTATATATAGAACTTGCTATCATTATCAAACCTTTCTCTGCGCCTGGCGACATGCTAGGCTACTACCATCATCAAAGTGTCTTAATCTACTCAAGAACTAGGGGCATCCCCCGATTCACACAGTGTTCAAGACTCCACTTCAGCTGACCACGATTACTCAAGCTCATCTCGTTGCTGCTTCAGCTTGAAAACCCAGGTCCAATGAAACGGAAAGTTCGAGATAGCCTTCCGGCCGGCAGAGCGTTGTTCGACAGACTGCAGGGCTGTGTATTACCCGAACGTCTTTGGGACTTCGGGCCGGTCCAGTTCTCGGAGGGTTAGGGTCGATACTCGCGGTAATTCGGTCGGGTCTACTGGATGGCGTTAATAAATGTTAAGGCTGATGATAATGTAGACTAGGGCGTTCAGCTCGTCGTGCAGATAGACGGTAAGGGCTCAGAGAAGGGGGGGTTGAGCGGGTGGGGTTGGGCTGAGCCCGACCTGACCGGCATGTGGATGTACCATCGGTCGGTCCTATTGATCCATAAGCGCGAATCAAGAGTCGACGGTATTATATCTCAATCGGCTTCGGCAACCCCATCACTCCGAAACCGCTAGATCACTAGCATGTGAGGGAAATGGGTGTGTACTGAATTTGTGTTTTCTAGAACACGGTGTTAGGACTGGTGGTGTTCAGTTCTGGCTGAGTTTCCATCAACAACTATTCACATGCTTTCTAAGGCTACTTGTAGAGTCTGACAGCGGCCATTTCCCCACCAGATACGCACACCAGCCGTGTGGAAGACGCGAAGCAGTGGACCATGTCAAAGGGTCGAGAGCAATCTTGAGTGGGTTCTCTCAAGTCCCACGCAGACATCACCATTGCCGCACGTCTGCACACTTGCGTGGTCAGGAGACGAATCATCGCGCTTTTTTACCAACCTTAAGTAACACTGTCTTAAACGTAAGACGGCTCCGTCTGTCCGGTGCGCTTACCCCAAGATCCGTGTGGCCAGGTTGAAGAAAAAGTTCCTCCACTCGCCCAGAAGCCCAATCCCGTAGACAATCCAAATCTGCCACTGCTTGACCTCCAACGGCAAAGCTGCCTGCTCTGCAAAACCCATGCCCTCGAAATCATCTACCCCAACCTCCCCGCCCGTCACTTGGCCCGTGAAGCCGCTCAGCCCAAGGCCAGCGCCAAGGCCCATGTTGAACTTTCTGCGCTTGTGCTGTAGCTTGAAGCGCCAGGTTTTGCCCTGCCTCGGAGACACAAAGTGGACCACCTGGCCCGTCGAGCGATCGGCTAGAGATCCTGAGATATTACCGCTAAAATCGTTGGTTAAGAGGACGTAGTCCTCCGTGGCAGAGGGGTCTCCTCGGGCAGTGCCCATCAGCAGTTGACCGTCCTTAAAAAGCTGTGCGGAGTAGTATGGCACGCCCTTGTTGATGCGGGACACGGGTCGCCATAAGGCGAGGGAATAGGGGCCTGCAAAGCCGCGGATAATGTTCCAGCTGTCGCAAACCTTGAACCAGCTGTCTTTGGCCCACACGCGGCCGTGTCCACCTCGCCCGGTGAACTGGAGTCGCTTCTTGCCGTGGGCATGGTTGACGACGACGCGCCCGCCCGCGATGGGCTGGTTGAGGTAAAGAGAAGGGGACATCTCGACCGTCCCAGTCTCGGCGGGCCACAGTTTGCCGTCTGCCAGATGCGGCAGCGTGTCGGATTCGATGGTGAGGCTGCCTTCGGATCGCGGCGTGGTCCACCAGACTCTGGCGCTGCTCATGTCCGTAGGTACCTGGAAGCCGTAGGTACGGCCTGAGCTGTTCCAGATGCCCGTCACGGAGCCTTCGCAGGTAATGATGGTGGACTGCTCCAGATGGTCGAGCTCTTGAATGACGGTTCCGTCCTCAAGGGCCATGTAAAACTCGACTCGTAGGTTCCCCTGACCAAAGAAGGGGTACGAGGGATCGCGCGAGAAGCCCATGATGATGCCAGACATGCCGGACGCGGCCGTGCCGTCAAACTCCCACTGTTCCCAGGCGGTGGCATTGATGGAGGAGAGCTTGGGAGTCTCGAGATGATCGGTTGGCGATTCGGAAAAGTCAACGGCGCCATCGTGCTGCTGGAACGCAGTGGTTTGGCTGACTTGGCAGGTCGACAGCGATTCTTCTTGTTCGAGGCCAAGGTGAGCCTGCCATTCTTGGGATGACACACTGTTCAATGGGATCTGTTCGGATTGGCTGGGCACTGCAAGGGACACAGTGACGGCCAAGATGGTTGCTTGAACTGTGAGCCTCATTGTGTGCTGGTTGTGTCCAATGTCGATACTTCGGGAAAAGGGATAGCGGAGCGCAGGTCTGAATGGCGCAGCTTCGTAGGTAAGACTTGAGAGGAGGTTAGAGTTCAAAGAGCATAAAATCACCTCGCTGGAGATGGCCGGTCAAGTTGGTATCTGACACAGCGCGGCGAGATGCGGTGGCCGGCCAGTTCTACTCAATCTACTCTTCCGTTGAGCCCGCCTCATTTCCGCAGTGCCTCAGATCACTGCGATAGCCAGCTCAGAGATGCGGTAGCTGGAAGCATAGTAACCCACCTACACACCGTAGGTGGCGTATGTGGGTTAAGTTGCCGGATGACTTGCATTGCGAGGCTGATGTGAGCCGGATGACTTGCATTGCGAGGCTGATGTGAGCAACGGGCCGAAGTGTGTATGCGGCAAAGGCACACCAGAAGATTCGGGTCTGCACCCGAGAATGCCCGATCAGAGACGTAAAAGTGGCCGACACATTCGGCAGATTTCACGCCGCAGACTTAGAGACTTCATGCAGGAGTATAGGGACGCAAAGCAGCTCTGGGACGCAATACTTCGCCTCCTGCAAGGGCCGAGTCCCGGCGTCTGTCTACCTATATGAGATATGAGAGACATGTGCAGAAAAGGGCGAATGGTCTTGTCGCCTCATAGTGTTGCCTTTAGGAAAAGTATATTTATCCCTTTCAGCTCTCAGACGCCACAGCAGAGCCATTAGTAGCCCTCCAAATCTGTAGCTGGCCTCCGCGGCTCTACCCTACCGTTCTGTTCTCCCCCTTGAGGTTGCGAGCCCCCAAGATGCAGCGGGCCATCGTGCAATCGGATCATGCCGGGACGCTAATCCAGACGTCGAAGCGCCGCGTCCCGACGCCCGGCCCCGGCCAGGTCCTCATCAGAACGGCGGCTGTGGCCCTCAACCCCTGCGACTGGAAGATGTCTTCCGCGTTTCCCACGCCCGGCGCAGGCTGCGGGTCAGATTACGCCGGCCGCGTGGTGAGCGTGGGCAGCGCTGTTACGGACCTCAAGGAGGGTGACCGCGTAGCCGGCGCCGTGCACGCCAACAACCCCATCAGCCCAGAGTCGGGAGCCTACGCCGAGTACAGCGTCGTGGACGCGGACCAACTGTGGCGTGTCCCAGACGCCATGCCATGGTCGGAGGCCGCAACCATCGGCCTATGCGGTATCGGCACGGTTGGCATGGCCGCCTGGCGCAATCTCGACCTACCCGGCACACCCGAGACGCCGTCGACTAGACACGAGTGGGTTCTTGTCTACGGGGCGAGTGCCGCGAACGGTACCATGGCTGTACAGATATTAAAACGGTAGGCGAGACGGGGCGCTCTTCTCCCCAACCTGTCTTCCAGAGGCGGGCAGGGTGAAGTGGACTGACTGGGTCTAGGTCCGGCTTCCGCGTCATTGCGACGTGCTCCCCGCACAACTTCGAGATGGTCGAGTCCTTCGGGGCCGAGAAGGTCCTGGACTATCATTCGCCGACCTGCGCCGAGGAGATACGAGCCCACACCAAGAGTAACCTGAAGTACGCCATAGACATCATCGCCGACGCAAAGTCGCTGAGGACGTGCTATGCCGCCTTGGGCCGCGCCGGCGGCCGCTATGTCGGCTTCGAGCTGGTGCCGGAGGAGCTGGCGGCCTTGAGAAAGACAGTTCAGGCGAGCTGGGTGCTCGGGATCCGCATGTCTGGCCGCGAGATCGCTCTTGGGAGGGGCTATGGCTTCCCGGCAGACGCGGACCTGCGCGAGTTTGGCTGTGACCTGGCCCGTCGCGTGGAAGGCTGGGCGGCCCGGGGCGAGATACGTGCCCATCCTGCCGTGATTCATAGTGACGGGCTGGATGGCATCATTGCGGGCGTTGAGAAGCTGCGGCGACGAGAAGTTTCGGGTCACAAGTTAGTCTACTTGGTTCAAGGCGATCCATGATGTTTACGCTGAAGTTTGAAGCGTTGGTATGATCTATGATCTATAATACATGGAATATATATGATGAAACGCCTACTACGCTTTCTAGTACCCTTGTAGGATCCCCCGGAGGCTCCCCAGCTTATTCCTCAGCGACACGACCAGCTCCGTCCCCGCGCCCTCCAGACCGATTGGAAGTTGGGCCATGACCATTTGCAAAAGACCTGAGGTCTCCACGACGCTCAAGATACCAACGGACACCCCCTGTCGTCTGGATAGTCGCAAGTGCGCGGGCAAACCCAGCAGCTGTTCAAGCCTGTCAACGTGATCATCGATGATCTGGACCAAGATTTTGATGTAGAGATGTCCCTTCAAGGGTGGCAGGCCCCGGATGCAGACATCCGGCCCCGACTGGAAGAAGTCGGACAGGTTCAGCAGCTTTCTCAACGACTCGAGCACCCGATGGATGATGCGGTCGTAGAGCTGCAGCAGGAGGAGGTAATTTGACAGGACAAGAAGCGCGACAGGCGCGTCGAGGGCAGCCGGGCTGGCTGGCGAAGGGGGGTCCGACCAGGCGAATGAGTTCTGTCCGTCAGCGCCGCCAGACGTGGACACGCCCGAGTCCGAAGGTGCGAAGGTGCTTGTAGGTTGGATGACGGATGCGGAGGGGGTCGAGCTGCGCATCTGCTGGACGATGGAGATGAAGTCGGAGGTGCTCTGGAGGGCTTTTCCGACAGGGTTGCTCTCCAGCGAGCCATGCACATTCTCGACACAAGCAGAAGTGCCAGCGGGCCCCCAAGGATACGACTCGACGTCCACAATCTGGCGTGTGATGCTCTCGCTGAGTCGCGAGAGGCCGACTAGAGGGGCTGTCAAGGGCTTCATCTGGGGCGCCTGATCACTCCTGTTATCGTTCGAGCTCACCGCGTCACTGGAGATGCCCAGGACATTGCTCGGGCCGCTGCCAGCAGCGTTAAGGGCCGTGTTCAAGCGGGCAGGCTCGCCCACGCCTGGCCAGCCTTCGCCGTGGAGGTGTAGTTGTTGAGAGAGTTCGGGGACAAGCTGAGATCCGCCGAGCGACTCGAGCAGGGCGTCATTTTCGCTGAGCGGCAGGCCGAGGAAGCTGAGGGCATCGGAGGTAGAGGGTGCCCAGGGCTGGTCGTGGTCGTGGCCGCTCAGAGTACCGCTGTGAATCGAGGAGCGATGGATGCTGCTGCCAGAGGCACCACCGTCGTCGGCCACCGTGCTGACCAGCTCGGGGAAGCCGTTGAGTGTAGGGTCCCGTAGGTCCCAGGTAAAGAAGCTCCCAGGACTGGTTGCCGCTTCGCCGTGACCGGTGCCGTGTGCGGCGTTGCCTGAGCGGCGGATGCGGCGTCCAGCGACGCTGTGAGTAGCGGAAGTTGTTGATCTCCGAGACAAAGGAGTGAATGGCCTGTCCGAGGAGGCATTGGAGGCCGAAGCTGGCGGCCTCCCCAGCGGCCGCGGATTGCTGCTCACACACAATGCTCCGGCTCGAAGACAGCGGGCGCAAGCTTTGTTTACCTCGCCGTTGGCCAGGTCGCCCCGGTCGCACCGTAGCTTCTGATCTCGACACCGCTCGCACGCCGGTCGCTTCGTGACTGTATAGCTCATTACAGACCGTCGGCTAGAAGTCCGATGTCGTTGTAGGTACCTAGACTGAGGTTCTAATGGCGGAGAGAATGTTAGACGGGAAAGCTGCGGTTGCGGAATAGAAAATGTTATGTAGGGATCAGTGACCCCTCGGCCCAGGATGAAGCTACCTGCGTCTTACGGGCGACACATGTTTGCTGTAGCTCTGCGGTATGGTGGTATGCAGTTCGGCGTGCTCCGTTACTCATCACACCTTTCGGCTATGCCGCTTCCTGCGGTCATACGGGCGGTCTTACGGCTTCCTTATGCATAGCACAGTCTGGAATCTGAGTACCTGTTGGCAAAAGGCGGAGCACAGCTGAATATCGACTCGTATTTTGTACTGTAGTTGGTCAACAAAGTGGCGTCAATGCTCAAAAGTGCATGGCATCAGGTAGCCACTAAGAGTCAGTCCCATGATTAATTACTAAGTTGTTTTGACGCAACCAATGCTCACGTGTTCCTGGCTTCGTGATTGCATAGACCCAGCACCTAAACCCAACGTAACGTAGCCGCGCATGTCAGCCGTCCAGGCGCAAGAGTAATAATTAGCGTAAGAATGGAGTGGAACATGGAAGACCGACCAGCTTCTCCTCGAAGGTAGATCCATGGTTTCCCTCGGAGGCCTCGTGCTTGCGACAACGCGTGGAACTAACAGTTGTATGCCGCGAGGCGATTTGCGGATGCCACCACAAGTCACTGTAGTGAAGAGTCCTCTCCTTGTGTCCCAAGTCAATGAAGTATGAGGAGGCACCACAAAGCTGTGTTGGGTCAGAGCTACGAGGTATGGCACCGAGCAAGCAGGTCACATGCGGCCCGACATTGAGTCACCTTCCATTGGACGTCGCCGACCGCCTTCTAGTCAGATCCATATCATGGGCACAAAGTCAAAGCTACCACCAGATCCAGCTTGGACCCGACCAAAGGGTCTAAAAAGATCGCTTTGCTTTTCTGGCAGTACGCAAGAGTACTTCTTCTCCTTTCCGTGACGATCATCGGGCACACTCAGCTAACTGCTTAGCTAGGCAAAACGATCCGTCGTCAAAGCACAGTCAAGCTGTCAGTTCCGAATAGTTAGCTCAGGCCCAAGAGCGAGGCTGAATCCACGACGCTACCGCTGCCAATGCTCCTCGACCGCACCTGGGTGGCGGCTTGTAGTCGATGACGAGGTCAAGGGTGCGTCGGACCGGGTCGGCGTCTTCGCGCCTGTAGACGCATAATTAATCGGTATACCACTGCATGGGCTCCTCGGCACCTTCGCTTAGGGGCTTAGATGGTTGTCGAAGACGATGCTGTTGCCCAGATCGAACCGGCGGACAACTGATCACTGGAAGGAGGGTTGGAAATGGCCTGATGAGTACATAGATACAGAACAGATTTACTTATGCAGCTTGGGGATTGCAAACTCATGTCGCCAACGGTCTATCCCTGCAGGGGGGCCTGGGTGAGCAGTTGGCCACCCAAGCTAATCTGTCCACAGCCCTGGAGAGAAGAATCAACTTTATTGGATGAGGATACGCTCGTTCTCATCGATCTCTCCTACTGGTTCTCTCCTACTGGTTTTCTTTGCTCTCATTGGCTTCCTGCTTTCGCACGTCATGATCCTCCCAGAACCAGACAGATGCCCATGTCATGGCAAGAAGGCTGATAGCAGCAATGAGAATAACACGTTGCGTATCGGCGTAGGCGGCGTTGATACCCTGTCTCTCCAAGCCTCCCTCAGGGTACGATGATTGCACATCAAGACTGCCATAGATGTTCTCGATCGTTTCGAGATCTGCCGATGGCAAATGCTTGATGAGACGGTTCTTGAACGAGGAAGTCCAGATGGCAGTTCCAACAGCAGATCCCGCAGCCTTGCCGGCGTCAACCACGACCCCCTGTACCGCGAGTAGGGCCGCAGTATGTTCCTGAGACACTGCCATGAGTGCAAGCTGTTCTATCGGGTACATTGTGCCACCTCCGAAGGAGAAGAGAACTTTGCAGAAAACCATCAGGCCAATGGATCCAGTTCCCGTGATGGAGTGTATCATCAGTCCCGTGCCGACGATAAAAAACGGAATGCCCATAACAAGCGTGTAAATCTTGATACGGCCCCAGTGTCGGAGCGCGATCCCAAGAAGAACGTTCCAGAACGAGGCGCCGACGAGGTAGATGTTGCTGATGTATGTGGCCTGGGTGACGGATTGGGAAAAGAAGACGACAAGGACGGAGTATAGATACGATGAGCACAGGAACTCAGAAGTGTACAGTGTCGCAGCCATGACGTTGGTGAAAATAACTGTTCTGTTCTTGATGAGAAACCACGGTAGGAAGGTGACTGGCGCGAGGTACTTCTCGAATAACCCGAAGACAATTATGCAGAAGCCGCCAATAATCAGGAAGCAGATGATAAGAGGAGAGCTCCATCCACCCGGCTGATAGGAGTAAATTGTCAGAGACAATAGAACAAGGGACAGGCCGATAGCGAGGAAGAGGAGCCCGATGGCATCGAATTCCTTTGCGTAGTAGACGAACTTCCCCTTCAAGTCCGTGGGCTTCTTCGAGTCGTCTGTTTCGTATTTTGCTGCTGCCGAAGCCTTGTCGAACCGAAAAATGATGACGAGAAAGGGTGCGCAGAAGACCGGGATGAGGACCGACCACATACCAAAGCCCCAGCGAAAGCCGATGCTGTGAAGGATGCCTTCTGTAGCAGGGCCATAAGCCCAGATGGCGGCAATGGAGGGCGTCGACATCCAGCCCATCAGAAAACCGCGATTACGTAGAGGGGCTGAGTCTGCGACAAATATGACGAGGCAGAATTGAATTCCGTAGTATCCGAGATTGTAGAAAACTTGTGCGGCGCAGTAGGTTTCGACATTGTCACAAGCCGCCATCATGATGCTCCCGAGCGTAGTGCAAAACACCATGAGGGCCATGACTTGTGGTCGACCCCAAAAGTCTAGCAGCTTGGCGACCGGGAGCCTGGAGATTCCGCTGACAATGTTGGCGACGACCGAGGTGGTGGCGGTAAGGGCATGCTTGTGGAAGCTACTGGTAACATATGGGGTAAGGACCTTGAAGATGCCAGACGAAAAGGCCAAGACAAATTGCATGACCCAAATTCTGTGAACTCTTGAGTCAGTTTATTGAATTTAAACCACAGCCAGCTTGGTGGGAAGCGGAACGAACAAAAGATACGCCGAAATAAGCTGGCGACGTGTAAGCTGATACCTCAGCTGTTGATCAGTCTCGTGAGCCGTCATGTGGTCTACGGGCGGTTTCGTAACAGCCGTGGCCTCGTAATTGCTCCCTCGGGCTATATGACTGATAGTCCTTTCTGCGGGGATGGCCATGTTCTGAAAGTCCGGACTGATCTGATCAACATAGGGGAGTTGTGAAGAATTGCTATAGCTAAGGTAGCTAGCACGCATTACAAAGTTAACATGAGCACATGAAGAAAGAGATTGATCAGATAAATCTTCTTTTTTAAGAGCTTGAAACAGAAATAATCAAATCAGATGATCAACGAGGACACAAGAAAAATTATTCATCATCAGGGGTCCGATTTCGGGGTCGCTGCTCGGCTTGAAATTAACCTACGGGCCTGGCCATGAGCATTCAGAAATACCGTGCCAGGCCCGAGGGCAGGAAAGTTCCATTTGGCGCGAACCGGTCACATTTCTCGTATGCGTGCATAGATCATTTGAGTAGATCCACCAAGATACATAACCAGGTAGGTTCACGATTATGTCGGAATAGTTCTGTCTTACGATTGGGCTCCACCCACGACGGGTCCGACGGCGTCGGAATTATCGGGTCTAGAGCATTTCGAGGCAGGCAAAGTAACCTAGTAGCAATCCCGATTGAAACTCGCCGCCAATCAAAGGCTTGTGATAATGCCGACGTTTTCGGATTTATGGGTGGTCGGACAAATCGATCTCAAGCTAACTGCGATCACCTCGTGTGTTTATTGGTGCTACGCCCTCTACATGTTAGCGTGAGGGGAGGAAGGGAGGGACAGGCTTTTCGAGGCTTCTGAAGTTAGGCGGACCCCAAGGCATATATACGCCCGTGAGAGAAGGGCAGTACCCTCGCGAACCACACGTACACGACATGAAACTCTAGTCCTTTGGAAATGGCATTCGAGGGTAATCTATCAAATCGTGGCCAGCAATATGCTGCACCTGCCAACCAAAACAAGCTTCTCGAAATTTTGAGGGACATTTGGAACCCAAGGGACAATCCCATGGGTTTCATCAGCTTGGGCGTCGCTGAGAACGTATGTTGGCTCTCCGCACCAGGCAGGCGCACTAGAACGTCACTCGGCTCACATAGACTGGCTGCCAGACTCTTATGCATGCTGAGCTGTTGCAACACATCAAAGAAAATGTGAGTTGGTCGCCGCTTGCCTCATCACCCTCGACAACTGCTGAAAATACCTGCCGTAGCTTTCATTAACCAGCTCATCACTCGGTTATGGGGACAGCTTCTCCGGTAGCCATGGGCTCAAGAAGGTGTTATCTGCCTTTCTGGAGAAGTACTTCGATGCAGTTCAACCAGTTTCTCCAAGCCATCTCGCCGTCACCTCTGGCGTGAGCGCTGCTATTGAAGCTTGTATGTTCTCCATTGGAGACCCTGGCGATGGTGTCCTGTTGGGCCGCCCCTTCTACAAAGCCTTCCCATACAACATGCAGAACAGAGCCGGGTACGTGGCCACGTACTGCTCAACGACTTTCGCCTCTCTGACTTGCGCACAGACTGCAGCCAGTTTTCGTGTCTTTCGAAGATGGCGATCCCTTCGGACCGAACAGTGTAAAATCTTACGAAAGTGCACTGCTAAAGGCGCGTGACCAAGGCATCAATGTCAGGGCGTTCCTTCTATGCAACCCCCACAACCCTCTCGGTAAGATGAAGCTACTTGAATGTACATCTGTCACGCTTGCTGAGTTTGATCAGGCATCTGCGCCTCACGCGAAGCTCTCGAGAGCTACTTGAAGCTGTGTCAAAAGTACAATTTGCACATGATCAGTGACGAGATCTATGGGCTTTCTTCATGGGTTAATCCCTCCACACCAAACGCCCCAAGTTTCCAATCCATGCTTGCCGTCGATACGACAGGGCTCATTGATCAAAGTCTGGTGCATGTCCTCTGGGGCATGAGCAAGGTATGACGAGGTCCCAGCGACTTGTGGAATAGAATGCACTGATAACAAGAGGTTGACAGGATCTTGGCATGAGCGGCGTCAGACTTGGCTGCGTAATCAGTCAAAACAATGCTGACCTGATTCAATCAATAGCAACTAACTCGTAAGTTGTCGCTGGCAGGCAGCCTTGACACGAGGCCATCTTGGAGTGGTGGCTGACTTGGCTCGGGATAGCATCTTCACTTGTCCTTCTTCGACCGCTGATGGCATCGCGGAGGTCACTCTAGGAAACGACGAGTTCATCAGCGCCTTTGTGAAACTCAACCGTGAAAGACTTTGCACCAGATATGCAGAGGTGGCGTCGTTCCTTGATCGACACGACATCGCATACAAGCCCAGCAATGCGGCATTTTTCGTGTGGGCCGATCTCTTCTCGTTCTGGTCTCCCCAAGGTGAGACGAGGGCGCAATTCAATCGCGGCCCGAGCACGATTGATCGCAAAGATCAAGAGCTGGAAGATCGCTTGAGTAGGCACCTGCTCGATCACAAGGTATTCGTGGCAAGCGGAGGCTCGTTCGGTCACGAGGAGGCTGGCTGGTTCAGAATCACATTTTCCGTGGATTTAGACTGTCTTCGCCGAGGTTTGGAAGAAATTCTCTCCGCGTTAAAGTCGTTTAAAATATAGTTGAAGACGTGTTCCTTAACCTATCTACCTCAAATGCCATGGCCTGTCGTACATCACCCGGTATAAGTTCTTAATTCCCGGAACAAGGCACAGCGTACGGGCTTGGAAGTTTCGTCAATTGAAGTCTCCCGCAAACACCCCAGTGTATTTACCACACGAATGATGCATATGATCTGAGATCAACAGTCGAAATGTCAACACTGCATTCTTAATACTCAGTGTATCGTATCATGTGCTTTCCAAGCTTTGAGAACCTGTCTCTATCACACTTGACTTCCGAGCTTCTGAGCATGAGGATACGGAGCAATCAGTATTGGATATCACCTCTCCTCGGCGAACTTTTAATTTCTACTGAGAAATTATGAGCTATTGACTCAGGGTGACAAGAGGACCTAAATCATTGAACGAATGCTATCATCTAGTCTTCGAAACAACGAGCTTCCTCGCCCAGATGAATGTAAGTGCGGTAACGCCATATGACACTCCAGCCAGGATAATCAGACCCAAATAATCGCCGCCACCAGCCTGAAGTATGGCGCCTGCTATTGGGACGCCAAGAAGGGCGCCAAAACTGGCAATGAAGAATGTAGTGCCCGTTCTTTTACCATAATCTTCGACTTGACAAACCTTTCCAACGCAGACAGGGGTCAGAGCAATGGCGGCGCCTGACCAAAAGCCAAACATGACCGTGAAAGCTGTGATAGCTGCTTCGTTATTCCCGTCGATTGGCAACCACAGACCGAGGATGAAAGCGGTACAGGCAGTTGCAGTGAAAATCATGACGTTGAAGACACCGAATTTGTCGGCGAAGTATCCGGGTAAGACTCTTCCCGGAAGCGCTCCTACGTTGAGAAGCGTGTTGAGAAGGTAGGCTTTCTGAGGCTCCATCCCTTTGGATATCGCAAACGAAGAGATATACGTGTAAGGGACGAAAACAGAAAACTCGACAAGGAATACGGCCAGGGTGACTACCGCGTACCGGAGTTCGATAAGTGCTTTGAGGTCGATGTTTGCCCCTTTAGCCTTGTTTGGAGGAAGCCTCTTTTTGAGGAGAAGACATGCCAGTCCATTCGATGTGACACTGACAAGGCCAATGATTCGGATGGACCAACCAAACCCAATCAAAGGGGCGAGGTAGAGGATGATCAGAGGGAAACACACTCCACCAAGACCACCGGCTGTGAACGAGATGCCTGTAGCCAGCGACCGTCTGCTAGAAAACCAGTGCCCAATGGCTGACACACTTGGGTAGAAAAGAAGAGACGCAGAGATGCCTCCCAGAACTCCGAAGGAGAGCAAGAAGTGATAGAACTCTAAAAATATCGACCTTCATCAGACTCAAGACCGAAACAGTCATGACGGACTTTGACATTTGACATACTAGTAGAAACACTGAGGCACATGATTGATGCTGCCATGCCAGCTGAACCTGGGATGATCAACACTTTAATGTCGTAGGTGTCAAAAATCGGGCCTAGCAGATACCTTGTGTTAGCAGGCGTCATCAAGAACCCACCGACGACATGGAGAGACTCGCCTATTTGTGCGCCGCAGACATAAAGAAAGAACCCGTAAGTGCTGAATATCCAGCCGATGGCTGATTCTGACACGTTCTCCAGCTGATTTTCAGATATCCACGCGTGGAGAACGGCCAGCGTGTTGAGGAGACCCATACAAGAAACCATGGCTCCCCATGCACCCAGCACAACTAACCAGGCCTCTTTCCCACCTTCAGGAAACGAGGAAAAGTTGTCATCATGGTCAATTCTTGCTGTCTCGATTTAGCATGTGACACCAAATGGAGAGCATGCTTCAGCCATTTTGCCAGACCAAACGTGCAGAGAGCAAAATGGCTGTACGTTGCTATGGGCTTATGAACCAGGAGGAGCATGAAAAATAACAGTCTTACATGTTTCTGAGGCGCCATGCGCCGCTGACCTGGCTACGTCAGGCTCCAAGGTCTTTAGCGCCGTCATGATAAAAGTTGCGTAGAAGCTCTGAAAAGTCAAGTCGAGCCTGTTAATGAAGGGCTTGGTGTACGATCGATTTGCTGATGTTTGGAGATCGAAGGCGTCGGTATATCATCATTTCGCCCTTCTGCTTGTTGAATGCTTTCTCTGGGTCATTGTATTATTCTTCAAGGAGCGGGCGATCGACTCCACAATTGGATCAAATCCTCCCCATCATCACCTGCCGGCCCCGACGGTCAGGACGGCCTGTGCCATGACAAGTCCGAAACCTGTATCCGCGATAAGGGAGCTTAGTCAGTAAAGCCGAGATTCTCATCCCCGAGGTGGGCATCCGTCACCAGCACCTCATTTTTCTCCGATCCCCGATGCCCTCCCGCAATATTTTCCATACGCCATCTTCAAATTGATCGACCGACAAGGCCATGAGCACGTCGACACTTCATCCGAAGCCAACCTCGGCCGATGTCCCCCCTCAAGTCCCGCGGCGAAGGCGACGCCCTCGGACGACATTCAGCTGCGAGCCATGCAAAGCATCCAAACTCCGATGCAACCGTCAATCTCCTTGCTCCACTTGTGAGCGTAAAGGCCTCGTCTGCGAGTATGTCGGTCAGGGCGGGTCAGCTGCTACTCGGTCAACGGCCCCGGCACCAGTCCATGAAAGCGCAACTCAGCAAATATCGAGTCAGCCTTTAACTCGGCAAAGCCAACGACGTGCTGGCGATGCCGTCGACGATGGGGATGCCTCGACGCCTTCGAGGCGATGGGAGAACATGCTTCGAAGACCGTCTCCAAAAGACACCGATACCGCGTCCGTTGCAGACTTGTCTTTCCCTCTGACTTTGGGAACCTCAATGTCCAAGCTTGAGCTATTGGAGCTACTTCCCCCGAGAGATTGCTGCGATTATCTGGTCACCAGGTACTTCATCTACATTTCCCCGCTATACCATGTTCTCGATGGGCCCGCATTTCAGAAGCAGTACCAGGCCTTCTGGTCAGCTCCGGCTGATACCTCGCTATCATGGCTCGGTCAGCTCTTTGTGGTGTGTTCCCTAGGAATTAACACTACGGAGTCAGATGATCCTGTTGTGGCGCTCTCGTATCCCTTCACTGAGAGCGGCGATACAAGAACGGTCACATTGTCCCGCAAGCTGCGCGCCGCTTGTTTGACATGCTTGTCACAAGATCACTTCTTAATTCGACACGATCTTACTACGCTCGAGGTCCTTCTGGTTTTGATTTATGCCATAGCCCACAATGAGGGCGTCGAGCGAGGCTGGGTGCTTCTAGGTTCAGCGTTGAACATTGCTATTGCAACTCGCTGCTCCACCACCGACGTCCCCGAACTTGACAATAACAATAACAACAATAACAACAACAATAACGGCCAGCGCCGCAAGCGATGTTGGGCTGGAATTTTGATGCTCTATACGTATCAAAGCATGCTCTTTCGCGACATCAACCTCTCTTTTCTACCCTCCAACGACGCAAATCTGCCGCCAGAAGCCTTTGGTTCGGGACATGGCAAGGAGGGTGCTCTCACAAGATTCAAAATTCGGCTATTCAGGTTATCCACGCAGATATGCGGGAAACTTGGCGAAGAAAGTAATCTAAGCGAGAGTTCCCTCCTTGCAATAGACAGCACGATTTCTCAAGAGCAGGCCCTGTGGGACACAAGCTTTCTCGTGAACGGTGCTCCAAGCATTCTAGACACAGCTAGCTATGCCTATTGGTGTGTTTTGCAGACTTATGCTCATCAACTCTACCTCTTGATTCACAAACCTTACCACCACCGTCGGTCCGCGATTTTCAGGCCCGCTTCTCGAGAGTCATGTCTCCGTTCGAGCATGGCACTGCTAGACTTTCACCGGCAATTTTGCGAATTACCCCGTCTCAGAAGCTACCGTTGGTTGATTCAGGGCATGACCAGCTTCAACGCTTTGCAGGGTGCCACGGCTATGGCGACATGTCTGCTTGATGACCCGAGCAACCCGCAGACTCGGGAATATGAGGTAATATTGGGTGCTGCCATCAACCGCATTGGGAGCTTGCAAATGTCCAACCCAGTGTGCGCTAGGGCATACCCAATTCTCCAACAACTACAGTGAGCCGAGCCCGCGGCCTGACGACGTCGAGAAGGGGTCTTAGCTGACTGAGATAACGCGTATCTTGCAGGAAACATATTTCCGAAAGCCTGAGCCAGGGTAACCTCGGAGATCAGGCGATGGAGACTTGGCTTATTGTTGACTGGCTTAATCCCGAGACCTTTGACTGGGTAAATATGCGGAGTGTCGGCTTTCCATGACCTCTGACTGACTGTTCCAACCCGCAGATGACATGGGACAGCATCCTCCCATCTCCGACGGCATGAATTCGCTTCAAGATGGCGCTAACAGCCAGGCGGTCATCGGCATTTCCGTTGGACAATGATCGGCTCGGGCGGTTCGGTCTCCGATCAGATAACTGATCTTAAGTATTGCCAGAAGGCCAACCTGTTTCCTATTGTTTGCAAGTTGCACAGCTTGCACATCAGCAAAATCGCGCTGCGTAGAAGCAGGCTATCTCGGAAAATACCCTTCCATCCCTCACTTCTTTCGCAATGAGCACCACCACCGGAACTGTCTGGCACGGAGTATGAATTATACTCTTTCATTCGATTTGCTTATAACGCTAACTAGCAATCTAGGATGGCCGTGAGCAGGTTGTTGTGGATCACGTCCTGGCAAGAGCTGACGAGTTGAGGGGTCGTCCTGAGGCTATCTTGGCGGCAATCGATGCGTGGAGCGAAACCAACAAGATGCTCATGACTATCGGGAGCGGTCTTGAGCGCGGTGAGAAGGTCGTGAAAATCATCTCGGAGATCTGCCCAGACATCATGGTCGAGTTCGGTGGCTATATTGGCTATTCGGCTATCAAGTTTGCCCATGAAGTCAGGTCATCAGGCGGTAAGAGGTACTTCAGTCTCGAGGGGAATGCGGAATACGCGGCATTGGCTCAGTCATTGGTAGCCCTTGCTGGGCTAGACGACTTTGTTGAGATCATGATCGGGCCCGTTTCAGAGTCTCTGGCCAAGCTGTCTGTGAATAAGGTCGATATTGACGTCTTCTTCATTGACCATGACGAGAGGCTTTACGCCTCGGATCTGAGTCTAGCAGAGGGACTTGGTCTTGTGCGAAAAGATTGTTGGGTTCTGGCAGACAATATTGTGGGCAACAGCACTCAAGATTACAGAGAGCTTATGGAGCCAGTCGATGGTGACACCAGCGGACTCAATCGGACGCAGACCTACGAGACGAGCGTCTCCTACTTTCGCCTACAGACGGGAAAGAATGTGAGGTCTTCTGAAATGCCGATGCTGTCCTTCACGATGACGCTGACCATGGTATAGGATGGACTGATGCTTTCGAGGCGACTTTAACCACGGGAAAGGATGTGACTCTAGGGTGATCGGGTTCCCAAACAAGAGCATATGCAATACACAAGGTCATATTCATCGTCTTAACGAATCCGCTGCGTGACATGTTGATACATGCCGGAAACCGAACGAAATACAAATCGCCGCCGCCGGCTCACTTCCACAACATCCTCTTGTTCGCCGCGTCATCAGGAACCGCTTCTTCAGTCCTTCGAGGCGTCCGCGGTACTTCTCCTCTGTCCGCTTTGCCTTCTCCACCTGCTTCTGCGTCGTTATTAGTACCGCCCGCTGCTGCGGCAGCGTCAGGTGCGCGAGGCTCCGCTCGTCGTTCAGGCTCAGCGCCGCGAGCTGCTTACTAAACTTGTTCTCCTGCTTCTCGGCCCGCATCAGGGCGAGCTTGTTCCTGCCGGTCGCTTAAGGGTGACGGAGCGCCTTTTGAGACGATGCGGGGGGTTCTGAGATCGTTCGGCCATAAGCTGCGCTCGCCATGTTGTGCTGGTCTCAAAAACGCTGCCTAGGTGTCTTGTTCGTCGTGCGTGTCTGGCAGGAGCGTGAGGACCACTTGACTGCCCTTACCTCCCTTGTACACCGAGGGCTTTGGGTCTCTTCGAGAGGTAGGCGATACCCTTTGATTTTTAAGTTCCCGGACGGTGTAAAGTAAGCTGATGGCATAATACCTAGAAATACTATGTCGATGCCCTGGTCGGGCATTGCATGATCACCAGGGCCTACCTGGTTTACTGGCATGTTACTTTCCACTTCATGGCCACCAGATAACGCACACCCACCTGGAATGGCACGTTCCGATCAGGCCAAGCTAGCCTGGGTGCATTCAGCAATCTCACGCTGTCTGCCCAACAAGGCATGAAGCACCAACGGTTGTCTTGTACCTTTAGCGTACTCTTCGCCTGCGCGAGTGAAAAGTATGGAGCCCCGGCCATTTCTGTGTACTCTTCTGGCCAGTGACGTCTGAAAAGCATTGGGGACGTGGTCGTGTCGAAGTCCCGCGATGCGATGCCATGTATGAAGGGCCAAACCGCGGCAGCCCGGGGGTGGAGTTCGAGGTATCTTACATGAGGGACGCGAAGGCAGGTATGCTGACGAGTGGACCAAGTACCATGCACTATGTATCCTGCTTCGACCTTTCTGAGCAAAAGAGCTTTCTTTTGACGTCCAGGCAATATCTCAAGCCCAGGGGGTCAAGATGCACTATGTCCCGACAGAACGACCAGTAGGGCGTAAGAGAAGGGTTTGTGAAGCTCTAAATAGTTGATCTTGTTCATGAAGCCCAAGGACAGCATACCTGGTGCAACCATGTTTGTCTCCCATCTCAAACGAACTGATATTGCGGCTACTGACCTGCCACATACTCACGACCGCCCGCGAGTTCTCGATCAACAATGTCATCGCAGCTCAAATCGCATTAGATACAGAAGTGCCTGCTTAAAAGAACGAAGAAGTTTTGCAGAAGAAGAGAGCCCGAGAGAATGTCTTGGCACCTGCCAAGCGAAGTGAACACAAAGTGCCGGCGACGCTTCTTGTTGCTGGCTTCTTTGCTCTACGGCGGCCACATTGACGAACATACTCATAAAAGCCATTCCTCATATTCTAGCTTTATTTTCTCTTTCCTTCCGCTTGCTTATTAATGAGATCATTCTTGACCGTACAAGGTCCAATTCATTACATTCTCCTCCTTTCCCGGCAGCTGTGCTTATCCACAATATCGAGGACATCGATACTCTATCGGGTTTTACCCGAGCAGTCCTTTCAAGGGGATGCTGTAGATGATTAAGCTCTGTCTTCAACGTCGAGTGATTTACGAGATTTGGAAGACATAGTAGAGCCGTGGCTTCTGCCGTCGATCCCTTTCGCACTGATCGAGTTTGGTTCGCTTTTCAGCACAACTCTCAAGCTCGTGTAGTCTCTGGCAGAGAGATCCTTGTTCGCAGAACGGCTCCATGTTCGCTGTCCACGGATGGGAGAGACCTCGGTGCAGTATAGCTTCGTAGATATAGCGAGTAAACCCCGTCGCATCCGGGCCGCTGGATAAGGTCTACCAGCTTGTTGAGAATGATGAACTCCATCTTGAGCTTGATGCTATATACCAGAGGTTGATAGGAGGTCTGGATGTGAAAATGGCCGGTAAACTCGGTGATCATGAGGGAGATGTCGAAGAGGATCACAAGGGAATTGATGATGACGAGTTGCCGGGTGACGCTCTTCCCTTCGCAGCCTTTGATAGCGAGCATTGGTTTTAGACCATGACTTGCCTCCCATATATAAATACCGGAGATGATCGATTCTTGAAGGAAAAATGCTACCAGCTGCAGCCTTTCATAGATGTTGAACGCAGAGAGATAATGGACGGGATCCAAGTTACACCCAATCCAGAGGATTGTCAAAGGGATGTGAATAACGAAAAAGTTGGTGATAATCATGATGAGTACCCAGCGGATTTTCTCTCTATCAGAAAGCACGAGATGTAGCCGGGAGTATAAGACAACAGACTGGCCAGTAACCATGGCCCACCAACTGATGGCCAAGAGGACGGCCATCGGTACGTGTGGTGCGAGAGCAAAGAGTCGAAGAAGGTTGACGATAGCGTAGAAGGCAGTACCCATGTCAGCGACGAGTATGCTCCAAAAATATAGACCGGCATATCGCTTGAAGGTATAGAAGACGAGGATGAGGATTTCAGCGCAATTGAGGCATGCCATGGCGAACAAGCCGGCCACGGTCATAGAGATGGGTAAGGGTAACAAGGGCGCTCCTGTTTCCCCCGCCATGTTATCGGCTTTCCGATCCTGGCGGGTGGTTTGACGTGCGGAAGAGGACTGATAAGGGAGAATTGAGCCACTCTTGGCGAGAGGGGCACAGAATGATCCGGATGATGCCTGCTCTTTCGCGGACGACCTCGAAGTCATGAAGGATACACACCTAGCCATCAACACAAAATGAATGCAAAAAGTTGCGAAGAGAGTCATATAAAGAAGGGTGAGGTTCAGATGTGCAGCTAGTGGGAGTGGGTGCTCGTCACATTTGAGAGCCAGCTTCGTTTCATTTGGACAGTCGGATGACAGGTGAAGATCGGCGACACTAGCCAAGCCACCTAGGGGGCCCTGTGCGCCGGATAGCGATCCCCGGTGGATGTTCCCCCGAATCAGAGGCCAGTGGCATGGTGCTTCCCGTGCGGTGAGGGTAGACCCCTATTGCGCATCAACCTGGCCTGCATCGATACATCTCCACAAGATGCTGAGAAGCATGTGGCGTTCGCACACTTGTCACCACTGGACAGTGACTGACATGACGAGGCGTAGGATGCACAGCGACTTGTTGTGAGAAGTATTGGGGGATGGCATGTCGACTCGACAAAATGCAACAGAAATTTGATGTGAACTTGCGATTCCAGCATTGTACCCTCAGGCGGGCAAGCTGAGGAGGAGGTCCGATACAGAACGAGAAGAAAGAAAAAAAGAAATGTGTCCAAAGTATATGTGATAGTCGAGTGCCCTAGTCTAAACCTAAAAGAAAAATACAGGCGAAAGTATATGATGGTGATCAACGCCGTTGAAATGTCCTGCTCGTTCCATTATTGCGGGTGGCGTAATCCGGCGGTCTCGACCGTGTAAAACCAGAGTAACATGTACGCCCGCCCTCGGAGTATTCCGGCGGGACCCTAATGTTCCCCGGTCAGCCATGGTCCACTTCCCTGGCTCAGAACCCACTGCTCTGGTTGCAGGAGCTCAGGTTCACAGGCAGCGATTGGTCTTTTAGGCACCTGATGCGAAGTTCCGGGTGCAAGTGATGGATTTGCCAGCTCGTTTGTGATCTGTCAAGCTCGTCAACCCACGCTCGAGTTGTTGATGCCGACATTCATGTGCACCATTCCAGCTAAAGGCACATGCTGATTCAAGCGGGCTCGAGTGGCGAAAGTGTTCGCTGGATGACTTGTTGCATTCTGGGAAGCATGTGTTTATTCGCTATACACTGATGATGATCCAAGACTTCGAAATGTTTAAAAGACGCAGGGGATCGAGTTGGATGTCTGAAACTATGATAGAGGCCAAAAGGTCGGTACTCAAACCGAGTAGGCTTGGTTTCGGGGTTTGTGGCTTGGGTGTGTGCCATACGCAAAGTAGATAAGGTAACGAGAACAGGGTTTCAGTGTCGTCAGAGGTATCCTCATCGTCAAAACATCGTCAGGTTTTGCCCCTATTCTTAGGTCTGCGGATCTGTGACGTAGAACGCGGGCCCAGTCATTTCTAAAGCATTCGTTACCCTAACTTGATTAAAATGCGACCGTTGAAGAGCTCCCATCGTCGCGAAGTCGACTGAGAAGGCGTTCATTTCTCTAAATCCTTGGCTTTCACCGCTCACTGCCATCACCCCTTGGCTGCCTGGCGGGTGAGCTAGATGACTGCTCCGCCTTACGGTCACCCGCTAGTCACCCGGTCGCATGAAGCCTAGGGAAGCAGGTGATCCTTAGGTGACCGCGCAGGTTGGGGGACTATTCAAAGGTATCAGTATTAACGAAGATTCCTGCTACCACCAAGCCTGTGATGAAATTGCCGGACCAGTTCCTGAGACGCTCTACAACAACGCCGAGGCGGCCGTACATGCCCTTAGCGTTTTCCCCGTTGACGGTGTTGAGCTGATCCCAAGTGTAACTTCACCTTCGGTACCATCCGCGGGGCTGTAGACTCATCCCGTGTACGAACACGATGTTCACGGCGTTCATGACAAGTTTTGTGAATACGGCCTCAGTTAACGAAGACGCCTGGAACCCTACATAAATGTCAAAACGGCACAGGTATGGCTCTAACTGTACTCTGTTCAGCTACCCAGAGCAGGGCCCGTGAGGTTGGCTCGTACTCAGTTGCCCCTGCTGCCACGCTCTGAGCCATGCTTCTTGATCTAATACCCAAAAGCCTTTTGTCACATGGCGCAGTCGACCCTTGGCCTTGGATGTTTCAATCAGGCGTCCAAGGTGTTGCGCCTGCTCCTATCAGGCCTTCTGTCGGCGCGGCCAATGATAGCTTCCAGGGCTTGCATCAGGCCCTTGGAGTCGTAGCGAATGCTCCGGTCAGTGGCAGATGTCACGCCGTAAACACGAAGTGTTTCAATGCCGAGCTGCGCAAGTTTGGCTTTGTCAACTCGTGGGGACAGCGGTCCCTCCAAATACACGATGTGTGTGACAAAACGCGAATAATCCGATTCGAGTGGGTGCTGCAACATGTTTGTGGATGCGCAGGACTTTGCGATGGCGGCCACTATGTCGATCGCGGTGTACGGGTTGCCAGACGGCCCTGTCTCCCGGTCGATTGTCCCATTGAGAATCAGGATCTTGGACCGAATTGACGGGTCGAGAAGTTTGTCCCCAACGCCTCCAAGAATGAGACTTGGCAGCAAGGATGTGTACAGCGAACCGATGCTGTAGATGACGCTTTTGGAGGTGGCAAGCGCATCGAGCACACGGGGATTCGCGGGCATTCGGATCTCCTGGCCGTACGGATTAATATACCAAAGCCGCTCGATCCGTGCTGGAAGTTCCTCTTCGTGCTGCTTGGAAAACTCGATCGCTGGCTTTCTCAGAGCGGGGTGGGATCCGGGGAGGTTCGCGTCCTCGATGGCGTCAGCGTGCTCAGTCCAGGTTGGCGACGGAGCCGCGACGGGTACGGCGCTCGACGGAGCGCTCGGGTGCGAAATGTCATTCTGGCCTATGACGACAGCTCCGTTCTCGAGCCCTGCGGCAATATGATTAGCAAAGTTGCTATTGAGGGCTGGCAGCACCGATACGTGGTCGGGCACTGCGCAAACCGAGCTGAGCATGCAGACTGCCGCCTCAAAGCTGCCCGTAAACAGTCTCGCGCCTGTCAGGAAGAGGTTGCCGACACTTGCGCCGGAAAAATCAAATTTGCTCGTGGGCCTGGAGCGCTTGACGACTTCGAGGTTGAAGTGGTTGAGAAATGATCGTATAAGCTCCTTCTTGGGCGTTGAAATGTCGAGCCAGAGTTCGTGGACACCGTCCAAAACTGCAAGCCATTCAACTCTCGCGGCCAGAAAGTCTTTCGGGAGGCGGTGGTTGAACAGATGTTTGACGGCAGTCTTTTCCGGACTGTCGTCAGGGATCAGGCGCACCAGCCTAGAACGCACGTCTCCAATACCTAATCCCCCAGTCAGTCAACGCCATCATGGTCAGCCGAGCAAGGCCACGGAGGCAACGGCATTGATTACCTGGCCCGCCAAAGACCCGGATGATCTCGCTCGAGCTCCCACCGTTGTCGGAAATGGGGATGACATAGCTGAGCTTGAACTTGTTTAGATATCGCACGTGCTCAAACACCTCAACCAGACTGTTGGCCGCGCTACCTCCAGAGAAGACAACCAGACCATTGCGGTCGCCGGACCCGGTCGCCCCTGGAGAGGATGGGCGCGCGGTCAACCTCGCCTCGTCGCCGAGTGGAAGAAGCCTCGCATCGTGTTGAGCGAGCTGTGCATCACCAGTGTTCATAGGAATAAGCGGCATGGTGGCCCAGCGTGCACGCTTGTAGTGCAGGGAGGATGTTGATGACGGTGATTTAGTCTCACTAATGGGCGATTGATTGCTCAAGGTAACCTTACGTAAGAGGTACGCACTAGCAAGGCGGTGGGGGGTTGGTGGGGGGATTGGCATGCTTCGGAGCAGCGCCGCCATGGTATGTCTCTAGTACAGATATCTACGATGGTTTTTTCCCGGGGGAAAGGCTGTCCGCTCGCTCTCTAGGGGGTCGATGTCTATTGAGCTATCTTCTGCTGATTCGACTGTGACTTGACTCAATGACAAGCACTGCGGGTGGCCCTCCGACATTGAGCCAAATGCACAACTATCCCAAGCCAGAGATAGGAGACTTAAAGACGCCATGAGTCCAAGCCAGACTGTGTGAGCACTTCCTGATCTACAATGGTACTTGCTGCTCTTCAAAAAGATGTAAAGAGAGTCGCCGGACATACGAGGGTAGTCCATGGATGCCAGTCCACATATCACAGTTTGATGCTCTTTAAGCGATATGGCGTAAAATTCGCACGCTTATTTCAACGCTCATACTCGCTTTCATATATTCGCGGGAATTTTCGGTCATCTTCAATCATAGTCCACACTTTAGCTGGGACCTTGAGGTCCCGCCCAATAGTGCAGCTCTGTAGGCATTGGAGTGGCAATCCGACTTGGGCTAGTGAAGCCACGAAGTCGGCTCTCCACGGCAAAATGTGCGCTCCTGTCAGCCAAACTCGAGAGAAGGCTGACCAGACTGGGCAGTTCGGCCTAGTTAACATATCTCCATCCCTCGGGCTCACCAGCAGCCTCCTCAGCCGCCTTGAGGGCCTTGTTCTTCTTCTTGCAGAACCACTTGGTGAACAAAACCATAATGATTGTCAAGCCACATCCAGCGATGATCGCGCCGCCGCCGGTCTGGTAGTACGGCTCCTGGTTGCGGAGGAAAAAGTACGGGGTGAACCAATGCGAGACAGACGAGACGCAGTTGGCGTATGCGATCAGCGCAGCACGCTTAGTGCGAGGCCTAGGAACGACAGTCGTCTCCCAAGAGATTTGAAGCTATTTTTTAATATTAGCCGGTCTGAACTCAAATTTCCACAAGACCTGCAAATTGGTGCCTTACGTTGAGACCCACGAAGGGGCCGGTAACCAGAAGGATCATGCAGAAGTAGCGGGCTCCGACGTTGAGCGTGGTGATCATCACGGCACAGCCCACTGCAGTGAAAGCCATCGGGACGGTAATGTGGTAACCGAACTCGAGCATGCGACCGGAAGACCAAGAGACTCCCAATGTGACCAGGAAGGCAATAATGGGCGGAGGGGCTTGGATGAGATACGTGGTGTTGTTTGAGAACCCAAGAGTGGCGATGATCTGTCATGTGTCCTCCAATCAGCTCCTGAAGCATCTGGTCTTGATTCTGGGGCAGAGGCTTACCGAGGGGAAGAAGTCCTTGTAGGATTGCGCAACGATGAGGAAAAAGTGAATAGCGGCGAAACAATGCGAGAGGGGGTCCTTCCAGCACTGCCAGACGCCACCCCAGTAGTCTCCTTCATCGTCCTCCGAAATACCACCTGCCGAGACCGTCTGTCTGTACTGAGCCATGGCAGCCTCTTCTTCCGTGATGAAGAATGTTCCGGTGTTGTTGGGAAAGTTGGGGATGAACCAGAAGCTGACCAGAGCGACAAGAATACTGGCGATGCCTGTTCACATTCTTAGCCACATGCTTTTGATCAAAGCTCCCACTCCATGCAATAGAAACTCACCTTCGAGCAATAAGAACCACTGCCACGCCCTGAGGTTGGCGATGCCCTCCATGTTCGACAGGATTCCCGCGGCGAGAAGACCTGAAAGCGCCTGAGAGATGGTGTTTCCGGCATGCCAGATACCCATTCGAATGGGGGACTCGCTTTTGGTGTACCAAGAAGACGTCATGAGGGACACTGCGGGGACAAAGGGTCCCTCGGTGATGCCAACAACAAAGCGGCAGAGCATGAAGCCCCATCCACTGGTGACTGCAGGCATGCAGACCGTGACAACCGACCAACCCAACATGCAGACAGGAAGAAGAATTCGAGGCTTTCCCTTTGCAATGATGACATTTGCAGGGATCTGAGAAATGATATAGCCGACGTAGAAGAGAGAGATGCCGGCGCTCCATTCTTTGTCGCTCATGTTTAGGTCCTCCTGCATACCTGCGAGTCGAGCGTTGGATACGTTGATGCGGTCAAGGTAGCTAAAGCCAACGTGTCAGACTTCATGAATGCACGAACTATGGGCAGTTTCGTTGTCGTGACGGCAGACTTACTTCATCAGCAGCATTGCTGTCACCATGGGCAGGAACCTCCAGTCCAGCTTGCGCACCAGGGACTTTTCAAGAGCCTGGAGCTCTTCAGGAGACTTGTCCTTGATGAGAGGGTATCTCTCCAGGAATGGATCTCTCTCCGGCGCGGACTCGACGTGTGCTTCGTCTTTCAGGTCCATGGACGCCTTCGACCGCGAGGACCGAACTGAGGGAGTCATGTCGAAGTGCTGTCTGTATCTTGATAAATGTTTGTGTGCCGCGAAGCGAGAGGTGTGAGGATTGGAATGCTTCTCTTTGCAATGTGAGACTCTGGGTCATCAGTCTCTTAAATACCCAACAGCATGCGGTAACATGGAGATCCCCTGACCGGCTCTCGACCAGCCTGGTGCTCTGACAGAGCAGGAGCAAATCAGATGGTTTACTGTCAGGTTCAAACAGACCGGAGCAAGGTTTCAGACAACAAGTTTGCTAACTCCATGATCTCCGCATTCTGAATCTGGGGTCGGTCAATATTCGCGGGGTTCATCGTGGAGACTAGCAAGGTTGGCAGCTCGTCGACGAAATCTCGGGGCGGTGCCGATGCAGTCGTCCGTTGGGCACGCGCCCTCGGGCTTGGCCCGAAGCCACAAAAGAGCTTGGCAACTCCGCACGGATGGGGCAGCTTGACCACAGCGAAGCGATCGGCATATTCGAAAGGGGGCAGTGCAGGCTGGAGCAAGATCCATACCGCCGCCGTGCATGACTTCTGCAGTGCTGAAGCTGACCATCGCGGCAGTTGATCATGATACCCGAGCACAGGGGCAATGGATTCAGCTGTGTCGTCTGCTGAGCCAAGAGCCTGCTGTCGGCCGATGTCCGTCGAACCGGGGAAGATCTTTTGAGGGAAAGCTGAGGGTCGGACTGGTGTACTCAGATCTAGTACCTCGGAGAGCACCATCATACATCTAAGAACTTATTCAAGGGCCCCCAGAGCTTGGTGTCATTCAGACGTAAGACAGTGTGCGGTGCAAAAGTGGATCGAACTTTTGATCGTGCTGGGTTTGCATAGGACTTTACTTCGGTTACTTGCAAAGCGAGGATGGTGAAGGTAAATTTTTTACAGCGTCAAATATATCGAAGTATCATCTTTCAAGTTCAAGTTCGCCACAAAAAAAACACAAATTTGGTGTGGGCTACTCTGTCTTTTACCGCTTCTCGACATGATTCGAACCCGGTGTGGCTAACTCTTCATCCTTCCCACCATCTTCATAGAGGGCCCGGACAGCTGGCTTTAAATCATCTGGAGTGGGATAGGCAATCTGGCGAACAGTGTACCACGGCCGCTCAAATAGCTTGTCCATGCTCTCCAGGGACCGGCCCGAGGTCTCAGGCAGAGCAAAGAACACGTAGACCAATGAGATGGTGCAGATGGAAAGGAAAAAGATGAAGGCGCCGTAGCGGTCCGTAGCCGCAAGGAGCGAGGGCATGGCTCGGGAGCAGCCAAAGTACATGGCCCAGTGAACGGCCATGAGGATCGAAACGTTGATGGATCGGATCCTGATAGGGAAAACCTCGGCTGAAACAAGGTACGGGATCGAGAACCAGCCGATGGACCAGGCAATGGCGTGGAAGTAGATGGCAGCAATGGCAGTGCGGCTGGCTGCCATGGCGGATGAGCTCGACTCAATTCGCTCAACGGACCAGCCATTGGTGACACCCAGATAACCTCCCACGTACGCCAGAGTGATGATCTGCATGGTGACGCCGGTCATCAACGAGCGACGGCGGCCGATGAAGTCGATAACGAAGATGGAGAATACGAGTACGGAAACGAATTTGACGACTGCGTACAAGCCAGTGGCCAGGAAACGCGCCTCAGTGCCCTGGATGCCCAGATAGCCAAAGATTGTCGGGCTGTACTGTGTGATGGCATTCGCACCAGACCACTGACCGAAGACGTGGCAGGCAAACATGAGGATGAAGCGGCGCCTATTGGGGACATCGGTGAAGGTCTCCTTGATGAGGTCGAGGGTGCTTGCGCCGGCAACAATTTCCATTTCGTGGTTCAGCTGAGCATCAATGCCAGCAAACTCGGCCTCGACATAGGGATGGTCTTGGGGCAGTCCGCGGAAGCGGCACAGAACGGTCATAGCTTCGGTTCGTCTGCCTTTCATGAGAAGGAAGCGCGGTGTCTCGGGAGTGAACAAGGTGCCTATGCCCCAGATGATAGCGGGGGCCACCTGGAGAGCCGTAGGGAGTTGCCACTGCAGATCTGTGTCTGGGTGGTACTTTGTGATGCCATAATTGAAGAAGAAACCGAAGACAACACCGAGCTGCTGACAGCAAGTGTATTGCAATGTCAAAAGGCCGCGGATGGACTGTGGGGCGATCTATACGAAGTTCTGTCAATGCCGAGGACGAGAGAGGCATGGGCGCCGAGCTTCTTACCTCAGTGATGTAGATGGAGGGCAGGACGGTGGTGGCACCGATGCCAACACCCGAGATAACCCGAGAGATGTAGAGAGCCGCCAGACTTCCGTTGCTGAAGGCTTGGCCGAAACAGCCACCAATGTAGATCACGGTGAATAACTGGAACGTCCTTGTGCGTCCGAGTCGCTGGGTGAGCCAAACACAAGCCAAGCACCCGAACACGGCACCAGCTGTGGCGATGGCGACGATCCATCCCTTGGTATTGGCGTAGTCGGCGTCGGACTGGTGCGCAATACCAAAACGCTCTTTGAACGAGTCCATAATAACGAGCGAAGCAATGTTTCCTAGATGCCAGTAAGATAAGGAGTCAATAACGATCCCAAGAACATGGTCTCTCTCCAGGGGGACGAGCCTACCTTCGTCAAAGCCCTTGGCGACTCCCGAGAACCCCCACACGAACGTGCATGCCAAGAGATACCAGTTGAATATTTCTTTAGGACACTCTTTGATGGCCTGTTTGGTGGCCTTGATGAGATTTGGTTTCGTCATGATGAAGTTCTTCACAAATTTGCTTCAGGAAAAAAAGGGTGAGACAAATATACGAGGTCAAGGCTCGATAGCGTTTGTTGGCGTGGCAATTTTTCGAGAACGGGTGATCAAGTTTATATCGTCTTGTCATGCTCTCCTCGTGTCATGGAAGCGTCGGCAGCGCCCATGATGCCCGGGGCCAGGATGGGGTCACATCTGGAGAAAGGTGTGGGGAGGAAAGTTGGAATGGGGAAAAAGTGCTGCCATGCAAAGATCTCGAGTCAGGAGGCTGGGGAGTCGATTTCCAAGCCAGGCACCGCTAGCAACGCCGAAGAGGAACCCTGAGGCTTCCATCGGAGGAGCTCCGTGGGCCCCGTTACCACACGCCGGACTGAATCCGAAGCGCTAACACGACTCGCGCGAACCTCGTGGTGGGGGGTCGGGTTTGGGGTAAGGCGCGCCGCATGGACGGCAAAGGAATACGTCGAGGGGTCCGAAAGTCTGGACGGACGAGGTCCGACGCCGCCCTAATTCATGAATGGAGATGCCGCAGCCCATTCAGAGTTACGGCTTCGTCTTGATGCTATGAAGTATTTCAAGATGGGCAGCCGCACAGCAATTGATCGGATCATGCTTGGAGTTCCAATACATCACTTCCTCCACAACGAACCATCACATCCCATCTTCAAGCCACCAACCTCCCACCGGCTAGTATCCCGCATCTTCACATTCTCCAAACATCCCCAAAATGGCCGCCGCAATCCCCCACTCGATGCGAGAGAAGCTCCTCCGCAATGAGGTCGCCTCCACACTGAGCATCAAGCTGGTCAAGTCGGTAGAGATCGTTGGCATGGCCAAGACCGCCGGCTTCGACGGCATCCTGGTCGACATGGAGCACTCGTCGTTCGACCTCGAGACGACCAGCCAGCTTTGCATTGCTGCGCTATACGCCGGCATCTCCCCCATCGTTCGCGCCCCCAGCAAGGACCCATTCTTCGTCTCGCGGATCCTCGACGGCGGTGCCCTGGGCGTCATCGTCCCGCACATCCGCTCCGTCCAGGACGCCAAGGACGTCGTCGCCGCGGCCAAGTTCCAGCCCATCGGACACAGGTCATCGACCAACGGCCTGCCTCATCACCAGTTCCGCTCCATCCCTGCCAAGGTGTCCAACCCCGTCACCAACGCCGCGACCCTGGTCATCCCCATGATCGAGACGCTCGAGGCTCTGGAGCTGGTGGACGAGATCGCCGCCGTCGAGGGTGTGGACTCCCTCCTCATCGGCACGAACGACCTGACGGCGGAGATGGGCATCCCAGGCGACTACGAGAACCCCAGGGTCACGGAGGCGTACCAGAGGACGATTGACGCCTGCAACAAGCACGGCAAGTGGGTTGGCGTCGGCGGGCTGCACTCGCGCCTCGATCTCGTGGAGAAATTCTGTGGGATGGGCGCGAGATGGGTCATGGCTGCGACGGATGGTCCGTTGGTCCTGGGAGGTGCGTCCAAGAGAGGAGCTGAGATGGCGGCGTTGAGCGGAAGGGTTGTTGAGGCCACTGGCTCCAACGGCAAGACGAATGGTGTTTCCAACGGTACGGCGTAGGTTCGGTGCATAGAAAACCCATAGAGGACAGAAGCAATTACATCATGATTCTACGGCATCAGGACTATGCACAATGCTAAATCAGTTTCCAGAGACGGTGCTAAGAAAGTTGAGTAGTTGATGCCCCACACATTCTTGCCTGGTGGTTGGTTACCTGACCCCGCGCCCAAGTCCAAGACAGCTGAGTAAGCCACTGACTGACATTGCCTGCTGCTTCCCGACGCCCAGAAAAAGAGGCCGGGCGATATCCGACGTGACTGTCCGACCTTCACAACCCCCCCCCCCCCCCCCCCNCCCCCCTTGCGTGGTGCTCAAGATTATCGGGCCCAGTCCGGGCATTGTCCTGCCACAGGCATTCGCTCTGCGCCCGCTGCAATGCCCGCTTCAGGGTCTCCTCGGTCGAATGGCAGTCCAAACCCGGCGCAGTCTCCAGCAAAACGCGGCCAAGCCTGTGAGCGGTGCTGGAAGCGAAAGCAGAAGGTAAGCACTGCTCACTCGGCCAGCATGATGTGCGCATTCGACTCGGCTTGGCTCAAGCAGCTGACTTCCG
Source organism: Verticillium isaacii (assembly GCA_002851775.1). Classification (NCBI taxonomy): domain Eukaryota; kingdom Fungi; phylum Ascomycota; class Sordariomycetes; order Glomerellales; family Plectosphaerellaceae; genus Verticillium; species Verticillium isaacii. Next base: position 1,144,275 of record NMXN01000008.1, on the reverse strand, counting down.
TCCCTAGTGCGACCGACTGCTCCCAGGCTGCACTGCGTGTACCGAATTGGAGGTGGAATGCGTCGCTCGCTGCCAGGACATCAGCTCCTTGTTAGCTGATGACGCCGGCCTTTCACACTCCTCCATCAACAGGTAAGCGTGTGAATGCCGGCCTTTTTTTCAGCTTTGCTCATGGGGTCCAGCTATCTCAATTCACTCAAGCGGCGTGTAGCCGAAGTTGAGAATGGCGGGCAGCCAGCTCCCAGCAAGCGGCACCGGACGAGGGTGCAACAAGAGCACACCTTGGTAGAAGAGAATTCGCCAGTCAGGCGCCGCAGGCTGACCTCCATGACGTCGGCCGGAATCGATGATGAGCCGCCTGGAGAAGACTCGTTCGTTCGCGATACCATGGGCGCCATTGGATTGCTGTCCAACAGTGCCATGGCCGAGCCTAGGACAGGCCACGGAGAGGCAGCGCCTCACAAGCTCGCCTTGACCGAGGTCATCGTCGCTGCCTTGGCAGTATCCGGGCATGATCCATCGGCAGCTATTCCTTCACAGCCTGCCTTGGTGTTGGACAGTCATCAGGTCCCTTTATCGCGAGAGAGCACCATCGGACACTTCCGTTTGTTTCTCGACTGGGCTTATCTGGTGCCATATCTTAACCAAGCACAGATGCTTGAGCATTTCGAAGAGACGGTTGCACATCATGGGAGCTCTAACGCAGTTGACGTTCCCCCATTGCACCGCTTCAACGCCTTCATGGCCATAGCAACTGGCATCATGATGTCACAGGATGCCACTCGGCTGTCATTTCTTGCATCCAGCCTTCACGCGCTGGCTGTAAAGCTTCTGCCTCTCATACTTCGGCCCCAGACTCCCCTCAATGCTGTACACACCTCTTCTATGCTTCTATCCTACTCTCTGGTCAGCTCAAGCGGCGGCTCCTCCTGGCATCTTCAGGGCTTGGCAATGAAGACTTGCATAGCATTGGGCCTCCACAAAGATACCGGCCCTCCAGGAGAGCCTGATGCGGACGGCGATTTTGACCCCAGGTGGATGTTCTGGACCGTATACATATTTGACCGGTAGGCTTGCGTCTAACTAATAGACGCGCTCATGACTGATGGCAATTATGACGCAGCGCTTTGAGCTCGGTGATGGACCGACCATTCAGTATTCCGGATACTGATATTTCTGTCCAGGTAGGTGTTCTTATGGTCTTTCGAAGTCAGCTGAAGCTTACTGTTATCGCCCAGGTCCCACCAGAAAGCGAAGACATGGCAACATCTGTATCTGATTCGATGAGGTCAAAGGCAGCGTCAAGTCGTCATTTGATCCGCCAGGCGCAGCTCATATCCAACATAAGAGACAGCACCAATGCAGATGCAGAGCCCATGTTTTCGTATCACAATCTTTGTTTCTGGCGAGACTCGCCACTCACTCTTGGTAACGGGCATGGATCGGCCCACAAACGGTACTGGACTGATTATTTTGATCAACTGGCATGTCGCTCGTTGATGCAGATTGTCAGGCCCACATCAGGACCACCTGCGGAGTCTGACATTCTACAAGGGACGGAAGAAGAAGTAGAAGCAGACGCGGTCGACACATGCAGACGCCTCATCCGAAACTTGTATGATCGATCCGGGTCAGGACTCGGGGCTACGTCTTTTATTGATGCCTACGACGCCCTGTCTGCTGCAATCGTCTCGACATGTCTCGCACGTCGACAACAGGAAGGACAGGACTCTCAGCACTTCTCACAGGCCTTTGAGAGCATCAACAAGGCGATGGCAATCGTCACACAGGTTGCAGGGCGGTTCCCTGCGCTACGTACTTTCCAAGAGCTGTTGCTCAAGCTGTCAGCGAGATTGATGGAAGAACATAGTGAGGGGTCGCAGGTGAGTAGCTGGCCGAAGGTGTTTGTCCGTGATTCTGACCACTTCAGAACTTCCGCAACACACTCGATGACATACCAATCATCGTACCGAGGCGATTACGTCAATTCATCCAGAATTCGTTCACTTGATGCGTGCCACCGGCAAAGTAAAGTCATGCCGTGACTAGACAAAGCCGCCGTTTGAGCTATTCGTCGATTGTGCCGTGTCCCAAGTGGGCTGACGGGCGAGATCCGATGCATCGGACTGTGCCCGCGGGCATTGTCGGATCTCAAACTTTCGCACCAGCGTCATATGACTAACGTCAGCTACCCCAATCACCATTGGGTTTAATAAACACCAATAAACCATCTCGCGGGGTTGAGACGCTCGAAACATCAACTCATAATCGATCATCACCTGACGCGTGCTAACGACGATCAACATGAACTTCTATCCTGCGCCCCCGGTCATCGAAGCCAAGGTTTTCGTCCGTATTCCGGACGACAAGAGGTGCATCGGCCAGGACTCCGAGTGGAGGGGAGGATTTGCCAGGACATTCAAACATATATTTCTAGAGGGCCCGGTCGTTGACGACGAAGGAAACCTCTTCGTTGTCGATATACCCTACGGTCGAATACTCAAGATTGATGCCCACAAGGATGTCACCGTTGCCTGCACCTGGGATGGCGAGCCCAACGGTCTTGTAGGGACTAGAGACGGTCATCTTCTTGTGGCAGATTACAAACAGGTAAGTCAACCCAGTACATTGAGATGCCGTCGGAATGGCTCACCGGGACGACACAGGGCATCCTATCTCTGGACCCCAGCACTGGAAAGATATCACCAAAACTCACACGCAACAACATGGAACGCTTCAAAGGCCCCAATGACCTCATCATGGACTCCCAGCAAAACCTCTACTTCACGGACCAGGGCCAGACCGGCATGAGCGACCCTACGGGCCGGGTCTACCGTCTCGCTCCGTCCGGCAGGCTGGACACGCTCATCGCCAACGGCGCCTCCCCCAACGGGCTCTGCCTGTCTCTGGACGAGCGCTTCCTGTACGTCGCCATGACCCGGGCAAACCAGGTCTGGCGCTGCCCCCTGCACGCAGACGGAACCACGTCCAAAGTCGGCGTTTTCTTCCAGTCCTTCGGCAACGCCGGGCCCGACGGCCTGGCGCTGGACGAGGAGGGTAACCTGTTCATATGCCACCCCAGCCTGGGGTCCATCTTTGTCGTGGACACGAACGGTGTGCCGAAGGCGAGGATCACGAGCGGGTCCGAGGGGATCAACCTGACCAACTGCTGCTTCGGAGGGCCAGAGCACAAGACGCTGTACATAACGGATAGCCTAGAGGGTAATATTCAGACTGTCGAGTGGCATTGTAAAGGGGCGGTGGCGGCGCCGAAGTTGAAGACTCGGATGGTTTGAACTGTCAGAGGCACCACATGTTGGTCATGGGGCCAGTTGCTACCGAATGAGCCAGTGGCAGATCAAGGGACTCCGAAGGTTGACCCTGAATAACAACTTCATGGATATATTTGAGAACCTATGCACGTCCAATTTGATGTTCGCAGCACCATATAATCATGCGTAGGTCTCATTCCTCGCCCGAGGAGTGTGGGAAGTCGAAACGGATCGTCCCATACGGAGCCGGGTCGAAACGGCGAAAAGGGACGGTTGTGTTTTGTGCAAACGGCTTGACCCAAAGGGGCAAAAGTGGAGCCGAGTACAGCGGTTGAGCTCCAGGGTTAAAGCGGCGGTCACACATACGCACATGTGGGGCACTCACCAGGGTTCAAGGGCAACGCATGGAGGCACTGGTTTACCCCTTCAGGTGTCAAATGAGCCGCTAAAGCAGCTGAACCACCCTTTACAACACGGAGCCGGGCGCAAGACACTCGCGACGAGGCCTCGTGGTTGGTGACTAGCTGATATCCATCTAGTTATTCTTTTGCTTGTAGCTGGCACCTGCTTCACAGAGCGTGAAGCCTTGCTTATTTCTGATGTTCAATGTAGGCTCGTTTAGGCCTCCCGCGAGCTCTGCAGCAGGCCTTTCGATATGGCCTGCTGAACACCATCATACCAAAGCGCGGCCATCTTACCGTACCCTCTGTCGTTCGGGTGCGTGCCATCGACGAGGTCGCAGAGCTGAGGTCCTGCCGGGCCCTGCATGTCCACCAGGGCAGCGCGCTTCATCTGCGATGCCATCCGGCCAGCCAACTGCCTGATCTGTTCATTCGCGTCCAGCACCCGCAAGTTGATGTTCTTGTCCTCGTTGATGAGCAGCGTAGAGAGCAAGATGGTCGACCCGGGCGACGCCACCCAGAGATACTCAAGCACGTCGCCGACACGCCTGCCAAGGTCGTCGATCTCGAAGTCCTGTACGCAGTCGTTCGATCCCACGTTGACCGCGAAGAGATTCGGCCGCAGCGCTGCGACCGACCTGTTTGCCCGGTTGGCGATCTGGTCGATCCGGAAGCCGCGCCAGCCTTCATGGGCGTTGTTGGTCATGGAACCGGTGTGGCGCGAACCGACCATCTGCGCGCTGTGGCCATGGGAGAGGAGCGTCGTGAGCAGCGCCTTCCTGTAGCCGTTGCCGTCTGACGATCCGACGCCGTGGGTGATTGATCCGCCCAGGGGCATGAGGCGGAGCGCTGGCACTTGACTAGATGCTGCCGAAGAGAAGGCTAGGGGGCCCCGGTGTCAGCAACACGGCCCTCGAGAGATTGACTAACTGCAAGATCGCAACTCAGGCTGCTGGCCAGGAGGCGGGCTACCAACCGTGCTGGGTGCCGGAATGTTCACACCCCACAGTCTCGGGCTTTTTCGAGGTGGCTGTGATGCGGTAGTTTGGAGTCAAAATGCCTTTTGAGGTGCGCAAAGGCGCCAACAACCTCAGTTGTGAAAAATGACGTGCGTCAGATGCTCGTGGATGCATCGGATCGGGCAGTCCTGGTGATGTGACAGAAGGGAGCCGATGTGCTGTCATCCGAGGATGGCTTGCGTCAACAGCTCCCTTCGGCGACAGCTCCTAGCGGCCGAAACATGGCGGCCCGAAAGGGCAACTGCCTTGAGCTGCATTTTGATGTTACCTGATACCACTGGCTTGGCACCACGGTGATGAAGGGTCTGATTGAACTTGAACGTAGACGGCAGATCAATATAAGTCCGTCCACCCCAGCTACAGGCTATTTGTCTAGTGAAGCATCTAAAGGACTTCTTTCAGGGAATCTCATCATCATCATCGCCACCGAATCCGAAACTAAAGCCTCCTCCTTCAGCTTCCGCAGGCCCTCCGCCAACCGCCTCCTCCCATTTCCTCTTCTTCTGCGCTGACTTGCTTTCCATGATCCGCAGAGCCTCCTCGAGGGCATCGGGATACGTCGACCGCAGCCGCTCAACAAACAGCCCGTACGGGTCCGTCACACCACGCTCGAACCCAGTCACCTGGTCGGCTTTGTCCCTGAGGAACGACAACGCCTCCGAAAGATGATGCAATGAGGGTGACTTGGGCACAAAGTTCTGCGTCAGCGCGATGCCGCTCTCCAGGTTGACCACCAGATGCCACCATCCGCTGGGTACGTGCAGGATCTCTCCTGCATGGCAGACGCCCTCGACGCACTCGGGCAGCTGCCGCGCCTCGTCGTGGAACGTCTCGAGCCACTCGGCTATGCTGATCGGGCTGGTCACCTCGCTAGCGTCCCTGGACACGAACACGCCCGGCACCGACACGGAAGGCGGGAACATGATCCAGTACTTGGATCCCTGCAGCACCGCGTTCCACGCGCTTGTCGCGTTGGGGTCCTTGTGGAAGGTCGAGCCACTACGCTCCGGGCCGATGATCAGCCAACGGTGAGCTGGCCGCTCGTCGCCGAGCAGCTCAAACAGGTCGGGCCCGAAGCATTCCGGCTTCCAGTACGCCGAGCCCTGCTCGCGACCCACCTTGATCCCCATCTTCTCGGCGAACTTTTTGTCGAAGAGGTAGAGAGGGCTCTCGTCATTCGTGTTGTTCATGTAGTCGTGATACGTCGAGAAAGGCCAGTCTACGGCTTCGGCACGGAACTCCACGTCCCCATAGCGCCTCAGGATCTCCTCAATCGTCCAGCTCTGGGCCACCGGCCACTCCTGGATGCATTTTGTCAAGACGAACGGCCTCTCGGTCCACGCGTCCGCAAACTCCTCGTACGAAAGGTTGTCAAGCTTGGCGATCTGGTTGCTCCGTGGTATTTTGGTGGCAAATTGAGTCAGATCCAGATGACTGCAGACGAACGGCCTGTGAAGCACATCAGAGAAGACGTTGCTGCAGTCGATCCTGGATTCCTGGCTTGCTGATAGCCCCAGTAGGGTCGCCCTCCAGGAGCCTTGCCACTTTCCTCCGAATCGACCAGTCGTATGATGTCTGGACGACGGTTAGCTAGAGCTCTGCACAACCTTACCAGATGAAGTCTCTACGAGGCACACTTCGGCTACAGCCACGAGTGAGTGAGTGTGACTCAAGGTGACACGTTGGTAGACGGCTTGATTTGGCCTCATCTGACACCATCAAATCATGGCAGGCAATGAAACACTCACTCGAGGAACAAGGGTTTCCACAACTCGGCGGAGTGGCAAAAGGCATAGAGAAATCGACATGTGTATCCCAGCTTTCTCAACGAATGCTGGTCGAGGTACTCGAGGAACAGGCTGAGAACCTCGTCTGGAAACACCTGAAACGTGCCGGCCAGTGGGCGCGCCTTGGGTCCTTGGTGAAGAAACTGGTTGCCGAGGGGCTTCACGCCCAAAGGATGGCTCGGAAGGCTCGAGATTGACTCATTCGTGACCATGACTGCGTCCTCGCTGGCTGCACGCTCATTTTTGGCCTCAGTGACGTGAGCTGTGCCGCTGACTACAGGGCCGTTCGGCCGAGAAGAAGTGTCGTTTGCCGTCATGTGTAGATAGCGATCAGTGCTTGTGGAGGGGTGGCAGGGCCCTGGTCTTGTCGGACGTGGGGGAGTTGGCGAGGAAGATGAGACACTGGAAACAAAAAGGAAGAATGAGGGTTTGGAGACCTCGTAACCCCGAGAAAGCTCAAACAGCACCTGATCGAATTTTGACTCACGATCAGCAAAGTCCGTCAGAATAGCACCTGGACTAGACAGCCGTTGCAGGAGGAGGCCAAAATGGAGAGGAAAATTCCATTCTCCAAGGCCACCCGCCACCCACCCATGAATGGGTTTCCTGCCTGTTGACTGAATGGGCTGATGAGTTGGGCAAGTGGGGGCCGATGGGGTCAGTGCTTGTCGGAGGACAGGCGTGGCACGGCTCAACGTCGCTTAAAACCGTGGGATCGCCCCTGCCCCTCCTCCTCCTCCTATCGCTGGCCAACCACGTGACTGTAAAGAAAAAAAAATTAACGACTCTTCTCTTTCTTCCCCCGTGCCGCCACACCACGACCACCCAGATCACTTATCCACCTCAACACCAACAACTTGACATTCCCCCCCTGCTCTTTGATCTTTATCAAGAGCACCTAGACGAGTCTCAGATTTTTCATCTAGACTCTCTTTGACGACTTTCCACGGCATACTCTACGAGTCTCCCGTGTGATTACGACTAGCCACATTCGCCCGCCGACCAACAATCGCAGCACAACCCAACCGCAATCATGGCTGAATCTCAGGGCTTGGAGGAGATCAACGAGGGTGAGTGATTGCGACAACCCCCTTCCGTCATGCGAAGAAAAGGCGCTGGATCATGTCGCGTCGCATCGCATCGCGCCCACCGCCTTTTTATTCGCATCGCGATGCCACCGCCGCCAGCCTTACCCCTCGCGCGACCGCTGCTGACGAGTCTCTCCCACTACAGCGACCATCGAGTCCAACTGGACCGAGGTCTGCGAGTCTTTCGACGACATGGAGCTGAAGTCTGAGCTCCTCCGTGGTGTCTACGCCTACGTAAGTTTTTTTTTTCTTTCCCTCGCCACCTTCCTTCGTCGACGAAATTCCGTCTTCCCACACAATATGTCGCATACTGACGGGCGATATCCAGGGTTTCGAGCGTCCCTCCGCCATTCAGGCTCGTGCCATCATGCCCGTTGTCAAGGGTACGTACACTGTCGACTCCCGATCTGCTCTCCCCAAGACCTCTCGCTCACATCGCGCGGCCAGGTAACGATGTCATCGCCCAGGCCCAGTCCGGTACTGGCAAGACCGCCACTTTCTCCATCTCTGTCCTGCAGAAGATCGACCCCGCCGTCAAGCAGTGCCAGGCCCTTATCCTCGCTCCCACCCGTGAGCTGGCCCAGCAGATCCAGAAGGTCGTCATCGCCATCGGTGACTTCATGAACATTGAGTGCCACGCCTGCATCGGCGGCACCAGCGTTCGCGACGACATGAAGGCCCTCCAGGACGGCCCCCAGGTCGTCGTCGGTACCCCCGGCCGTGTCCACGACATGATCCAGCGTCGTTTCCTCAAGACCGACAGCATGAAGATGTTCGTCCTCGACGAGGCCGACGAGATGCTCTCGGTATGTGCTCCCGCCGTCTTTTTCCTCGTCTGAAGGACTCGCAACTGACATTTTCCCCAGCGCGGTTTCACCGAGCAAATCTACGACATCTTCCAGCTCCTTCCCCAGAGCACCCAGGTCGTCCTTCTCTCCGCCACCATGCCCCAGGACGTCCTCGAGGTCACCACCAAGTTCATGCGCGACCCCATCCGTATTCTCGTCAAGAAGGACGAGCTTACCCTCGAGGGTATCAAGCAGTTCTACATTGCCGTTGAGAAGGAGGAGTGGAAGCTCGACACCCTCTCCGACCTGTACGAGACTGTCACCATCACCCAGGCCGTCATCTTCTGCAACACCCGCCGCAAGGTCGACTGGCTCACCGACAAGCTCACTGCCCGTGACTTCACCGTCTCGGCCATGCACGGTGACATGGACCAGGGTCAGCGTGACCTGATTATGAAGGAGTTCCGATCCGGCTCGTCCCGTGTCCTGATCGCCACCGACCTTCTCGCCCGTGGCATCGACGTCCAGCAGGTCTCGCTGGTCATCAACTACGACCTTCCCGCCAACCGCGAGAACTACATCCACCGTATCGGTCGTGGTGGCCGTTTCGGCCGCAAGGGCGTTGCGATCAACTTCGTTACCGCCGAGGATGTGCGCATGATGCGTGAGATTGAGCAGTTCTACAGCACCCAGATCGAGGAGATGCCCATGAACGTTGCCGACCTCATCTAAGGGCCGCGCCGCGCACACGCTACACACCACGCGCTTATTGGTCTTGGGACAGAGCACGCATCGGAGATCCATCACCACGGACGGACCTTGCATTTGTGTGGCGTGCTTCCCAGGACCGTCGAGGGGGTCCTGTCCTGTCGTTGTTGTTTGTCGATAGATCGGTCGACGCTGCTTAGAACGTCGCCTGGGGCGCGGCCGGCCGGTTCGCTGCGGCGGCCGGCTGCGTCCCGGCTCACCAGTGGCGATCACAAAAGTGGCTTCATTTGCGGGCGAAGAAGGCTCATGGGTCTCTCTGGCACCTTAATGCTTCTGAAGGTGCGGACGAGAGCCACGGGAGAATAATGGGGCAGGTTCACGTCTCGATTTCTCTTTCGGTCTCTCGGTCTGTAGTTAGGGGGGCAAATCATGAATCAGTTTCCTAATCCGTCTTGCGCTGATGTGACGATGGCAGCCGCTCTCGCCCAAGCCTCCGGTCGTGATTGTGCCCGTGATGTCCGCGAGGGAACCAACCCCGTTGCGATGCCGTCCGAACTCGCTCAAACGCATGTGCTGTGGGCTGGGGATTTAGGGTTGATGGCGCTGCAGTTGGGTGGGTTACGGGCGGCTCAAGACGCTGGGTCGTACCCCGCCGCTACCCCGGCCTTCAGGGCAGGCAGCCGACCATCTGAGATGCGTGTGCTCCGGTACAGGCGCCATCTCGCTTGATTCGTGAGGATTTGCATCGTAACCTCTGAGGGGCATGGTTCTCGAGCTCCTGCTTACGTATTCACAAGGATCACATCAATACAGGGCTTTCACGGTTGGTTGGGAGATCGAGGATCGGAAGGCGGCTCGTTGGTTGAGAAGATTGTCCACTAACACGGCTACCCAAGCCTCAACTGCGGCCCGCCCGGCTGGCTTCCAAGAGTTCCGGGGGAGGAAGGACATCAGGGCCGAAAGAAAGAGGTAGGAGCTAGTTTCCTCGGTCAGCTTCATGGCCCATGACGAGGAACGGAACGGGGCGTCTCACCTGCTCCAGGGTCGATACGACGTAGTCACCCTTGATGTTGAACATGAAGACGGGCGTCTCGAGCCCGCAGAACTCACGAATGCTGCTCAAAGTCAGCGAGTGCTCCCTTCTCATGCGACATGGCGCCCGCTCATGAGGCGGCTGAAGGCCACTGGCAACTCACAACTGGCGGCACGCGCCGCAGGGGCTCACGGTGGGCTCAATGTCGGCGGCGACGGCGACGGCCCTGAACCCGCGGGTGCCCTCCTGGACGGCCTTGGCGAAGGCGACCCTCTCGGCGCAGGTGCCGACGCCGTAGGAGGCGTTCTCGATGTTGGCGCCATCGATGAAGCTGCCGGCGTTGGACAGGATGGTGGCGCCGACGCGAAACTTGCTGTAGGGGCAGTAGGCCGTGGCCTTGGCCGCGACGGAGCGGTCGTGCAGCGTCTGGACCTGGTCTTTGGTGAGGCCGTACTTGTCGGACGCCTCGGCGAGGTGGGCTTCGTCCTTGATGGAGTAGGTCTTGAGGTTCGACATGTTCCTTTTCGCTATGGAGGCACGGGGTATGTGGTGGTGAGGGGGGAGGATGAAGTCAAGACATCGGTCACAGGACTGGGGTGGACATTTACACCACGGAAGGCACGACCCGGACCTGGTGTGGAGGAGGGCGCTGCTGGCTGAGGGCTGATAGGAGGGGCCCGGACTCCACCGATGGGCTGCCTTCCTCTTCTGGACTCTTCTCAGGACTCGCCCGCACTCTGCCTCTACACGCCACGCCAGAACGCCAGGCATTCGCTGTCACGATGATCCGGAAATGCTGATGTCCGACGGCATCCATATTCGCAGGTGGCTACCTATCTGTCATCTGAGCGCATCAAGGCATCGATTTATTGCATCGCTTTTTTTTTTAAAAAAAAAACCTCCCTCATGCGAGGCCCGCGACTCCCGCCCACCCACCCACCACAACTATCCTCAAGACCCTCCCCTCAGATAGGAATCGTCAGAGGGTTCATGACGCTGTATGATGGAGTCAGCTTCAAGCATCTAACATCGCGACTCGCTCCAACAGCACTCACGATGCACCACCGTCCACAATCAGATTGGCGCCGTTGACGTAGGACGAGAAGCCCGAAGCCAAGAAGCCCGCAACCCGCGCGACCTCCTCGGGGTTCCCCGCCCGCTCCAGTCCGACGGTCGCCTCCGACGCCTCCTTGGTCTGCAGGCTCGCCGGCGGGAACTGCGAATTCATGCCCTTGACATCGGCCTATCCATCTCGTCAGCAGCAGGCCCCTCTGAAACAACAAGAAAAAAAAAAGCCAGACAAGCAGCCTGGCAGCAGGAGAACTAACCCCGTGCAAGTCGACGCCGACGTCAATCTGCCCCGGCGAGATGCAGTTCACCCGCACCCCGGTCCCCTTGAGCACCGCGACGCCGGCCCTCACGACGCCCAGCGCCGCGTGCGACGCCATGGTGTACGCGGGACCCCAGCAGCCGCCGTACGTGCCCGCGACGCTGCCCACGACGACGATGCTCCCGTATGCCTGCGTCTTGGGCGCCGCGTTGGCATATCCCTGCCGCCCCGTCAGCTTGGCCATGGCCGGCGGCGCGTACTTGAGCGCGAAGAAGGGCGCCATCGAGTGCGCCTCGAAGCACCGCTGCAGGTCCCCCGGCGTCGTCTCGGCGATCGACGCCGGGCCCAGCAGGCCCGCCGACGACACCCACACGTCCAGCCGCCCGAACGCCGCGAGCACCTCGTCGATGAGCGTCAGCGTGTCCTCCTCCTTGGCGATGTGGAACGGGTACGGGATGATCTTGGTGTTGGGCGCCTGCTGCGCCAGCTTGGCGACGAGCGGCGCGTAGCGCTCGTCGCTTGCCGTGCCGTCGCAGGCTGCAACAGAGTGTCAGTCATTGCCGCCAGGCGGGGGCCGTTGCTCGTTGTTCTGACGGGCATGAGGCAGGGAGGGGTCGTGAGGAGGATTTACCGTAGATGGAGGCGGCGCCGTGGGCTGCATTGTGTCAGTCGAGCCTCAACCGTGAATCATGAGCGACGTACTCGCCAGCTCCTCGATGATGGCCTGTCCCACCGGTTGCGAAGCTCCCGTCACGACGCAGACGAAGCCGTACTGGACCCCTCGTCAACACACGCCCCGCTGACCTCACGACGTCACGACGTCACTCACAAGCTTGCCGTCCGGGCGGTACGGACTAAAGTCGCTGGTGGTGTCCATGGTGATTCCTGGTGGTAAGCTGGTATGCTCTTCTGAGGCAGTGAGCAGGTCGGCAACAATCTCCAGAGCTGCTTTGTCTCTTTCTCGTACCCTAAGCAAGGCGAAGGAAAAGATGTCCTCATCATGGCCTGATGGGCGCAAAGCTGCTTAATACCTGCCACCTGACTGGCCAGCTCGCCCAACCTCGACGACGGATCGAGAATGCTGCTTCTCCGAGGGGCCGCCTCCGCCGCAAACACCCCGCCCGCGCACTGCATAATTGCCGTTGATAACAGATAAGCTCGCCGCCACGGGCGCTGATCTAGGCGCCCCAGCGCCCGCACGCCGTGCTACTGATAGTCTGGGGGTGGCAGGCTGAAGTCAATTCCTAGGCTTGTCTCTGGTCGGGCACGCAGTCTTTTGTCAGGTTCTTCATGTCTGAAAACGCTTCAATTTTGCTCTCTACGTCCTATTTCATCCGCCACAACGCGAAACGGCTCTACTCGCGCAGGTGGGCGAACCCCAGAGTCGGCTGGAAGTCGGCCTCGTCCCTCGCGCCGAAGTCCCACACGGTGTAAAAGTTGCGCAGGAACGGCGTGCCGATGAGCGTGAAGCCCTCGACGCCGCTGTCCTCAAAGGGCGGCCAGCAGGCGTCGGGCGCGGCCGGGAAGCCGGGCTTGCGCAGGTCCTCGCCCGTGGCCGTCAGCACCAGGGGCTCAGAGACGCCGGGCGGGCTGAACTCGAACGAGATGGACCACGACGAGTTGAACTCGTGGCACTTGAGCACGCGCTCACCGTTCAAGAGCTGCGTGTAGTTCATGCCCATGGCCTCATACACGGCGTCGACCTTGTCGATCGGCAGCGAGCTCTTGCCGGCGCCCGTGTCGAAGACGACGTTGCCGAGGTCAAAGTCGGCCTCGCTGGCGCCGTTGTTGACCGACTCGAAGCCCTTCGCCGAGAAGCCCTTGATCGTGGACCGCCAGACGTCGTACCGTCCCTCGGGGCCCTTGATGACGGGGATCTTGGTCAGCTCCTCGTCCGAGTACTCGGCCTCCTTGGAGGTGCCGATGGTCAGGAGGCCGGGCCGGTCGGCTTCGTCGCTCTCGCCGAGGAAGATGCCGAAGCGGGGCTCGTCGAGGTCCGGCAGCAGCATGGTAACGACGTTGCTAGCGTCGCCCACGATGATGCTCTCGAAGGCGAGGCCCAGGAAGCCGTCCGTGGGCATGTTGACCCAGTCCGAGTAGTAGACGCTCAGGAAGGGCTGGCGCCAGGTGTAGTTGTTCGCGGTGAACTTATCGGACACGACGTCGCCGCCGACGTAGCCTCCCAGGTAATCGATGCCGGCCGTCCTGTTCAGGGGGTAGCCGGTGGAGGATGCCTCGATGTCGTATCCCACCCGCTTGTACCTAAGACTCGTCAGAACGTTTCCATGCCGCGGGGGACCCGCAGATGCTCACGGGGTGTTGTTGTGGCAGAACTCGGCGCAGCCCTTGTCGACGACCCAGGCGGTTGAGCTGCCGGTGTCGGGGTGGAAGCGGTACGTCTTGGGGGGGTTTCCGATATCGATGTTGACGACCGACTGCGATTGACTTTAGCTGGTTGCCCTACAGAGGTCTACATTGCCCAGAAAATGCAGTCCTAACGCCGTCAAGCGCGCAGAGGAGGACTGACGTAGGTGTTGTCGTACTCGATCGGGAAGTCGAACGAGACGGCGGCGGCGAGCTGCGGGACCGCGGAGGCGGCGGCGGCGGCCAGGATCCAAGAACGAGGTGCCATGTTGAACAATCTTTCCGAGTTGCGAATGCGGGTTGCGAAGGAGCTGGTTGCCCTTCCACACTGAGAGGGACGACAGATGCTCTCTTTATCATCAGCAGCTTGAAATTCGGAGCCGGTGGATCATTTCGTATTCCAAGCATCGTCGCCTGTCTCTTCCAGGTTCCTCGCTCCCAACCTGGTGGGCTGTGTGGGGCAATCTCCCGGGCCCCCGGGGGTCGCAGCTTCGGTATTGGCGATCTGGGCCGAACAATACGAGCGCTCGATATGAAGGCTTCAATGCGCCCCGGCACGCAATGACGATCTGCTCCCGTCTCTTCCAACTTGGCAGAAGAGTCCGGGTATCGACTCGTGCGTGTGGTGTGCTTGGCCAGTAGAGTGGGTGTGCATCATTGATGCTGTCGGGACTTTGAGGACCGCTCAATCACTCAATGGCCATCGCGGCTGAACCTCGACCCCCTCCCTACAGGCGGCTTCGGCATCCCCGTTGACCTGGCTGCTAGAGTTGTGAGGTGTATGCAGATGTGCGGACAGGCGCGATGGTGTGTTGCATCTCAGGTACCTGGATACCTAGGCGGAAGTGCCGTAGGCGTGCTGTAGGAGGTGGTGGGCGCAGGAGCTACCTACCAAGACCAGCAGCTGTGCACAGATCGTCCGGTGCCTCTCAATCAGTGCACGCCAACGTCATGGCCGAAGTCCCCCCTAAAAAAATCCACTCGACTCCGTTTGATTAATTTCTGGCTTTCCCAGGAGTTTTACTCAACATGACGGCCCTCAATTGACTAAAATCTTGTGTTTTTTTTTTTTTTTTTTTTTTTTTCGAATCAAGCGCTTGTCGAGCACAGAATTCCAGCATCGTGCCCGTCAACTTAGATCCTGAAGCGATCGATAGCGCGATGGTCAGCGTATCTGCTGGAAGTCCGGGAGTTCCGACAAATTGACCCATAGCAGGTCGACTTCACTCTCCATCTCGCAAGTAGCTCGTCGACGGGCCACACATCGCCGCAGAGAGTGATGGGAGCGGGCTGGGTTCTCATGGGGCTTCCCTGGTGGCCTCTTCGTGAGGGATCCTGATATGTATGGCTACTGTCCTCAGCCCCTGGATGCATTTAGGGGCCGGGGGGTGTGGGTTAGGGGGGGTGATCATACAGAGTAAGGTAGGGTCGATACAGCTGGACCAGAGTCCTCGAGAAAATATCCCCCAGCAATCACGTATTGGTTGGATGTTGAAGTTAGGGTCTTCCCCGTGTGATCTGCGAAGAAGCCCCAATCGTAACACGCTGCGCATCCGCACTCTTGAACTTCAATAGAATGGTATTATGTACTACGGGAATCAGGCCCCATGACGAATCATCTGGCGAGTTCTCGAGACTTGCGTGGAACGCTTCACTAAACAAATAACATGCACCTACTCCTTTTCATCCACATGCCTGACATTAGCCTCGTCGTCCAGCTTCTCCTTGAGAGTGACGGACTGCCCGGGCACGGCGTCTTCGCCGTCAAAGACGACGGCCATCTGCTCGAGGGTGTGGCCCTTGGTCTCGGGGATGACGAAGTAGACGAAGAACATCCACAGGAAGAGGAGCACGCAGAAGAGGATGTAGTACTTCCAGCCGAGCGACTCGAGCGCGATGCCGTTGACGAAGGTGTTGAGGAAGATGGAGGCGAGGGCAGTGAGCCACGTGATGGTGAGGCCGCGGGAGCGGTGGCTGAACTGCCAGATCTCGACGGGGTAGGCCACAAGGAAGGGGGTGCTGAAGACGATCATGTCAGCCAGAGCATCATGCGTGTGGGGGGACGGGAGAGACTCACAGGGCAATGTCGTAGCCGGCGAAGAAGAGGAAGAGGAACGGGATGACGGCGAGGCCAATGCTCGAGGAGCCGGTCTGGGCGAACGAGCCGCTGAGTCCGGTAACGACGACGAAGCTGCAGAACATCAAAACAGACGACGCCAGGAAAAGCGGGCGGCGTCCCAGGCGGTCGACGGACGTGGCGGCGGCGATGGCCCAGAGGAGGTTCCAGACGTTCAGGCAGGCGTTGATCAGCGTCTGGTTGGTGACGGAGGTGACGCCTACCGAGTTGAGGACAAGGGGCAGGTAGTAGGAGACGACGCCGTTACCCGCCCACTGGGATATGAAGCCAAGGGCGACCGAGATGGCCAGCCTGTGACGGTTACCCGGGGTCCGGGACATGTCGAGGTACGATCCGGTAGAGTCAGCCTCCTTCTCGGCTCGGATGGTAGTCTCGATCTCGACCATCTGGGTCAGCACGATGGGATCATCGGTACGTCCGCCGGCATGGCAGGCAGCCAGGATCTTGGCGGCCTCCTCGGGGCGATCGATGCTAATGTACCAACGCGGGCTCTCCGGGGCCATGAGGAAGCCGGGGAGGGCAAGCAGGGGCAGGGCGCACTGGAGGACGACGGGGATGCGCCAGGCCCAGTTGGAGGCCATGTTCCTGGTTGCGAAGGTGACCCAGCTGCTGATCGTGCCGCCGAGGTAGTAGCCGCACATGTACAGGGCGCTGACGATGGCGCGATGCGAGGGATAGGCGATCTCGTTGATCAGGACGGGCGCGGAGATGGAGAGCCAGGCGGAGGAGATGCCGATGAAGAGGCGCGCGTAGGTAAACGTCTTCTCGTTCTGCGCAGCGGCCTGCATGCCGATGCCCAGGACGAGGAAGAAGTACCCGATGTAGATGCCGCGCTTGCGGCCCCAGCGGTTCGATACCCAAGCGCCGGCCGGGAAGGCGAGGCCGCTGCCGAGGAAGTAGATGGCGTTGATCCAGCCGAGGTAGGTGCCCGTGGGATGGTCCATAAACTCGTTCCAGTTCTCGAGGGCCAGCAGGCCGCCCATGATGCTGCCATCGTATCCGTTGGCCGATGCTGGAGAAGGAAAACGTCAGCAACTGGTTCGTCAGCAAACAGGCAGGACCGGGGGCGGTCTCACAGAAGCAGACGAGAGACAGGATGATGAAGTTGAGTTTTCGTAGGTGGCTCTCCTTCCACCAAGGTGTGGAAGTGCCTTGGGAGGCGGAGGTGATGATGGCGTCGGTCATGTTTGTTGATCAGGTCAGGGGCAAGGGGAAGTCGAGATGCCTAGGGACTGGCTCTGGAGTATCACGACGACGTGTAAGTGAGTGGCCCTCCAAGGGGGTTTAAGTAGTCGAGAGCCATGAAGACGGCATCACAGCGTGACCGACCAAGATATTACGCGGTACCCACAAGTAGCGCCGCCGTGGTCTGGTGTCTGGTGGGCCATGGCCCATGGGGATGGTTCTGGGGAACGCTGGCGTGGCATCCCTGGACGAGGTCCTCCCCCCTCTGGGGAGTCGAGTGGAGGGCTCGATGCTGTCCCCACGGGTAGGTGGGGTAGAGTTGAGTCGCGGACGCCTGTTTTGTGCTGGTTCATGAGTCTGAAAAGGGCTGGCCGGCCTCAGCGATGGTGCTGGTGCGTGTCATGGTCCTCATGCGGAGACGTCGTCGCTTCCTGACTCAGTGGATGCAGAGGAGAAATGTCGGAGATTCTCGACACAGGCTAGGGAACTAGGAGCCCGATGGCGTTGCCGAATTGGTGGCGGTTAGGCTTCCTTGTCCTGCAAGGTCCAGGTTCGGCATCGAAAACGTGGGCGGAGAGATGGGATGTCGGAAGGTTTTTGAGACGAAACGGAGAGTTCACCGGCTTGCGACTGACAGAGAGCGATGAAGGCAGAATTCCCGTACGACATCATCTCATGCCTCTTTGAGTTGAATTCCCCGCGTGATCCAAGCCAGATAGATTTGTGAGGCTCGTTCGACGACACCGAGATGTCTGGCGTTCCTTTCGTAATGCCGATGTTGACCATCGGTGAGATCGATCACACCTTGCTCCGCTTCCCCTGACGCATGAGCATTGACTTCGTCACCCGAAGACTCTTGCTGGCCTCGTGATTGAGATGGGGAACCAGCATCTCGCCAGTCGACAGAATGGGGAAGATCGGGGCGGAGATACGCCCGGTCCAGGGCGGGGGACTGTGGAGTATCTCCGCCTCGCGAACAGGCCTCGGCTGGGGTGTCCTTTGGTTTTGGGAATGGCTCACCTACCTGGGGACACACTTGGGCAACACTAGCCGCCTGAAGCCGGACGACCGGGACTGCGGGCTCTTTGGTCGACCCGTGCGTGGGTCGTATTGGGCCATTGTAGGTGGCATCGGAAGGGCCAGGCTGGGGGGGGGGGGTTTGGGGCCTTTGAATTCTCCCCTTCAGCAGCACTGTCTCCGGCTCGCCCATCCTCCTCAATTATTATCTCCCTCTCGGTACACGAACGATCTGCAACCCCGGCACTCGGCGGCATGGCGTCCACGTTGTCGGAATCCGGAGCTGAACAAGAAGCGCCGACCCCAGACCGAGCGAACGCGGAGCCCCGGAGACTCGCCGCTCGAGCCTGCGATGCATGTCGCGCCCGCAGGAGGAGATGTATCTTCCCTCAGGGCGAGGGCAGCAGCAGCGGCAGCGGCAGCACCAGGTGCACGGGCTGTTCCAGGCTCGGGATCGAATGCAACTTCGCCATTCCCACACGACCTCGTGGGCCAAGGCGGAGGAGGTACTGTACAACGCCGATCCATCGGTGATATGGCCTGCGGAGATTGTTGACCTCGACGTACAGGGATGCCGTCGCTCGCGACGACATGCATGCTGCCGATAGCAGTGCAACCTTGACCCCGGAGCCATCGACTGTCGGTGGGTTGCTGTCGCCTGGCTACGTGCCCGTCTATGCCACCGATGAGCTCTGTTCGAGGGCGCTCTTCATGACCGTCATCAACGACTACGTCGAACGGATTTACCCTCTTTGTCCCGTCGTCCACCTGCCGACCTTTCGCCGCAGCCTCGCCAGCGACCAAGACGTTCATGACACGGATCAGCTGCTGCTTCTCGTGGCGCTGGCCACCATGACGGTAGGCCTTCTGCCTTCGCGGCTGGAGGTCTACCGAGCCGCGGACGCAGAGGCGGCCGCCCGCTTCCCGACGCGAACCTCCTTCATCACCTACGCCTCCCAGATGTGCCTGCGGCTACGGCCGGCCGATTTCTGGGACGAGATCAGCCAACGCAAGTGGGCCGTTTCTTACCTGCTGGCCACGGGCACCTTCGAGGTCGGCCTGGTGAACCAGTACCGCATGTTCGACGCTGAGGCAATGCAGCTCGCTAGGTTGCTCGGCTTCCACATGCCGGCCGAGTACGGCGGGCTCAACTGCATCGAGACGCAGCTTCGCAAGAAGGCCTTCTGGCTGCAGTTCTTCTCCTTTGCCCACTCCAAGGTCCAGCCGGGCCGGCGACGCAATCACGTCACCTACCTCGACAACTACGTTCTGCGCGATGTCGACTTTGCCGCTCTCGAACCGCTCGATGTTGCCGACGAGGACATCTCCGAGACGGCCGTCTGCCCTCCGCCCGACGCCCCTAGGCCGTTCACCTCGGCTACAGCCTTCATCACCAACACCCGCGTCTTCTTCGAGGCCCTGCGCGACTCGCTCTTCAACTCGGGCTGCGACTGCGGCTACGGCCGCACGAACGAGGAGAAGCTGGCCCAGCTGAGGACTCTCTTCCAACGATACAGGTTCTCCCTCGACGCCCTGCCACCGCACATGCGCCAGTGGGGGCCGAGCTGCAACTTCGACGGCGGCCCCTCGACCATCGATGGCGTGGCCCACGCCCAGGCCGAGACTGCCAGGGCCAATATCCACATATCCCACCTCTGGCTGCAGAGCTTCTTGCTGGACCAGACGGACGCCGTGGTGCAGGCCATGGGGGGTGATGATGCGTGGGCGGCAGCGCAGCGTGCCTCGACTTGGGCCGAGCGCGAAGACGTGTGCCGCCAGCTGCTCCACGTCCTGCACAGCATCCCACACGTCCACCTCGAGCCCAACGGCAACAGCCTGACATATAAAATTCGGACGGTCGCGACAGCGCTACTCAGCTGTCCCTCGACGCTGGGCGAGCACGTCGCGCAGCGCGCCGCGGGGTACGTGCGCGAGTTCACCAAGGTGCTGGCGTATCTTGACCACAGCGAGATCATGAACACGGACGCCGTCGATACGTGGGTCGACAGGGATCGCCTCGGCTACCGGCGCCCCGCGGGCACGTTGGTGTCATTGTCGGCGTCGGCGTCGGCGTCGGCGTCGACGTCGACGTCGCCATCAGGACAAGATTGCGGTCGAATGGCAATGCATGGATGACTATTCCTGTCCAGCAAAGGTGCGAGCCGCCAGGTACCTGATGTCCTGCGAAGCTTCAAACTCTAGCAAAATGACGGGTCGACGCCGCCGGTCAGCGTCAGCACGAACAGGACCGGGATCCAGGCACGCAGATGGTGACACGCAGGTGGCGGCTCGTTCAAATTGGGTTTCTGCCCACGACCGCATCAGCGCCTCCCCTGCGAGTCGCATTGGCCGCGAGAGGGCCATGCCGATTGCATTCAGACCAGCATGCTGGAGATGCCGAGAACTTTGGAGACCGACCACGCCGCTGTAGAGCGCAAAATGTGCGTGCCGGCGAAAGTTGGGTCGAACAGTGCTGCAGAGTCCTCGGTACTGCCGAGTACTGCCAGCCCCTTCGAATCTCCCTTCACGAGTCTCATGAGCTGATGGCGCAATGATCAAAGAATTAGAAGAGGTCTTCGCAAGGTGCGAAGCCAGCCTCGACGCCTCCATGGGATCGCCTATTCGATGGTAATCTGCGGAGCGTAAAGTCCCGGATTTCGACTTGGGTAATGCGGAGCGCGCGTAGTACTTCTACCCAGCAAGATTTCTGTGAGATTATAGGAAACGAATTCAGTCTTAACGTTAGGCACCCTGGAGCAAAACCCGGCCGCAAGGGCAACGTCCCCGGTCAGATATGGCACGGCACGTAGCTGACGCCCCCAAATCCTCACGCTG
This sequence comes from Verticillium isaacii, assembly GCA_002851775.1. NCBI lineage: Eukaryota > Fungi > Ascomycota > Sordariomycetes > Glomerellales > Plectosphaerellaceae > Verticillium > Verticillium isaacii. The sequence goes on along the minus strand of NMXN01000008.1, from coordinate 1,123,311 downwards.
CATAGACATTAGTGGAAGAATGCCCGTAGACGATAGCAGAAGGGACTCGCCAGGCAGTATAAATTTCAAATGCCTTTTGTTTCGAGTCCTCTTGTGAGTCGTTCGAAGTGCTTCGTTCCTCGATCGTCAGACGGGTAGTCTCACTCGCACTTCCAGGCGGAGCACGTTTCGAGGGCCTCGCATCATCCTATCTCCGCTACAACAGCCGATCTGCAGCCTGTCTCCTATTGATGATGGTAAAAACAATGACACGTTCACTGGACTTGATGGCCGTGTGGTAGTCGTCGGGCTAGGCCATATCTTGACTTCCGCACCATCAGCCGTGTTCTGTATGGTGATTACCTAAGGCACCTCAAATATGTACCTAGGTAGGTACGGAAGGTCATCACAAAGAACTAAATAAAGCGAGACCCGCTTTTCCTGGCCGGCGAAACGTTCATGGAGGCCTCACGTAAGCAAGACCAGGACCAAGGCGGGCAGGCGGCAGGCACAACCATGTGGAAGGCGCACGGCCATGGAAGGCTCGGCCGTGGAAGGCACCGCCACTGTGGCGGGCGCGATCGAAAGTCTTCCACACTCTTCCATGAACAGCCCAAGCTTTCCGCTTTCCAACAAGGCGGCGAGTGAGAGACCCGCAGACACCCTTTATTTTGAAAACCCAGAGTCCGGTCGTTTACGTACTTCCGCCTCGTGCCTTTCCAGAGTCTTCTTTTCGAGTTGGCATAAATCTTTCGATGCGCTTGCGATCCTAAGACAACATCACCAACCCACAACCCAACACTCCGCGCCAGCACCCCCCTCGAATTCCGCAGACCAAATCTCGATACAACTCCTCGACCCCCTGCTCTGCCTACAGCCGGTTCTCTACCAGTCAGTACCGCCCTACCCTTTCCTCAGCCAAACAACAACCCTGCCAGCCTGCCCGACATCCGACTCCAGCCGGCTTCATCATCGTCGCCTGAACTTCGCGACAGCCCTCGAACCGCGCAACCCACTCATGCGACTCTCTCGTTCTTACCAAGACTCGCGACTGACCAGACCATCCCTCCAGACCCCTCCATTCCCCCCCGACTACCCCAGTCGATCCCGGATTCCCCGCCAAGCCTTCCGATAAGCACCCTTCAACCCCGACGACAAGATGGTCAAAGAAACAAAGTACTACGACATCCTCGGCGTACGTTGTCTTCTCTACCCCATAAGGCGATAGAGGATCGCAAACTAACATCACCAGGTTGCGCCCACGGCTACCGAGCAAGAGCTCAAGAAAGCCTACAAGACCGGTGCCCTCAAGTACCACCCTGGTATGTGCCTCTGCCAACCCCTGACCCTCCTGTCGGGCGCCGGCTAACATGCTCGCCCTTCCCACAGACAAGAACGCCCACAACCCTGCTGCCGAGGACAAGTTCAAGGAGATCTCACACGCCTACGAAATCCTGTCCGACTCCCAGAAGCGCGGCATCTACGACCAGTATGGCGAGGCCGGCCTCGAGGGTGGTGCCGGCGGCGGCGGCATGGCCGCTGAGGACCTGTTCGCCCAGTTCTTCGGCGGCGGCGGTGGCGGCCTCGGCGGCATGTTCGGCGGTGGCATGCAGAACCGCGGCCCCCCCAAGGCCCGCACCATTCACCACACTCACAAGGTCTCGCTCGAGGACATCTACCGCGGCAAGATCTCCAAGCTGGCTCTCCAGCGATCCATCATCTGCCCCAAGTGCGACGGCCGCGGAGGCAAGGAGGGCGCAGTCAAGCGCTGTGCCGGCTGCGACGGCCACGGCATGAAGACGATGATGCGCCAGATGGGTCCCATGATCCAGCGATTCCAGACCGTCTGCCCCGACTGCAGCGGCGAGGGCGAGACCATCAACAACAAGGACCGCTGCAAGCACTGCAGCGGTAAGAAGACCGTCGTCGACCGCAAGGTCCTCCACGTCCACGTCGACCGTGGTGTCAGGAGCGGCAAGAAGGTCGAGTTCCGCGGCGAGGGTGACCAGGCACCTGGCATCCAGGCTGGTGACGTCGTTTTCGAGATCGAGCAGAAGCCCCACCCCCGCTTCACCCGTAAGGAGGATGACCTGCTGTACAAGGCCGAGATCGAGCTCGTGACGGCGCTGGCTGGTGGCACTATTTTCATCGAGCACCTCGACGACAGGTGGCTGAGCATTGACATTCTGCCCGGCGAGGCAATCTGCCCTGGTATGTTGAACCATTTACTCCGCGACTTGATTCGCAGTTGCTAACCCGTGCTCCCAGACGCTGTCAAGATGGTTCGCGGCCAGGGTATGCCTTCCGAGAGGCACCACGACCACGGCAACATGTACATCCAGTTCGCCGTCAAGTTCCCCGAGAAGAACTGGATGCAGGATGAGGCTTCGTTCGAGGCCCTCCGCAAGCTGCTCCCCGCTCCCAGCCTCCAGACCGTCCCGCCCCCCGACGGCATGACCGAGCCCGCCGATCTCGAGGACATCGAGACGCAATCACAGGCCCGCGTCTTCGGCGGCGGTGCCGGCGGTGCCGGCATGGACGAGGATGACGAGGACGGCCACCCCCACGGCGAGCGCGTCCAGTGTGCTTCTCAGTAAACGATTCGTTTTCTCCGGCGGGTTGGTTTTAGAAAGCGAGCGCATCCTCGACATGCGAGGAAACAGACAGCAAGGCACGTGTGTCTTTGAGACGACTTGCATCTTGCGAGCGATGATGCATGATACCTTGGGTCGCGGATCGCGCGGAAAGGGAAGGAAGGTCCGCACGAGGCGGGGACGACTGCATTGCATGGAGCGAGCTCAGGATGTGTCCAGGCGATGCCGATGCGGCTGGGAAGGCCCTGGGTTTCGCGCGCACAACTGCACGCGCGCACACGCGGGAGAGACGAGGGCTTTCGTCCCGCCATAGGCTTGCGATGTGCCTGTTCTTCGCTGGGCCTGCACGGCCCCTGATGTCTTAATGATTCGACTGTTTTCGCTCGACGTCAGTCGAGACATGGTCTGGGGAGCGGCGTTTAGAGGAATAGATGATACGAAATGAACTGCGATTTCCCCAATCTGCTGGCAGGACGCGTCTCTCGTCTTGTACTTGTAGTGATGTGGTTGAGGTAAGACACCTTGATGGTCCGCGCGAGTCGGCGTGTTCCTGGCTGGGCTTGGTAGCGCACGAAACCGTCGCTGATGGAACCAGATTCACCAGCTCAACAACCTCACTCAGTCCGTCGAAGGGGCTAAGGACCGTTGGGAGGCAAGACTCGAATTGTGCTGGCATTTTGAGTTGCTCCCACACATACTCAGCACGTTCAATGAGACAACACAGAATGGTGCCACTGTTCTACATCGAATAGAATTTTACGCCTACGCCTTCTCCTCCTGTCCGGTTTTGGCCTCTTCAGCAGCTTCACCATCGCCTCCCTCGCCGTCAAACTCCTGCTTGCGCAGGTCTTCCGCGTTGTACAGCAGTTTCCGCACCTCCTCGGCGGACACGTCGGCTTCCTCCAGGCTCAGCTCCGCGTCCTCCAGCTTGAAGTCCTCGACGGCGACTGCACCGTCCGCAACCTTGAGAGCTATGGTGTAGACGGGGTCTGCGGACTCGCCGGGGTCGAGCGCGACGATGGCGCGGATTGACGTGCTGTCGGACCCGGAAAGATGAGTGATGTTAAGAGGGTTGCCGGCAGTGGGGACGAGGCTGTGGAACTTGATGACGGAGTCTGAGCTGGTTTGGAAGACAATGACAGCGGGGACACTTTGCGTTCTCGTCAGCTTATGCGTACATGTGATGGGGAAGGGGGAGAGAGCTTACCCTTCGCAGATGACGAAGATGAGAGATGTGGGGGAGGTTTCTGTGGGGAGGGTCACGGAGATGGAGGTCAGCTGCGAGACGGCGAGCTTGGTCGGAGCCTCGCCTGACACGGCTTGCGAGACGTAGGGAAGCAGGTCGAACTTGGAAAGGAGCTTGGAGGACTCCCAGTCCCACGCGTAGAGCTCGTTGTCGCCACCTCCTGAGATGAGCACATCCGGACGAGCCGACGGGATCACCAACGCATTGACAAAGTGTGTGTGCCCGAGACAGTATCCCTCAATGACGTGTGCCTGGGGCACGTATCTCGAAATGCGGATGTGCTCGTCGCGGTCAGCCGTGATGATGTACCGCCTCTCGCCCTTTTGCGCGAGGATCATGGCCGTCAGCAGGGAGACGTGGCCGATGATGAGGGTGTGCTCGAATTTGACCTTCTCAGCCTGCTGGGCCTCGTTCAGCGCGTGGGCCTTGGCGGCGTAGCTTTGCTGCTGGAGGAGGGCGTCGAGGTTGCGGCGTGAGTGAACGGTGAGGTTGGTGCCCTGGGGCTTCCACTGCTTCTGCGATGTTGCAGCAGGGGGCGAAGGTTCGGCCTTGGGCTCCTCGATCGCAGCCACCGGAGACGGCAGCAATGGGAGCGTGTAGACGTCGCCGAATTTGTCTGCGCTGAGGATGATCTTGTCGTCGGGGCTGATGAGGGCGGTGCAGGGACGCTTGGGCATGGGCCTACGCATGGTCAGACAGTGTCACAGGATGTGAGCAAAAGGGGCAGCTGACCGTTGTGTGAGCATCGTCAAGGAACCGCGGCCATCGTGCTCGAATGTCCAGATCGCCTTGTCATGTCCAGACACAGCAACGAGATGGCTGCCGCTGCTGGTGACCATCATGTGAGTGATGAGGGGCTGCTCGACGTTCCTCCCGTAGGTGCCCCTGACGTGGGGTCCTCCCTGGCGCTCGTGCCTCTCCTTCTGCTTCTGCTTCCTGTTCTTGAAGCCGCTGCCCTTCTTCTGGTCTTCGGCGGACGGCTCGTCGACATCCATAGCTTCTCCATCCTTAGCTGATTGTGCGTCTTGCCCGTCCTGGAGCTTTTGCCTTTTGGCGGGGGGGCCGTCCTCACCCTCGACCTCGACCTCGACTTCGGCCTCAGCCTCTGCCTTTGCCTCTGACGAACCCTCAGTCACCTCGGGAGCTGATGTCGCAGCATTGGCGTCTGGCGCCTCGGTCTCAGTCTTGGGTGCGGATGCTTCGGCCAGCTTGTCGATGTCAGGATGTTGCCATGTCGAGAGGTGAGTGTTGTCCTTGAGGGCGAAAGCGTGAATCTTGCCGCCGCGTGCAGCGAATAGAACGTTGCCAGAAGGCTGGAGGAAGCTGTAAGGGAGCTTCATGATCTACTTTTGTCCTGACAGGCCACTGAGGAAAATGCCTGGAGTTATCTGAGATCGTCACTGAAGAGCTCACTCAAGTCAAAGTCGAGCGGGACGAGGATGAGAGCTGCCCCACCAAGAAAAAAAGATACTTCGGGCTTGTACCTGCAGTGGACCCACCCTTGTCAGCGCCAAGATTTCAATCCACCTTTCCGAACCCAGCCTAGCGTGCTCTTGCCCTAAGCGGGCTGACCACACTTCGACCAGGTCGCAAATCCCGTCGGGCGAGAAAACTTCCAGTGGCTCTCTCGTTTCGTCAACTCTGCAATATCCTCAACGTCGGATACCTCCAACTCACATCACATACCATTTTGCCCTGAAACATCCTGCCTTCAGCCAAAAGAAGATATGGGGGGCAAAACCGCTAACAAGGCCGGCTACTTCGACAAGCTGAAGGGCTTGCTCGAGGAGTACAACTCCATCTTCATCGTCACCGTCGACAAGTACGTTCAGAGCCAAACCTCTCTCCTCGCGACGCCTCAATGTTTGGACGCGCAGCTAACCTCCCCACCGTGTCTCCTCCCAGCAGATGCACCAGGTGCGTCACTCGCTCCGTGGCGATGCCGTTGTCCTCATGGGCAAGAACACCATGGTCCGTCGCGCCCTGAAGACCTTCATCGCCGACTCCCCCGAGTACGAGCGTCTCCTGCCCCACGTCAAGGGCAACGTCGGTTTCGTCTTCACCAACGGCGACCTCAAGGAGATCCGTGACAAGGTCCTCGCCAACAAGGTTGCCGCCCCCGCCCGTGCCGGTGCCGTCGCCCCCTCCGACGTCTGGATTCCCGCCGGCAACACCGGCATGGAGCCCGGCAAGACCTCGTTCTTCCAGGCTCTCGGTGTCCCCACCAAGATTGCCCGTGGTACCATTGAAATTACCGCGGACCTGAAGCTCGTTGAGGCCAACAACAAGGTCGGTGCCTCCGAGGCCTCGCTTCTCAACCTGCTCAACATCTCTCCCTTCACCTACGGTCTCGGCATTGCCCAGGTCTACGACCAGGGACAGACCTTCCCCGCCGACGTCCTCGACATCGGTGAGGACCAGCTCCTGGCCACCTTCGCCGGTGCCATCACCACCATTGCCGCCATCTCCCTGGCCGTCAACTTCCCCACCGTCCCCTCGGTCATCCACTCCCTCGTCAACTCCTACAAGAAAGTCCTCGCCGTCGCCATCGAGACCGAGATCTCTTGGCCCGAGATCGAGTCCCTCAAGGACCGCATCGCCAACCCCGACGCCTACGCCGCGGCCGCCCCCGCTGCTGCTTCCGGCGCCGCCGAGACCAAGGCCGACGAGAAGGCCGACGAGAAGTCCGACGAGGAGTCCGATGAGGACGACGGTGGCTTCGGTGGTCTCTTGTATGTTCCCCCGCTACGCTTCTCCGCGATGACAATGCTAACCCGGTCTGCAGCGACTAAATGTGACGACATGTTCGATGTTGGTGCGGCTATACCCGGGCGACGGTCAGGCTTACGACGTTACGTGGACCTTGGACACGACTTCATAGAGAGGCTGTACGCTCAATCAAGCCTACCGCATTTGATGATGTGAGAATACGAAATCCCCACGACGATTCCGGTGACATGTGTGCGTGTTCTGCCAACAACACGACGCACCGTCCAAGTCCAAAAGGTTAGTCGATTATTTCTGCTTTTCAGTATTCCACCGCCCGCGCCTCCCGAAGATTATACAAAGATACAGAGCTTTTTAACCCTGATCTACTTGATGACTCTTATCCCCAACAACAACAACATTGTATGAGGGATGGCCTCTTTTTGCCCTTTATTGTACAGCATTTTCTGCATTGGGTATCAACGCTAACACTATCAAGACACAGGTCTGGATCCAAATCTAATGATGTTACATGTCCTCCGTGTTGATTTCCATGTGCTCCGCTTCGTGACGCCCGTCAAATTAAGCTTATCTTGGCTCAGCCGCAAATCCATCCTCTAAAACCTGCCCTGCTATCTGTATCGCCGACTCGGGCAGCCCTGCGAGCCTGGCAACCTTGAGCGCATGGCTCTGTCGGTTCACTCCCTTCCGTAGCTTGTGCACGTAGACGAACCCGCCCGCTCCATCCTCCTCGACGTCCGTGCAGTACGTCTCCACGGCGCCGGCGCGCGTCCCGTCGCCGCAGAGCCCCCGCGCCGCCGCCAGGTCCGCCACGGCGTGGAAGTGCGTGGCGAACAGCGCGCGGCACCTGTTGACGGTGACGAGGTGGTGCAGGCTCGCAAAGGCCACGGCGGCGCCGTCCTCGGGCGTCGTGCCGCGGCCGATCTCGTCCATGATGACGAAGGACCGCGGCGTCGCGGCGCGCAGGATCTGCGCCGTCTCGAGCATCTCGACCATGAAGGTGCTCTGGTCGCGGTACAGGTTGTCGGCGGACCCGACGCGGCTGAAGAGGGCGTCGACGAGGCCGAGCTCGGCGTGCGCGGCGGGGACGTAGCAGCCGACCTGGGCGAGGACGGTGATGAGGGCATTCTGCCGCAGGAAGGTGCTCTTGCCGGCCATGTTGGGGCCGGTGATGAGCCAGAGCGGCGCGTGGGCGGGGCCGGAGCCGAGGAGGCAGTCGTTGCGGACGAAGGTGCGGCCGCGCTCGGCGAGGCCGCCCTCGACGGTGGGGTGGCGGCCGGCGAGGATGATGGTGCTGGTAGAATGGTTGAGGCGCGGGCGGGTGAGGGCCTGGTCGCGGGCGAGGAGCGCGAAGGACGTGGCGATGTCGAGCTCGTCGAGGACGGCGGCGTTGCGGCGGAGCTTGACGAGGTTGAGGATGACGCGCTCGCGGAGGGCCTGGAATACGCGCTGCTCCTCGGAGCGGATGGCGAGGCGGGCGGCGTCGAGTCGCTGGCCCAGGGCCGTCCATTCGGGGAGGTGGAAGGACCGCGTCGAGCGGCTGGCGCTGATGGGGCGGGCCGTGGAGGCTTCGGCGAGGGCGCGGGCGTCTTTGCCTTTGACGTGGCAGATGTGGCCGAGACCCGGTGTCCAGCGGAGCGTCAGGCTCGGGGCAGCGTGCTGCTCACGGAGCGTGTCGACGAGCGTACTTTTGGCGGTGTGGAGTTCGGTGAGCTCGCCGTGGAGGCGTTCCAGGCGGGGGCTCGCTGACGGCTTCATGACCCAGGCCTCGTTGTCGTCGGCATAGTACTCCCGGACGGAGGTTGGGCGTTTGCTTGCCTTCTTAGCCGCTGTTTTGGGGATCACGGCAGCGGCATCGTCTTGGGACCCTTCAGCATCGACGATCTCCTGGGCGAGGGCCAGCATATGGCCTGCTTCGCCATCCTCAATCTCGTGCTGGTGGACAATGCCCTCCTCATCGATGGCGTCCCGTATGCGGCGGGCGAGCTCCATGGGCTTTTTGAGGTCCAGGCGGGCGGCCATGGTTGCCAGGCAGCCTGTCATGCCTTCAGTCCTAGCTGCTTCGATGAGCCTGGACGCAATATCGCTTGATGCCTGTACGGTGCTCGCCAGCGCGAGCAGGTCATCAGGATCACCTCTGCCGAGGGCAAACTTCTGAACCAGTCGTTGAGAGTCGTGGCTCCGTCGAAGGAGGAGGATGATGGTATCGCGTAGGTTCTCGTTCTCGATGAAGCATGTCACGAGATCCAGCCTGGCCTCAATGACCTGCAACGAGGTGGACGGCGCGCTCAGCCACTCGTTCAGGAGCCGAGCGCCGCTCTTTGTGACGGTCCGTCTGATGGCGTGAAGAAGACTGCCGCGAAAATTCCCGTCTCGGATGGTCTGTTTGATTTCGAGGGCGCGCATCGTGTTCTTGTCGATGTTCATGACGCTCATGGTCCCATGTCGTAGGGGTGCTTGTAGCTTCAGGCTGAGGCCCCGGAGACGTTCGCCAACGTAGTGAAGGAGGAGACTACCTGCATTGATCTCTTCGCTCGTGAAGGTGTTCTTCCTGTCTTCTGGCACCTCAGACTCGAGCATGGGTGCCCAGTCAGCGAGGCACGTTGCCTCTCCCGGCGGGCTGTATGTGATGAGATGTCGGTCCTCGGCGAGGATGGAGACGAGGTCATGGTCTTGTACGGACTGGAGAGCCTGATCCAGGACCACTTCTTTAGGTGATATGCGTGAAAGTATGGAGGAGAGAGACGCCATGTCGGCTGCTTCGGTGAAGAACTGCCCGGTAGACAGATCAAGCCACGCAAGGCCTAGACAGGCCGACGAAGGGCCAGCATCAGGAGCAGCGCCCCCTTCGACTGGAGGAACTGCTGGGGCCGATGACGCGGCGCCAGCTGCCGGAGCATGAATGGCAAGCACATAGTTGTTGACATATGGATCCATGAAGTTCTCGTCGATCAAGGTACCGGGAGTGATAATCCGGGCGACGCGCCGGTCATGCATCAGACCACCCGACTTGATCTTGTCAGCAGCGTTGTTGGGGAACTCCTCCGCCACGGCCACGTAGCGATTCAGATCCTGGACGAGAATCTTCAGAAAGCGATCGAGCTGGAAAAACGGAAAGCCAGCCATGGACACGGGGCCAGCGGTGGTCCTCTTCTGGGCGACCTTGAGGTTGAGGAGCGGCCCGTACTCGTCGGCATGCTCAAAGTACAGCTCATAAAACCCGCCCACGCGTGTCAGCAAAACACAATTGTCGAACTTTTGCATGTTCCGCCGGGCCTGCAGCACGACGGTGGGATATGACGGGCCATCGCTTGGGGTGGTTTCGACGGCGGCGGGCTCCGGGTCAGCAGCTGGCGGCGGGGGCTCGAAGGAGATGACGCCCTGCGGGAGATCTTCGAGCCTTACGGTCGTCTTGGTCTTCTTGCCCCGTGTAGTGATGCGGGTGTGCGGGAAAGAGAGGCGTCGGTCCACGGCTGGCGCTGGCGTGAGGCGTCCATGGCGGATGAAGACGGAGGAGAGTCTCGGGGTGAATAGGGGCACCAACGCATCATACGGGGCGAGGGTGGTGAGAGGTCGGGCCAACATGGAGAGACACCATGAGCAGCGCGAGGTGGGGGGTGGCGGAGGGGTGGATGTACCGGCGCGCGTGGTGAGTGCCGTTCGCGTGGTCCGGAACGCCCGAGATGAAGATTGAGATTGTACAAATACCGTCTGTGACGAAGCAAGGGTCAGCTCCAGGGCAGGTTCTCTCGGTGGGAGGGATCGTGAACACGCTGAGTCAGATACAGTGCTTCTAAGCTGTGGACTGTGTTTACGGGTGTTTAAGGTCGTCAAGGCGCTGTGTTGTCCGAGCTCCAGTAATCTTCCAGCGGCTTCAGGTGTGCTCCAGACACAGTGCATGGACAAAGACACCCCCGCCAGGACCCGGGACCCCTGATCGCCAGACCCTTCCGGCTTGGCCAGCAGCGTACCCCAAACAGGCGCAGACGGGGCCTGCAGATTCCGGCAGCCCCTGCATCTTCCATCATGATCGGCCCAGGACCACGAGATGGGGTCGTGCAATCATGCTCCTATGACGAAATGGCTCTGTCTGTGAGAGCACAGCAGAAGCAAGATCGGGTCGGTAAGCAGATGATTTCCGTGGCGCTGCATTGCTTGTGGATGTGAGGGGGAGCAAGGGGAAGCCAAAGGGAATCGAAGGAGCTGGGCGTTCGACAGCTGGTCGCCAGTTCACAGCAAACCCGAAGAGAGCGATCAGTTGAGGCTTGTCTGTGGATCAGGGGACGGGTCACGATCATCCTCGAACGCGAACGGGTTGACCATAATACTGAGATGCCAGACGCAAAGTGTACAGGCAACGAGCGATGGTGTTTGGTTGGGTAAGAGCAGGCGGTTGGCGTTCCGGCAGGTGTGATCCGCCCAAGTCACTGCTCTTGCCTGGCACTGAGCACCTCGGATCCGTCCATCAACCCAGAAACACCACCAAATCCATCTCCCTGCCCTCGCATCACCCTGTCATCTCGAAATGCATCGCAACATTCAGTCTGGACTACTGTCGCCCGAATCCCGCTATAGTCGTCGATCTTATCCCGAGCGAGTGGCCGGGTGCGCTCGTCCCATTCATTTGTGCAGCAGCCCACAATCTTGGGCGCCTGGCCCCGAGTGTGGCCACAACGACGACAACAGAACCAGAACAGATTGCCAGCCGGCTGGGACGCAAAGCGACATGGTCAGCCCGGTGGCAAGTGCCATCAGCAGAGGATCCAGAGGGTCCAGAGGGTCCAGAGGGCGGTGGGAAGAAAAGGCGGGCACGGCGGGTATGAAGAAGGCCAGAGTGAGCGAAGAGTGGCACGCGGCGACCCTCGGCATCGGCCGATTCTGAGCTCGCGTCAGCCCACTCTGCAACGATTCCGTCGTCGCTCCGCCGCCGAATCGCCAGACCCCCATCGGTCCTTGGCCCCAGGCCCCCAGGGGAAACGTACGGACGCTCGCCCACCTGTCACCACCATGTCACCCTTTCGATTTCAAATCGTCCGTTGGCTACGTGCTCTGTCTGTTGACTGGCCCTTCTAGCCTGCCGTCCTCTCTCCCCCTCTTCCGTTTACAAAAGACAAACCCGACGGCGTCTCGTCTCCATCTGCTACTTCACTCTCCGCCGTTAACGCAACGCAACGTACCGCAACGCAACACAAGACTGCACCAGTGTAACGCAACGCAACGTAACGAAACACACATCACCCGAATCCGGACTGCTGAGCCAAGCGCGAACAGTTCGTTCCCTCCTCGCCTCGTCTCCTGCGGATCGAGGCTTTCCTCTACACATCTACATCTTCCATCATCATGATGGCGGCTAGCAGGCCAACACTGAGCAACCCCCTGGTTCCCGTCACGCCGCCCCCTGAGCAAACATCTTTCCAACAACCAGCTCTCCCATTATCAGCCTCACATCTTAAACGAAAGGCGCCGCCAGAGATCCAGGCGCTCCTCAACCATGTCAAGCCAACCACACCTAGGCCAACCTCCATCCCGACCCCAGCCCGGACGGAGACGCCGCCCTCGGCCACGACAGCGCAGCAGGACGGCACCAAGCCTGACGCCGCCGCTGCCGCCGCCCACCTGATGAACCCAGTCGCCGGCCAGCCCATGGACCCTCGCTATGTCGACATGGTCTCGCGCATCGCAGCATACTACCAGCAGAGGTGCCAGGCCATCTCGAACGCCCAGCAGCAGCGCTGTCAGGCGTGGGCCAACATGCATCGTCAGAAGTGCCAGGACACGATGCAAGCCGCCATGCTGGTCGTGGCGTGGTACATCAGAGATCGCATCCAGCGGCGTCGGCGTCGGCAGAAGCGCTCATTCCGTGCCGGTCTGCGCGCTCAGGAGTCACGATCCCGCGTCACCAAAGGCGAGCGCGTGCGGCGCTGGGTGACGCAGGTACCCGAGAACGTGGCGGCGCCCCAGGTGCGGTCGCGGGAAGAACTGGCTGATGAAGAAGAGGTGTCCTTCTCCATGGACCGCGAGGCACCGCCAGACCAGGACACCAAGCTGTTCGAGACGGCAGACCGCCTCATTAAGAGCCAGTATAGGAGGGTGGACGTGCCCATGCTCGGTCTGCTGTCGTTCGAGATGAGCGACAGCGAGAGCGAGAGCGACAGCGAGAGCGAGAGCGACACCGACCCGGGAGAAGAGGTCTACCGCCGGGCACCCTCGTTTGACGACGCCGAGGAAGACTACGAAGAGGTGGACTATGATGGCGATGAATACGAAGATGACGAACTGCTCGAGGACGACGACGACCTGGACATGGTTGAGGGTTCGGGTGAGGCGTCGGGCTCGCAGGGCGTCCAGCATGACACAACAGCTGCGACTGGGGCGGGCAGCGGGACCAACCGGCGGAGTTTGTCTTCTTGATATGATGGTGCACTTTGGTAGGGTTTGATTCTGGGGCTAATGGAGCTTGCATGGGGTCTTGGGCATGGGGTCTTGGGATGACCGGTTATGATGGTTTATGGTGCTTCTCGAGGATAATGAACATACCCATTCTGTTTGATGCTTGACGTCTGCTTTGTCGCTTGCGCTCGTAATTTACCTGCACGGTTATGGTGGGTGATCGAAACCATTTGATGCTTGCCACTCTTGCTTTCATGTTGTTTACAGCTGCTCTGCTTCCAGAGCTACAGCCCACTGCGTCTCGGTGTTGGTTCGGAAGGGGTTGCTTGGAGTGTAGGGTTCGATGGTGTGATCAGGAAGCTGCAACATCACGGGCAAACACCACTGTTGATTGGGTCCAGCGCCGCTGCCCTTACATAGGTATACATATATGTTAACGAGCATCCGGAGGGACAGCTCGATAACGTCTGCTTTGCATCACACATGGAGCTGTCGCATTTGACGCTTCCCGTACGACACACGTCTTGCCCCAACGTTGTTTCTCACCAATAGAGCCAACAGCAATAGCTCTTTCAGGCACTACATGGTGGTGCCTTCAGCCGTCTACCATCATTGTTTTGTTCCCTCCTGTCGTACCGATCCGGGTACTCTCGGTGCACACTAGGATCGTGGGTCGATCTTGTCTCAGTGAATCCATTCACGATGCTTAGTTGATGACACTGGCTGCGGCAAGTGCCCTCTCATGGTGGTGCCCTTCTCTGCTCGTCTCTGATTTCATTGGCACCTACCTGTCTTCGGCTCATTCGGACATGGCAGGGCTCACCCCAGTCAAATACACCATGCCCCCCTCCTCTCCCCGGCGATGTCGTGAAGCAATTGCGGACCAGCTTTATCGCGCGGCAGGCTCGAGCTGAGGACAGCCTCCTGCTCTTGGTTCTTACTCTTTGAGGTTCTTGGTCTACTTCGTCGGGTGGCTTCCCAACAATTTCTTTTCTCTCTACACCATCTCCCATCCTCATCACTCTCCAAAGGGCTGCTCGGAAGACGCTCCACGCCAACCCATCTCCTTATCCTCTCACCCTTCTTTGGAGCGCCATTCTGGGCGTGCGCATCCCTTGGAACCCATCCTAGTTCTTTACTTCCTCCATTTCCACATCGACTGTCTCCTCCGCGTGCTCTGCGGTGAGGCGCATTACCAGAGATCAGCTCGGCATCCCGAGCTCTCGCACTCATCCTTGGTCCGCCAGCCTGGAGTTTGATATCCCCAGCTGGTCACGTCGTGCCTCGAGGCTCACGACGACACGAGAGGACTCTTCTGACGGGGTTCCGACATCAACAGAACCTGGCGCATTCTGGCGCATTATCTGCGACAGCTTCATAAGGAGACCATCATGAGGTACGATATCATCATTTTTTTCCTGTTGCTATCATGATCTACCGTCGATGGGGGCCATCACGACGACCATGCCACTTTACTCGGAGGATGCGAGTAGCTCCACACCAACCACCTTCCCCGCACTCTGCCCCCCCCCTGCTGTCCCTCTCCGCCTCTCCACGAAAGTACATGTACTTCTCAATTAGGCCGTCCGGGTCCCACTGCCAAAGTATCAGTACTGCTCGGCCCGCGCAGGTGACGCAGGGGCGGGGCCGTTCCCGTTCACCACCCCCCCCCCCCTTATGGAGCTTGGAGGCAGTTGGGTGGGTCGTTGCCGTCTAGAGCTTCGAGTCTAATCACTGTCTCGCCCTCGGTCACTCACTTCATTCACCCGCAACCCATCTCCGTCACCCTCATCATCCATCTTTCTCCGATCACTTTCACGAGACGACCCGAGGCAACAGCTGACCCGTCTTGCCTACTTCTAGTGCCAAGGTCCCCGACGAGGCCACCGGCCTTTCCTCTCTCACCACCACCTCGCAAGGCAACGACACACCCAACAACAACGCCACCAAGACCGCTTCTGGCCAACTGCCCACCATCGGCAAACTATCCCCCGAAGCCTTTCATCGTCATCGAAATATCAACAACCGCTCAGCACCACCCGAGTCTGACCACATCACTATGGGTGGCGGACGTCAGATCAAGAGCAAGAGCTCTTACCCCACCCTCGCCCAGCGGCCTGTCGGCCAGCACATCTCCAAGCTCTACAAGGACAGAATTAAGACGTTCTACTCCCCGGGCCAGTATGAGAAGCAGAACCTCCTCTCCCTCATGAACGAGGCCACCGCCCGAGGTGAGCCCAGCGTCAAGCTCACCACCTGGGCCGCCCCCGAGCTCGAGCGCACCCCCTGGGAGGAGGCCGTCAAGCACAAGTTCACAAAGACCAAGGTCGGCGAGACCTTTGGTCCTTCCTGGTCCACCCACTGGTTCCGGGTCGAGCTCACCATCCCCGAGGACATGCTCGACAAGGAGCGCCTCGAGCTGCACTGGGACGGGTCCAACGAGGGCGCCATCTACGACCAGGACGGCCATATCCAGCAGGGCCTCACTGGCGACGGTGAGCGCATCGAGTGGATCATTCCCGACGCCTTCCGCGACGGCAAGACGCACACCATTTACGTCGAGATGGCCTGCAACGGCATGTTCGGCAACCCCCCCGGCGGTGACACCATCCAGCCTCCCAACCCCAACAAGACGTTCGTCCTCAAGAAGGCCGACATTGTCGCCGTCAACCTCGACGCTCGCATGCTGCACATTGATATATGGATCATCGGCGACGCCGCTCGCGAGTTCCCCGAAGAGAGCTGGGAGCAGCACAGGGCTCTCAACGTCGCCAACGCCATCATCGACACCTTCGACAAGGGCCCCAAGAACAGGGACACCCTCAAGAAGTGCCGTGAGATCGCCCGGGAGTTCCTCGGGAACAAGGTCGACTCGCACGAGGTCTACAGCTCCGACAAGGACATCCAGGTCTACGGCATCGGCCACTGCCACATTGACAGCTGCTGGCTCTGGCCCTGGGACGAGACCAAGCGCAAGGTCGCCCGCTCCTGGTCCAACCAGTGCACGCTCATGGACCAGTACCCCGAGCTCAACTTTGCCTGCTCGCAGGCCCAGCAGTACAAGTGGCTCAAGACCCTCTACCCCTACGCATGGGACCGCGTCAAGGGCAAGGTCAAGTCCGGCCAGTTCCAGCCCATCGGCGGCAGCTGGGTCGAGCACGACACCAACATGCCCAGCGGCGAGTCGCTCGTCCGCCAGTTCCTCTACGGCCAGCGCTTCTTCGAAAACAACTTCGGCGAGCGCTGCCAGACCTTCTGGCTGCCCGACACCTTTGGCTACTCGGCCCAGCTCCCTCAGCTGTGCCGCCTCGCCGGCATGGACCGCTTCCTCACCCAGAAGCTGAGCTGGAACAACATCAACAAGTTCCCGCACACGACCTTCAACTGGGTCGCCCTCGACGGCAGCCAGGTCATCTGCCACATGCCTCCCGCCGAGACGTACACCGCCGAGGCCCACATGGGCGACGTCAAGCGCAGCATCTCACAGCACAAGTCCATGGACCAGGACCACACCTCGCTGCTCGTCTTCGGCAAAGGTGACGGCGGCGGAGGCCCGACGTGGACGCAGCTCGAGAAGCTGCGCCGTTGCCGTGGCATGGCCGACCAGGTCGGCATGCTGCCTAGGGTGCACATGGGCAACAGCGTCGAGGACTTTTTCGACAAGCTGCAGAAGAAGGCCACCACTTTCGTCACCTGGTACGGCGAGCTCTACTTTGAGCTGCACCGCGGCACCTACACGACGCAGGCCAACAACAAGGCCAAGAACCGCAAGTCCGAGGTCATCATGCGCAATGCCGAGTGGCTCGCCACCATTGCCTCGCTGAAGGACAGCTCCTACAAGTACCCCAAGGCCGCGATTGATGAGATGTGGGAGGCCATCCTGCTCTGCCAGTTCCACGACTGCCTCCCCGGCAGCTCCATCGAGATGTGCTACGACGACTCCGACAAGGTAAGCCCCCCCGCCCACTGCCGGTGCGGCAAGCGCTGACCGCTCAACAGATGTATGCACGCGTTTTCGAGCTCAATGAGCAGCTCCTCAAGGACGTGCACAAGGTCCTGGGCGTATCCGATGCCAAGTCGTCCCTCGCCCAGTCGGTTGCCATCAACACACTGCCCTGGCACCGCAAGGAGCTCGTCGAGGTCTCGGACACCGAGGTCGGTGTGGCCTGCGGTGACGGCCAGATGCTGGCCATCCGCGCCTTCAAGAGCGGCGAGGAGCCCGCCGTCACCATTGAGGAGGTCAGCAAGGACGTCTTTGTCCTGCAGAACGACCGTCTGCGCGTCCAGGTCGAGCACGGCTGCATCACCTCCATCTACGACCGGGTCGCCAAACGCGAGGTCGTCGAGAAGGGCGGCAAGGCCAACCAGTACGTCATCTTTGACGACAAGCCCCTGTACTGGCAGGCATGGGACGTCGAGGTCTTCCACCTCGACACGCGTCAGGAACTGCCCAGTGGCGAGACGACCATCACGGAGCAGAAGGCCCACCGCGTGGGTCTCACGACGACGACCAAGATCAGCGAGAACAGCTCGCTCAAGTCGACGATTTTCCTGTCTGCCGCGCTCAAGGGCGTCCCGTCGGCGATTGAATTCCAGGCCGAAGTCGACTGGCACGAGACTATGAAGTTTCTCAAGGTCGAGTTCCCTGTCAACGTCCGCAACACGGAGGCATCGTACGAGACGGCGTACGGCATCGTGAAGCGCCCCACTCACTACAACACGAGCTGGGACATGGCCAAGTTTGAGGTGTGCTGCCACCGCTTCGCCGACCTGTCGGAGTACGGCTACGGCGTTTCCGTCCTCAACGACAGCAAGTACGGCTTCGCCACCTGTGGCAGCACCATGCGCCTGTCTCTCCTCCGTTCGGCCAAGGCCCCCGATGAGCATGCCGATATGGGCAGCCATACCATCCGCTGGGCCCTGCTCCCGCACGAGGGCGAGCTCGGCCCCACCACCGTGCGCGCCGCGCACGCCTTCAACAACAGGCTCGCAGTCGTGTCAGCGCCGGCCATCACGGCCGAGATGACGTCGAGCCCCATCAAGCTCTCGGGCGACGCGAGCCTCGTGCTCGACACGGTCAAGCGTGGCGAAGATGACGAGGACCTGGCCCACGGCGACCAGGACATCGGCGGCAACCTTCCGAAGCGCAAGGGCAAGAGCGTCGTGCTGCGTGTGTACGACTCGATGGGCGGACGCGGCCGCGGCACGATCAAGTCAACTTGGGAGGTCAAACGCGCCTTCAAGTGCAACCTCCTGGAAGACGACATTGAGGAGCTCGAGGTTCGCGGCAACTCGGAGATTGACATTGAGCTGCGCTCGTTCGAGGTCGCGACGTTCCGCCTGGAGCTGTAGGACGATGACTTGTGCGGCTGCGATGAGCCTGATGACGGTTGATGGTTGATACGTGTTGATGATTTGGGTTTTGGGGTTGCAGCATCTCACCACAGTCTCCCTCTCGCCCCTAAGAACCTACGATGCGTACGGCACGGGCAACGTTCGTCGGCATCAAGATTGCGAGCGCTTATGTATGATAACGATGAAGATGAACCGAGAATGCAAGGTCTCTCAGTATTCCTGACTATAGTTTCCTAGTGCTTCATATCTCGTAAAGTGACGACTGATCCCAAACACCGTGGACCGAGCCGCTGCTCGCGCCCGTGGGACGACACCCGATGATGACAAGATGGTGGTACAAGTTTGTGTGTGTGTGTGTGTGTGTGTGTGTGCAAGCAAGTAAACAAACGAGGCTACGATGTAAAAAAAAAAAACAAGCAAGAGCATCATCCCTCCGCGGCGCGCTCACGCGTCGTCATCTCCCGGCAGCTCGTCGATGACCCTCTCGACCATGTCGATCAGCTCGTCGATATCGGGCCTCTCGGCGGGCTCGACGGTCAGACACCTCCTCACGACGTCGCGGATCGAGTCGCTGATGACGACGGCGCCGCTGCCGCCGGGGCCGCCCTCGCCGCCTTGGTCCGCGGCGGCCTTGGCCTTGCCCTTCATGCCGCCGCCGGTGCCGGTCCTGCGGACGCCCTCGTCGGGGAAGCGCCAGTCGCCGTTGAGCACGCACAGGGACAGGGAGCCGCCGGTCTCGTCGGAGCGGGCCTCGAAGGGCGACTTGCCGACGAGGCAGGCGTACAGGGTGCAGCCCATGGACCAGATGTCGACCTTTGTGTCGATGACGGCGCCCGTCTGCACGTCGAAGAGCTCGGGCGCGCGGTACGGCATGGTCGAGTGCTCGGCCGCCGTGTCCTGCGTCTGCAGCGCCAGCGACGCCGACGTGATGGCCAGCGGCGACGCGGCCAGCGACCCGAGGTCCATGAGGATCGGCGCGTTGCCCGAGTCGGTGATCATGATGTTGCCGGGCTTGATGTCGCGGTGGGCGTACGAGGCCGGGGCGCCGCCGCCGCCGCCGGGCCGCGCGTCCGCGTGCGTGGCCGGCGCCATGAGCGGCGCCTCCTGGGCCTCGGCGTCCTGGTCGTCGGGCACGCCGGCGCGGCCGCGCCGCGGGCCGTGGCCCTGGTCGTCCTCGTCGCCGTGGCCCATCTCCATGGGCTCGGAGGGGGCGCCGGGCGCGGGGGCGCGGCCGCCGCCGCCGCTGCCGCCGGTGTAGTGGTGCATCTCGCGGAGGGCGCGGCAGACGCCGAGGAAGAGGAGCATGAGGCGGCGCTCGGGGAAGGCGGCGTTGTTGACGGCGTTGGCGTTGATGAGGTCCTGGAGGTTGCCGCGCTTGTAGTAGGGGAGGAGCACGTAGACCGTCTTGGCGCCGGGGTCGTCGCCGCCGCCGCGCTCCGAGGCCACGGCGTGGTCGACGGCGTGGATGATGCCCGGCGTGCGCCCGAACAGGCGGTAGGCGTCGACCTCGCGCATGGCCTGGGCCACCGACTCGGCGCCGAAGGGGCAGCGGATCTTCTTGAGGGCGTAGAGCGCCTGCGTCGCCGTGTCCTCGACGAGGTAGACGTAGGAGAAGCCGCCCTACGGCACGTCAGCACTGAAGTTCTCAGAAGAAAGCAGGAGGGGAAAGGGGAGCGGGCGCACCTCGCCGAGCAGCCGCAGGATCTTGAAGCTGCGGCTGTTGATCTTGAGGGTGGGCGAGCCGGGGAAGCAGCTGAGGCAGTTGCCGAAGGAGGTGACGAGGTCGAGGAGGAGCTGCGCCATGGCTGCTGAGGGGCCCAGGGGCTTCGTCCGCTGTGCGATGGGGAGGTCCTCAGCGGAGGTCAGGTCGTGATGCCGTCGCTGTCCGTCCGTCCGGGGGTGCCGTTCGCTGCTGGGGGTTGACGAGTCCCCGTGGTTGTGGTATCGCGGGTCGAGGGGAGGTGCGTCGGGAGGTGCGTGGATGGGTCGTCGTAGGGATCGGGCGGGCAATTGGCTATGTCGAAGGGAGCGCGATGGAATCGTATATACAGGAGGAGGATGGACGGGCGGTGGATGTGGAAGCTGAAGTGCTGTTTGCGTACGTGTGCTACGCTACGAGGTGACTTGGCGGGCGATAGACAGATAGACGGACAGACCCAGGGAAGGTAAAGCACCAGCACTGCGTCGCACTGGCGACAGCTGGCAGGGGCTGAGCTGCTGACTGATGCGCCGGCTGTAGCTGGGGGCACCAGCAGGCCAGGGGGCACCAGCAGACCAGGTAGGGCAGGCGGCTGGTGGTGGCTTGGTAGGCGCCACAGCTAAAAGCTATTAATGGAACGCAGGAACAGGGCCATCCTTGTCTGAGGCCCTGTCTGAGGCCCTGTCTTCAGCAGATAATCACAGGTCGATACGTAGGGACTGTAGGCGCCTCACATTGAACTAGACGAGTCTCCGGGAAATGGGGACAGGCAGTTGAGAAATAGCAGTGCCATGTTTGTACTCGACAGCAGTGCGATCCTTGCATCAGCTTTCGTAGGATTACTAGTCAAGCAGAACAAACAAACAAACAAAAGTTAGCAAACTCTGTCAACTGCAGACAGAGCCACAGTTGCTGCATAATCAGCACGATCAAGCTTCAGAGGACCCGCAGTGAAGAATAGTCATCGTATTAAAAGTATCCTACGTCGTCCCGTCGTCCGCATCGGCAGAGGGGATGATCATGACCCCAGCCTACCTCGGGTATCCCGCCTCGTCGTCGTCATCATCCGTCTGGCCGTAAGAGAGAGAGTAGGGAGAGTAGGGAGAGCTAAGGCGGGGAGGATCGGCGCCCTCCCCCCCCAGGCGCAGCAGCTGCCGCCGAAAATGGGAATAAAAGTGGTATCATCGTCGTCGCTCAGAGTACAGTACGCCCCCGTGTGGCCCCTCCCTGAGGGGGAGCAAACCCGAACCGAAGTGAGCTGAACCGCCCTGCGTGAGTGTAAAAAAGAATAAACACGGGGGCCTCGTCCAAAAAAAAAACGGAAGCGAAAGCGAACGGCGAGAGGCGAGCACCTCAGAAGGCGTCCTCGAAGGGACAGTCGACGCTGTCGTGCCCGTCGCGCTCGCACAGCGCGCACCACTTGGCCTCGTCGACCACGCCGCTGTCCTTGCCCGCCACAGGGCCCGAGTCGAGCGGGTTGGGCAGGATCTGCGTCGTCGGCGTCGCCGTGGGCGTCTTGCTCTTGGCCGGCGAGAGCGGCGCCGGCTTGTTGGCGTCGTGGTCGTGGCCGTCGCCGCCGCTGGGGTACGGCCGCAGACCCTCCGAGCTGGTCGCCGCCGCCGCCGCCGCCGCCGCGGCACCGTTGTGCTTGGCGCTCTCGCCGAACATCTCGGTGCAGGTGAGCACGTCGTGGCCCGCCGTCTCGCAGATCTCGCACCAGAGAGTGCTGGTCTCGGTGGCCGTCGAGTAGGCGTCGCTGTCGAGGCCCGGCGCCCGCTTGTGCAGCTCCGGCGACCGCTGCGAGTCGCGGCTGTTGCTGTTCTTGTGGCTGCTGTTGCGGGCCAGCACCACCGTGTCGCGCGAGTCCCGGAACGACGACCTCTGGGGGCCCGGGCCGCCGCCGCCGCCGGCCTTGGACGGCCCGCGGAGCTGCTCGACCTCGCGCTCGAGCTCCTCCTCGCGGTGGTTCTTGTCGTCGAGCATGGCGCGCAGGGCCGTCATCTCCCGCTCCGTCTTCTCGCGCGCCGCCCGCGCGTCCATCGACTCGCCCGCCGAGTGCGAGTACGAGTGCATCTTGTTGTTGAAGGAGCTGACCCGCGGCGGGTGGGGGCGGTCCAGTGCGTCGGCGTTCGGGATCGAGTCCCTGCTGAGCGAGTGGATGATGGCCTTGAGCCCGCGGATCTCGTCCTCCTTCTGCTCGAGCTCCTTGGAGCTGACCGTGGCGTCCTGGCCCTGGCCCTGGCCGCTGCTGCCGCCGCCGCCGCCCTGGCCCGCGGCGCCCGAGCCGGCCTTCTCGCGCTCGCGGCGGAGCTCGGTGCGCGTGCGCTCGACCTCGCCGCGGAGGAACTCGACCTCGCCCCGCGCCTCGGCCTCGCCGCGGCGCGCGTCCTCGAGGCCCTCCTCGAGCTCCTGCACGAGCTCCTCGAGCTGCTTCAGCTGCTGGGCGACCGAGTCGACGTCGTCGGTGCGCGACTCGAAGTCCCGGATCTCCTGCGCCAGCTCCTCGATGCGCTTCTCGTACACCCGCTCCGTCTCGGTGCTAGCCATCTCCAGGGTGTCAATGGTGCTGCGGAAGTCGGCCCGGTGGGCGTCGAACTCGGCCGTGAGCATGGCGATCTTCTCGTTCTTCTCCCGGAGCACGGCCCGCAGCTGCGTCGCGTCCTTGTCGTCCAGGCTGTTGCGCCGCGGCCGCAGGGCCTCGGGGTTCTCCATGAGCGTCTGCAGCTCCGTGAGGCTGCTCTCCATGTCGGCCAGCGTCGAGGCCTGTTCGCGCAGCTGGCGGTCGCGCTCCTCGAGCTGGGCGCGCAGCCGCTCGGCCTCGTCGTCGTTGTTGCTGTTGCTGTTGGCCGTCCGGGACGCCGGGCGGAACTTGGAGCTGAAGGACGACACGGACCCGACGCTGCCGTTGGTCTTGGGCCGGCCCGTGGCCATGGGCGTGACGTCGTCCTCGGGGAACTCCATGGACTGGCCGAGCGCCGACGCGCTGCGGGGGCCGACGCTGGGCTTCCTCTCCAGGCGCGGCACCCCCTTCCTCGGGTCGCCCGAGGTGCCGCGCACGCTCTGAGCGAAGCGGTTCGGCGTCGGGCTGCCGTACCGCGAGGGGGCCTTGGACGCGGGCGTGGCACCGACGGAGGGCCTGGGGCCGGGCGTCATGGCGAGCCGGCGGATGGGCGACTCGGGGCGGGGGAGCGAGGGTCGGGGGCGCTTCATCTGGGGGCTCGGCGCGCGGCCGGGGCCGACGGACTGGCTGAACTTGGGCAGGGAGGGCGTGGGGGGCGTGTAGTTGGTCGAGTTCTGGTTGCCCATCTTGAGGCCGCCGTGGACGCTCGCGGTCGGGGTGAAGGGGAAGCTCGTCGCCGAGTCGGGAGACGAGGATCGCAGGGCGGCCTTGGCCAGGGGGAGGAAGATGCCGGCGCCGGCGACGCTGGTGGAGAAGTAGGAGACACTGGCAAGGTCAGCGACACGGAGAAAGCACAATGAAAAAGAAAAGAAAACAATCTAGAAAGGGGGGTGCATACCCGTCGACATCGCCCGAGTTCTTGCCGCGTGCCGCAAAGTCGGGATGCAGCTCGACGCCGGCAAAGGTGCCCTTCTTGCCCTGGACATTTCCGATGAAACGGACGGTGCCGTGCATGCTGCCGGGCACGTCGACGACGTCGCCGACGATGAAGTCATCGCCACCACCACCAACACCACCACTTCCAAAGCCGGCGGATGGTGCCCCGCGGGGGGTGCGACCGGGGGTCGTGGGTGCCATCCTCCTGCCGTCGGGCGGATCGTTCAGCACGGTGTTGAGGCCGTAGCTCTCGCTGGCATCGGGGATGGAGGCGAGGGAGGAGGGCGTCAGGGCGGCGAGGGAGCCCTTGCGCGACAGGAGGGAGCTGGAGGGCAGCGGCGGGGGTGCGAGGCGCGATGTGTGGGCGCCCGCGTTGCCGTGGGAGGCGTAGAGCGAGTTGAGGTTCGGGGTGGAGGCGGCGTGCTGGGCGGCGCCGTAGATGCCGCTGTTGGTGAAGCTGGTTGCCTTTCGCAGGGTGCGTGGGGGATTGCCGAAGTGGGAGGAGCGTTGGTGATGGAGTTGGGGTTGTTGGATGTGCGGCCTTGTTGTTGATGTTGATATGGAGGAGGATGTTGTTTCGGTGACCAGCGTGGAAGACATGGCGGCGGCGGCGGGCGCGTGGTGACCTGGCGTCACCGGGGCGTCGCCTGTAGGGGTGCTGCTAATGCTGGTAGGGGGGCGTTGGGGCGCCTAGGGGGGGGCTCCAGGGACGGGCACCTGTAATTTACAGGGGACCGCGCTGAGTGGTTAGGTAATCTTGTTTACCCCCACCACACCTCGAAAAAAAAGCGTTCGTGGCCAACGACCGAGCAACAGAGCTCGACCGTGACTGGAGGGGGGGGAGGTGGAAGGCTGGGTCCGGGAGCTTCGCTTCGTCTGCTCCTTTCCGCCTTGCTGTCTTTCTTTCTTTCGGGTTCGTCTGATGTCTCGCGTGGTCGGTGCCTGATGTGCTGTCAGGCCTGTTCTCGGGCTGCCCGGGCGAGTGGATGACAGGGCCTGATCTTTCGACGTCCGGTCAGACCCTGGAGACGCTGCTGTCCTCTGATGTCTTTTTTTGATGGCCTGTCCTTTCTTTGATGTTCTTTCTCTGGTGTCCCCGCCCTTTCTTGACCCGGGGGCTGACTGTCCTGCTGTCGGATCGTGGAAGCTGGCGATGCGCTGATGCTGAGATGCTGAGACGCCCCGAACGCAGCGCTGACAAGCGAGCAAAGAAAAGTGAGCACGTTGAAAGAAAGCAAGAGTGAACGAACGAAAAAATAAGTCTGCGTGGTGGAATGAGTGAAGGGGGTTCCGTCTCTTCTTGTTTCGTCGTCCCGTCGCAGCCCTGCGGCCCCTCGCTCCTTTTGCTCCTTGCCCTTTGCGTCCGTGTGCTGCTGCTGTCCCTCCCTTTCTGTCACAGCCGGTCAGCGGTCAGTCGTGCTGATCCAAGACGGCAAGGGGGCGCCGGGGGGGTCGAGCGAGCGACTATGACGGTAATCCGGTCGGTGACGGGGGACAGGGTGGGTGGCAGATGGACGGTCGACAGGGGTCGTCAGAGATTTGACGATGCGACCCAGACCTGAGAGATGATCCGGAGGAGAGAAGAAGCAGACCGAAGTACACGCCAGAGGAGAGAGCGAGAGAGAGAGGAACGAAGGGAGAAATAGACCTTCGACATCCGCCTCGATCGACCAAATCGCCACGATGTGTCCCCCAAAGCTTCACCAGGCCAACATCACCGCCCTTTCTCGCTGCGTCGATTTGTTTACATTCTCCAGATCCAGTAACGCTCCCTCCATCACACTGCGTCTTGCAGCGCTCCTTGCTGCATCTCTGCATCACTGCATCCCGCTGGACCGCCCTCCCGCACCCGCCAGCCAACCTCAGCCCGTCGTGCCTTGTCGAACCCCATTGCCGTGCCTGCAGATCCGTCGCTGAGTGGCCGCAGGACCCATGTGACCCTGGGTCCCGCGGCTGTCCAGTCTGTCGTCTCGCTCCTAGGCTGAGCGTGTCTCTGGCTGGCTGCTGTGAGCCTCACGGGTGGTCTCGGTGCTACGCCCTCATTTGCAGGAGGGAGCCAATGGCCGTCGGCGTTCGTGACGGGCTGTTTGTTCGACCAAGTCGGGTCAGGCAGCGATGTGCTGCGGAAGTACGACCCTCGAACTGGAGGTCTTGGTTCGACGGCGCAGAGAGATTGGTGTCGCGCGGCGAGCCGAGAGTGGCCAGGTTCATTCATTAGACACTAGACCCTGGGCCTTGATGAATACTGCTAGTCCTGACTGACATGAGCGCCAGCCGCTTCTGAGGATCGAATTGAGAAATTCAGGCTGACGCTCTGTTTGCTCTCCTGGCTCACGCCTGATTATTAGTCGTTTAACTGTTCCAGCAAGGTACGCTCAGACGAGCGAAGCACGGCGATCACATCTGCTGCCCTCGCTAGCGCTGTCCACCTGTCTCTCGCCTTCTGTTCATTTATTCCTGATTCATCTCCGTCCGCCTCGTTCCTTTCTTCTGCCGCCAGCTCCCGTGCGGGCCGGCCACCACGCCCGAGCTCCGGCTCCGCATCGCCGGGCCCCGCGGCTCGGCCAGATCTGCGCAGAGATGAGCGCCGCCCGACGCCATCTCCATGGTCTTCCATCTGGTGGGGAAGCAAGGGGGACGGCCTCCTGAGGACTGTCACGGACAGCGCCAATTTCCCGGCGATGCGGTGATGGGCGCGAAGCGACATGAACCGCCGACGTCATCCTCCTCCTGAATCCTTGTTGAGGCCCTCTTGTTGAAAATTCTCGATTTCGCCATCGTCCAAGGCGTTGAAAAGTACGTTGGGGGGCTTGCTGCAGCAGCTGGGTTCAGTACAATGTGATAGAATAGTCCCCACGGTGCTACAACGCAGGATCATGGCGCTCAAATTCAGATCTGCCACTTTGTTTCACCGAAGAACTACAACGACTACCTAGATTAGACAGAACCTTGCCTGGTACTGCACCTGTACTGCTCTCAGCCCTCCTCCGTGCTCTCAGCCCTCCTCCGGGAATCTCTCCGGTGTCTGTCACGAAACACTTCGACAGAGACTGTACGTGTACTTCTGCGCACCTCGTGTGGCCTAGCTCGCTGGTGTAAAGCAGATCACAAAGCGGTCCCGCCGCTCTGTGCTGGGTTTGCCGTCCCTCCCCTGACCCCCCGATTGATGGTGGGCCACGATCGAAGGCTTCCCGGCACAAAAAGACAAAAACATACAACACCGGGTATTCGCTGGTGGTCACCCACCCAACTACTGATCCAGCCCTTACTGGTTTATCTAGGGGAGAGCGGACGGGATCCCGAGTTCTCCAGTAGGTATGGTCGTATGNAGCACAAAAAGACAAAAACATACAACACCGGGTATTCGCTGGTGGTCACCCACCCAACTACTGATCCAGCCCTTACTGGTTTATCTAGGGGAGAGCGGACGGGATCCCGAGTTCTCCAGTAGGTATGGTCGTATGTGCTTGGAAGGGCGCTGTGTGGTGTTCATAACGGATTCACTTTGGCTGTGCTGAGTCTTACGAGGGGTGTCTTGAGGTCGCGACTCGGCACCAGTCGCCAGCTGAGGCCCAGGGGCCGTTTGTTTGCTGTGCTCTTCATCAGTCACACACGAACTCTTTCTTAGTCTCTCCATCCCATTGTTTACCTTGTTTATCTGACCGTCCATCGAAAGTAATTACCGGCCGTACGTCCTACCGAGCGCGCCATATTCAGCGGCAAAGAGAACCACACCAAGTCCCGGTCTAGCTACTATGAGCGCAAAGCCCGCAGGAGATCTGCACGACCAGCCCGGCGAGAATGACCGTCTTGTGTTTGTAGAGGTCGTGTTGCTCAGCCATGGCGGATACGACAACTCGACGTAAGTCTCAAGGGTCCTGGCGGAAAACTCTTGTACGTGGTAAGGAATAGAATAGAAAGCGAGTTTTAGAAGTACAGAATGCCTTCCCATTTTTTTATTGCTCCCATCGACCTGCCATCTAGATATACATGTTCGCCTTGCTCGTTTTCATGTTCGCGACCACGAGTGAGGTGATGCCTCATGGTACGGCCTCGAGGCAGGTGAGTGGACCCTTGTCGTTTCTCGCACTTTGCACCTCGCATTTCGTTTTCGATATGGGGCACTGCACATCAACACCACGTTCCTCCTAACGCCGTGCGACTGACAGAGAGCCGCTTGCATTAAAGACGCGGCCTGTCGATTGCCGGAAGGCTCTCTGGCTCTCGGTGCCTGAAACTTTCCTTCCGAACAACGGCTTGAAAACGCGACGAACAGAGAGTCGTATGGTGCCACATCCACCAAATGAACTCCCACTTGTACCAGGGCGCGTGTCGCGTCCAGTCGAGCGCCCTTTCTGCAGTCCAGACCTCCTGACTCTCCTTCGCGCCTTGAGCATCTCGTTGTCGGGGGCTTTGAATAAGCAGATATCGGCATAGTCTTCACACTATCCACTCCATGTGTCTCGCCCGACGGATTCCACAGGCGGTGTACGCACTCATGAACAGGTCGTCATTGCGGAATCAAAACAATGGTTGAGGCTGGTCTCCAGTATAAGCTTCGCTGTGGGCCTCAGCGAATTCTCTACTTTGTCTCGGCTCCCTGGCCAAGGCAATCTGCGTAGATCCACAAAGTCGTAGTCGTGCTCATATCATGAAAGTGAGTCGACGACCCAAGGACGAAGCTGCCTCCAACAAGGTCGGAGCCCGCCGAGGTCGGCCTAGCTGGCTAGAAGTGCTTCTGCCATCACCTCCCTACTAGGGCGGCGAGTCGTCGTTGCGCTCGATGATGTCGTCTCTGCCAATGGGTCGCGTGCCGTCGTTGAAGACCATGGCCTCGCGGTGCTGGCGTCGCAGTCGCTGCTCCTCGGCCGAATGCTCCCTGCTCCTGGGAACGTTTTCCGCCGTCTGGTCGTCGTCTAGATCTGCCGTACGGAGCGCCGGCTGCAGGGCAATCAGGAACCCTTCGTCCGTCTCCGCTGCAATAGTGACGGAGAACTTGGACTCCGGGGCCAGGTTTGACGCAATCAGCGCGTTAGTCCCCTCGGCCGAGTGTGAGATCCTCGAAACGATGTCGACGATCCTGTTGTTCTTGTGTTCGAGGTAATAGGCAAAGTTCTCCCGCCTCTCGTCATCGCCCTCGCCCCATTTTTGTTTCGCCAGCCACTTCTCCACGAACCTAGCCTGGACGAGCATATCGGCGCCGTACTTGTTGATGAGCTCCAGGACGAACATCAGGCAAAACCTCTCGGCCATATCGCGCAGGTAGTATTCGTCCCAGTATTTGTCGTCCAGGTTTTCGTGCTCCACGTCGTCGAGGCTTAGCTCGAGAGACCGGACCAAGGCCGTATAGGCTTTCCAGGTGTGCAGCTTGGACAACCCCTCTGCAACGAGTCAGCAACCTGATGCCTATCTCCTGAAGGACCGACTTTCGGTGCGTACCGTGGGTCTGCCCCGTCAACGTCGCGAGCGCCCGGAGAGCCTGCATCCTTGTATCATAGTCTGGCCGAGTAATGTCGTAGAGCAGGTAGTCGACCGTCTCTGGGTCGTTGACAGCGCGGTCGCACAGGATCTTGTTCGCGATGTCGCGGATGGAGTAGTTCGAATGAGCCAGCAGCTTGTCAAGGGTCCCAAGCTGGAGCGAATCCTCGGTGTCTTGGGTGATGTATTGCGGCTTCAACGGCACCGGCTTCACTTCGTTGTCGTCGCGCACCCAGAGCAGCGCCTGCGTCATCATGGTCACCATGCTGATCGTGGCGGCACTGATGCCGATGAGCACAACGCGCTCATCGCGGCAGAATCGAAGCAAGGACGAGAGCGTCATCTTTTCGAAGAACGCCATAGTTTCCCCATGCTACGAACCTGAAGGATGTTCATAACATGTCGGGGCCGGGTTTGTGTAATGGTTGACAGCAGGTAGAAAGGATGGATGGAGCTCCAAGCTTTCGAGCTCCACGCGCTATTGCTGGTCCCATCGGCTTTTGCCGTGCGCCACCACCTGCCCACTACGAGACCCCGCCCCACTATGTGATAAGATAAGCCCGGGGTCCCTCACAATTTTTTTGGAAGAGCACTTCAGATGCTTGCGACCCGCGATCCGAATAGCGACAATCACGCAGTTCAGTCATTGTGCAGTCTTCAACATGGCTGGCGGCTCGCATCTCAAACGCCTCAAGTCTTCTCTCAGAGGTAAAACTCAACCTTAGTCACATCAGTCATTCGTGTCCGGCCTTTTAACTTACAGACTCCATCTAGAGCAAGGCTTGACTGGCCCCCAGAAGTCCAAGAAGCAGAAGCGACAGATCGCGAATGACGGGAAAGCGAAGAACGACAAACGCCTGAATCGAACCGAGGCTCTCAACCAGATTAGAGAACAGTTCAACCCCTTCGACCTGAAGCACAATGCCCGAGGACCCAAGTTCGAGGTGACGACCAACCGTCCCGCCACCGGCTTTGCTGCCAAGGGAATCGCCGGCCGTCCCGTGGCCTCGACGACTGCGGCTGAGCAGCGACGCCGCGACACCCTCCTCCTCGAGATGCAGAGGCGCAACAAGGTCGGAGGCATTCTCGATCGGCGATTCGGCGAAAGCGACCCGAACATGGCGGAGGAGGAGAAGATGTTGGAGCGTTTCGCCCGCGAGAAGCAGAGGACGCACAAGAAGACCAACCTCTTCGATCTCGAGGAGGCCGAGCCCCTGGGGGAGCTTACGCACGGCGGCGAAGCTCTGACCATGGACACGCGGCTCGTTGACGACTTTGACGAAGACGATCTCGACTCGGACGACGACGAAGGCATGGCAGAAGCTCGCAAGCGGGCTCTGAAGCGCATCAGAGACGCCGAGGCCGATGAGGAGGAAGATGACGGCGAGGGCCAACCGGAAAGGAAGAAGAGCAAGAAAGAGGTCATGGAGGAGGTCATTGCCAAGTCCAAAGCCTACAAGTATGTTTCCGCCCATGACTGCCAGCCTCTGTCCGGCTATTGACTCTGTCTCTCTCACTAGGTACGAACGACAGGTCGCCAAGGATGACGACGAGGAGCTCCGGGGTCAGCTGGATAAGGAGCTTCCGGAGCTGCAGATGCTGCTGGCCGCTCGTGTGCGCAAAAACGTTCCCAAGGACGACAAACCGCCCCAACTTGTTGCCGGCATGGAGAAGGCCGCGTTCGATAAGGATTTCGACCGCAGGCTAAAGCAGCTCATCCTGGATAAGCGATCGAAGCCCACCGAGAGGACCAAGACGGACGAAGAGAAGGCAGAGGAAGAGGTGGAGAGGCTCAAGAAGCTGGAGTCTGACCGCCAAAAACGCATGAGGGGAGAGTCCGTTTCTGACGACGACGACGACGAAAGCGAGGACGAGAAGGTGGATGAGCAACCTGCAGCGGAGCCTGCCTTCCAATTTCTCCCCGAGGAGCCTGATGAAGATTTCGGTCTGGGAAAGGGCGTGCAGGCATCCAAGGGTCGCTCGAAAGGCCGTCCCTCCGCCGTCGAGCTTGGAGGCGACGAGGACGACTTCCTTATCGACGATGACCTTGTAGCCAGCGGGTCCGACCTGGACATTGCTGACAGCGACCTGGAGGACGATTCAGACTTGTCTGGCGACGAGCAGGACGAGGGTGACGAGTCCGACGACGAGTTCACCAAGGGCCTCCTGAACGAATCCGAGACCATGAGCAACATCTTCACCAAGGGCGCGCAAGCAAACGGCGAGGCAAGCGGTGGTGTCGACGCTTCTGACCTGCCATACACATTCCCCTGCCCTCAGACTGTCTCCGACTTCACGGTGCTAGCGCAACAATACCCGATCGAGAAGCTTCCCACCATTGTGCAAAGAATTCGAGCTGTCTATCACCCCAAGCTTGACAGCCGACACAAGGAGAAGCTGGAGCACTTTGCCGTGGCGCTCGTCGACTACATTGCGATGGATCACGTCGAACAGGGCACGCCTTTCCACGTTATTGAACAGATCATGCGACACATCCACTCGCTGGCGAAGACCTTCTTTCCAGTTGAGATCGCTGTGAGGTTCCGGGATCACATCAAGGAGATGGGGGAGCAGCGGCCGCAGGGCCTACACCCGGGTGATCTTATTCTGTTCACCGCCGTTGGCATGTTCCCGACCTCGGATCACTTCCATCAAGTCGCCACGTACGTTCCCAATTCTCTTTGAGCTCTTGCGGCGTTAGCTAATTACTTGACAGGCCGATGATGTTGACCATCGACCGGTACCTGAGTTTGAAGGCGCCGAAGACCCTGGATGACTTGGCAACGGGCGCATACCTGTCTACGCTAGTTCTGCAGTACCAAGCCTTCTCGAAGCGGTACATGCCCTCTGTCATGGTGAGTTCACAATGTCCCCTTGTCCGTTCCTCGGATGAGTGAGAACTGACATATAACAGAACGTCTGCCTCAACATCCTTGCTGCGCTGGCACCGCGCAAAACCTCGTGGCCGGGGAACTTCCCGGTACACGAGCCTGCGGCAGACGTGCGACTGGCGGATGCGAAAAAGGCGTCAGTCCGCAAGCTGAAGATCTCGGACTGCGCCTCGCAAGAGCGGACGAAGGAGCAGCAGCAAGAGCTCAAGGTTGCACTTCTGTAAGAAACCTCGTCCCGCATGATCTACCACCCACAATACTAACCCGGTCGCAGCGCAACGTCAGCACAGCTTGTGGCAGCGGGTGCCGACATCTGGGCCTCAACGAGCGCCTTCACCGAGACCTTCGGTCCGGCGCTGGAGATCATTTCCCAACTCACGAAGCCGAAGGGCTCGCAACTCCCTCCTACACTTGTTGAGCGCCTGGAGAAGGTGGCCCTCAAGCTCCGAATTCTCAGCAACTCGGCCCGACTCGCGCGCCGTCCGCTCGAGCTCCACCACCATCGCCCGCTTGCCATCAAGATGGGTGTTCCCAAGTTCGAGGACAGCTTCGACCCGAACAAGCACTACGACCCCGATCGCGATCGTGCCGAGCTGGCCAAGCTGCGGGCCGAGCACAAGAGGGAGCGCAAGGGTGCGATGCGCGAGCTCCGTAAGGACGCGCGCTTCATGCAGCGCGAGAACCTGCGGGTCAAGAAGGCCAAGGACGAGGCGTACGAGAAGAAGTACAAGAGGCTCGTGGCAGAGATCCAGAACGACGAGGGTCGGGAAGCCAACGCGTACGAGAGGGAGAGGGAGGGGAGGAAAAAGGCGAGAAGCAGCAGATAGAGTATGGTTGGCTTTTGGAGAGGAAACTATTTGCAGGAGTTGCGTTACCGGGTATGCAGGGGCTACGATCCCTTTGCAATTGGTCCATTCAAGCATCACACTTTTCTCACAGTACCAACCACCAAACTGTCTTGTTCATATGACGTGTGCCCCTTGAAGCTCAAATTTATGTCATTGTAGGCATGCTGGTGGTGGGGCACGAGTTCGAGACCGTCAACACCAAGTCACGTGAACACGGGAGGACGGGACAATGACTAAGGAAAACACGCCGCCGCGCTACCTGCCCCACCGACGCGACTTGCCTCCACTTCACGTGTACCACTTTACAGGCAGCATCGAGGCACAACATTACAATTCAAAAGACGACCACACGACCACCGAGAGCAGAACAACGCCATAACGCTTTCAATGCCGCCACAGAAAACATCAGATGTTCTTTCGCCGACTTCATGACGCGAAACAACCTCGGAGACCATCTCTCTTGGCTCTTGGGCAACGTCGCCATCTCGAAACCCGTCTGTCCCAACTACCCTCAGAGCCTTAGCTTGTCGCAGTCCCAGTTCAAGCCGGCAAGCTTCGAAATCAAGCAGAACTCGTCCAACATTGCAGTCAAGCGAGCCAATTCCGCTCCCGGGGCGTCAGCAGCTGGCGCCAATGCTGGCGGCACGACGGACAACGACTGGCGACACACTGGAGGAGCACCAGACACTCGGGAGGGCATGGCGAAGCTGACTTCTGCATCAAAGCCTCACAAGCCGTCACTTGTCACCAAGGGCCAACAATCGCTCACGCCATCCTCCTTGGCGGGCGGGGGCGGAGCTCTGCAACGGGCGTACCGAGCACAGCTGGAGGAAAATGGTACAGCGTCTAGCCCAGCCTGCCTGTCTCCCGCTAATCGTGCGTCAGCCTCGAGAAGCAGTAGAACGGATGCGCGGGCCTCGACGAGCTCGCGGGCTACGAAGCAACAAAGAAAGCAGAGTCCAACGCCGACACACGAACTCCCGATCCTGGACGACTTCGACTTTGCCGATGTGATGGATCTCACTGGTGACGATACGGTTGTCTCCTCCGACTCGGTGAACTTTGGCGACGAGGCTAGGATATGGAACGAAGAACACGCAAAGAAGCCGGAACCGGCATCCCACCGAGGTCAGAAGAGGAAAAGCACCGATGTGGCCGACATGGACGATCCCGATTTGGACGACGAGTTTCCCGATCTCTATGCCATGCTCGAAACCCCTGTTCCCATGAGCGGCAAAACCTCAAAGGCCATAAAAAGTTGCACCCCGAGCACACAGGCCAGGCAAACGAGCTCTAGAGATATCAAGGATCAAGCCATTACACCGTCAGCGAATCGAGCCCAAAAGAAGTATCGGCGGACCAGCGACGGCGAAGGTCCAGGTACGCCCAAACGGCCCATGCCTGTTTCTCATCACGACCAGTATCTTGGAAGGACACCAAGCAAAGCATTCGTGCTGTCCTCGTCGCCCGAACCTCCGGCGTGTGTTAAATCCACACCAAGTCCTGAACGGCTTCCGAACATGAGAGCGAACGCCTTGCCGAGCAAACGCCGAATCATCCAGGACTCGGATGACGATGAGCCCGACGATGAATGGATGACACCTCCAAGTCGCCATGCTTCCATGGCTCAGCATGAGCAGGCGTCTTCGAAGCCGGCGGCCTCGCCGACAACGGACGACGAGTTGATGGCTCTTGAAACCCCATCTCGAGCCAATCCACCTCAAGCCGTCCCGTCTGCTGGGAACTCAGACCAACCACAGCCTACCCCTAAAGAAGTTATCCAGCCACCGATATCTCAGTCACAGTCATCCGGGCCTCTTGTCGGATCACAGCTACCGGGTGACCCCGATCCTGCCGTTCTCGACTGGTTCCTCAAGTCGGAAGCTGTATTGGAAGCAAAAACCAAAAGTTTAGAGACTCGAATTGCAAAGAATAGCGAGGCCTTCGGCATTCTCCTAAAGCAAGGCGGGGCAAAGGAAGAACGGGACAAAGTCAAGAGTGAGAAGAAGGTGCTTCTCGCACAGAAGGAAGCGCTCAAGAGCGTTTCAGACGTTGCCGAAAAGCTCAAGCCCCTACAAGACGAGCGAGAAATCCTTGCAGTGCAGCTCGCCCAGGCTTACGACGCCGGACTCGACACCGATGCAGACGAGAGCCGCTTGGACGAACTATCCGACCGCATCAGAGCGCTCGAACAAACATACCTTCCACTCCTCCCAGCCGCAGGAATTGACGCCAGCTTCATGGCCGACCGTGAACGCGCTCTGAAACCCACAGTTCATTTCAACGAGTCGGTTATTCTCAATACCCAACCTTCAAATTCAGGCGGTGTCCAGCCTGAACACTCTCGAAACGCAGCACCTTGTACTCAGGTCATCCAGCAAACACAGTTTTCTTCGGCTCCCCAATGTAAAGAGCCTTCCCCGCCACCCTTTCCGAGGGAGCAGCTACGACGACCGACTTACGCTCCCTACCATGGAACGCCAGCTCAACAAGCATACGCGGATGACGGCGGGGAAGATCTATTTGACGACATTGAAGAAGCGGACCTCAGTGGGATGACACCCTCTCTTTCAGCTGTGCCAAGCTTTCAGCCAAGTCGCAGCAACCCGCCGAGGAACCACAATAGACCTGGACCTGACACCTTCAGCGACGGCTTTGACGACGATGATGCTATGGTTGCAATGGCGGAAGCTCATGAGATGAATGAATCGTCATCTGGCGAGGTGCAGCAACGTCGCACGGTTCTCGCCAAAACGTCCGGAAACGCTCCTGTTTCGTCGAAACCTAAGGCTGTTCCAAAGAAACGAGAGGCGGCTGTACTCAAGGCGTCGATTCCCGCCGAGCTATTGAAGTATCGCTGGTCCGAAGATGTGACCAAGGCCCTCAAAGACAGGTTCAGGATGCGCGGTTTCAGAACCAACCAACTGGAGGCTATTAATGCCACCTTGTCTGGCCAAGATGCCTTCGTGCTCATGCCCACCGGAGGAGGCAAGTCTCTTTGCTATCAATTACCGGCCGTCGTCACCAGTGGAAAGACCAAGGGCATCACAATCGTCGTGTCGCCGCTACTCAGTTTGATGCAGGACCAGGTCGATCATCTCACGGCACTGGGCATCAAGGCCAAGGCTTTCAGCAGTGCCATCCAGGCCCCCGCTCGGCGAGAAATCCTGGAGTTCATGAACAGCCCATACCCTGATCATCAGTTCACTATGCTTTACGTCAGTCCTGAGATGCTCAACGCCAGTGCACAGTTCGAACGAGCCCTCACGACCGTCTACCGGAACAAGAAGCTCGCACGCTTCGTCGTCGACGAGGCACACTGTGTCAGCCAGTGGGGCCACGACTTCCGCCCTGACTACAAAGACCTCTTCAAGCTGCGCAGCAACTACCCGAGTGTGCCAATCATTGCCCTCACTGCCACCGCAACTTCCAACGTCATTGTTGATATTCAGCACAATCTTCAGATTGATCAATGCCAGGTCTTCACGCAGAGTTTCAACCGACCTAATCTGACGTACGCGGTCGAGAGGAAAGAGAAGGGCCTCATCGACACCATTGCTCAGCTCATCCAAAGCAAGTACGAGAACCAAACGGGCATTGTTTACGTGCTATCTCGCAAAAATACTGAAGACGTGGCTACCAAGCTTCGTGACAACCATGGTATCTCCGCAAGTCACTACCATGCGGCCATGAAACCTGAGGAGAAGTGGAATGTCCAACGCAAATGGCAGCGAGGCAGCATCAAGGTCGTCGTTGCTACGATCGCCTTCGGGATGGGCATCGACAAGCCTGACGTACGATTCGTCATCCATCACTCACTCCCCAAGAGTCTGGAGGGGTACTACCAGGAAACTGGACGTGCTGGCAGAGACGGGAAACCATCCGACTGCATCTTATACTTTGGCTACGGAGATGTCTTCACTTTGAAGAAGATGATCAACGACGGCGACGGCAGCGAGGGGCAAAAGGAGCGACAGCGCGTGATGCTCAACCGGATGTCGACCTACTGCGACGATCAGCAAGAATGTCGTCGAGTCTCGATTCTCCGTTATTTTGGCGAAGCTTTCAAAGCTGCAGACTGCAATAAGACGTGCGACAACTGCCTACACAAAGGCGTTTTTGAACTACAAGACTTCAGCGAATTCGCGGTTGCCGTTATTCAGACCATCCGGGTACACAAGTACTTGACTATCAATCAGTGCGCGGACATCCTGTTGGGCAAGAAGCGTCCCAAGACGATCAAGGACAATCTTGACGACAACCATGGCTTTATCAAAGGTCGCATGGCGAAGCATGAGATTGAGAGACTCATCGACAAACTTCTCGCCGATTCAGCTCTCAGGGAGGAGAATACCTTCAACAAACACGCCAAAATGGCGATACAATACATCTATGTAAGTCTTGTCGAGCGCTTCCTTCTTCAGGAGGTACCTTTCGCTGATCATGTTCCTAGGTGGGCGTGAATGCAAACAAATACACCAGCGGGCGTAGCAAGTTGATGATGTCGGTGAAGGTTTCTGATAAGGGTAAGGAATCATCAGCACCCAAGGCACGCAAGCGGACAACGAAGAACGCTACAGAAGACGACGACAAGACTACTTCTGGTCAATCGAGGCTCCCACCGTCGACCAACGTATCCTCGCCAGCCAATGGCAGAGGCACGCGGAAAAAGAAGGGCAAAAGCACAGCAGTGGATGATGAAAGCGACGCCGGAGGTGAAGATGTTGCCGCACACTTGAATGGCTACGAGAGGGACGAGTTCGTTGTTTCCGACGAAGATTCCGACGATGGCTTTGAACCAAGGCCTATGCCCAAAAGGCGAAAAGCTGCAGTCGAGTTGGGACCTCGCATCTCCCAGGACGAGCGATTGCGTGCACTCGAGGACTGGCAGCAAGACCTGATTGAGAACTTTGTTCGAGATGCGAAGGTTTTGGAAGAGAAGTTGCGGAATCAGCAACAGCTTCGGAAACCACTCTTCTCTGAGGCGACACTGAGGGAAATGGCAATCAACCGGACGACAACGGTGGCCAAGATGCGCGCGATCCCCGGCATAGATGTGGAGCGCGTCGCCAAATTTGGCAGCAAATTTCTGCCGCTCATCAAGAGGTGCGAGGCGTTATACGATCAAGCAGACGATCAAGAGGACGACGAGGGAATGCCCATGGCTTCTGCCCTCGGCGCCGATGCCATTACCATCAGCGATGATGAAGGCGAGGAGACTGAAGATCTCGATGAGGAGGAAGAGGAGTCTTCCAAATATTTCCGAGGGGTTCCTCCCCCTGAGCGTGAAGAATCAGAGCCTGAGGTCTCTTCGCCGAGGACGCAACGAGCGTGGGAGTCGAGGTTCGGGGCCACAGCAGGACCTCGAGGCGGATCCTATCGCGGAAGCGGCGGGCGTCGCGGGGGTTTTCGCTCAGGCAGTCGAGGGGGCAGCAGGAAAGCAAGCGGTACGCGGAAGGACTCGTCCGAGTACACGAGACGAGGTGGGCGAAGAGGCGGCGGCGTGACGAAGCGCAGGGCCTCGGGGAGCGCGAGAGGCGGTGGCTCTGCTGCGACATCGGGCGCTTCCCGGTCGTCTCTCATCTCCAACTATGCCTATAGGGGTGGCAAGACAGGGAGCAGCGGCATTGGGTTGATGCCGACGTGAGCGAAGAGGACACTTGCCTATGGCTGTTGTAGACGGGGGGGAGGGGGGCGGGTGCGAAACTTGTCTTTGGCTCTGCCGTGTTGTGTTTATGGGGGCAGCTTAGCCACGGCGTCTTAGGGGCATGGGCATGACGGCATCTACATTGGGCGGCGAAAGGACGTAACGCATCGGTTGACCTTGCTCGAAGATTTTCGGCAGGTTTACCTTTCAATGACATTATGATCAATCCAAGAACTGGAGCCGTGGATGTGGTATTTTGATTATCGTGAATGATCGTGATGAGTCGAAGAAAGGAATCGACCTTCGCGACGGTCACATATGGTCGCTAGCTGACTTTTCTTCTGACTGCGCAAATCACCAGCACAGACATTAGAAAAATCGACCCAGGGTGTATCAGACAGGCATTAGAGCCTACAACAGCTGAAGTCGCATCACCGGACCGATAGGCCTCGCGTCAGACCCAACCGGAGTGGACGCCGAGATCTGTATGCCGTGGACTCTGATCGCTCGTCTGGGCCAAGTCTAGTCGGGGGGGCTGGCCTGGACCTTGCACGCCACTCCCGCTGTCGGCCCCTGGGTGTAGCTTGGGCTGGGCTGGCTGGCAAGGGCTTGGGGGTGTTCGGGCAGGATAAGGGACGGTTTTTGCATCTCCGCGGAGCAGAGTTCAGCCTCCACCCGTCCCACGTGTCGGCGTCGACGGAGCCGCAGAGCGCCCGCAACGAGATATGGGTATCAGCGGTATCAGCGATGACTGTTGAGCGCTCGCGATTGGGGCTGTCATGGCATTCGGGTGCGATTGCGACGGCTCTGAAAGATGGCATCGACTGTTGGAGATGGCGGACTCGAGGACGAGGATGCGCTTCATTAAGGACCTGGAGCCCGCCCCTCCCCCGTAATGCCCCTGGCAGCGCAGTGCCGGAGATCAGGGGACAGTGGGGGAAGAGATATTCTTGGGGTAACGGCAGCTGACTAAGGGAGGAGATCGGCTTGGCCCCACGCAACCTTATCTTGCTGTCTGAGGCTTGGCTTATCGTCCATCGCACCACCACCACAGCGTGAACACCACAGGGCAGATCGTCATCACCACCACGGGTCGTGGAAGCCTTCAGAAGCTAGAGAATGTTCGGGACAATTTCGAAGCACATTGTCGCGAAGATGGGAATTGATCTAGCATGAGTCATGATGCGAGCGCTCGTCGGGAACTAGATGCTGACTCGAAACCTAGATGCGGGTTTTGTCGAGGGTTCCTCAGGAGAACGGATCCTCCATCGCGCGCCTCCTGACCGTCATCATGCTGTGGCATTTCTTCAAGAAAATCCAGAGAGAGTCACGAATCAGTTCTTCTCCCCGATTGGCATCATCTGCGGACATCAACCCCAGGGGAGCACCACAGGCTGGGGGACTGGGCCTGGTCGATTCCAGCGAACGACCATACGCATCGGCGCTTTCTCCTCGTCAGCCCAGTGGCCAGTCAGGTCCCAGGATCCCCTTATCTCTCGGCCAGGGTGGGGCTCCGCCCTTTCAACCTCTTCTCATCCAACTCTGCCTGCCCGAGACGACATCCCTATCTGGATGTTCAGAGATACGCTGATAAGCTACCGAACACCTCTGTTTCGTCGTCTTGTCGCTCGTTCCGTCGTATCTACCCCGTCAGATGGCCCCTGGTAGCCAATGGAACGACCTTGATAGTCAGCGATACCGCCCCTGGGCTCGGCTCAACGCTCTAGGCCGTGTCCCAGACCGGACAGGCAAGGACTGTCTGGCAGCGCCCGTTATCCTCCATCGCGTTCACCGACGGTGCTATTCTCCCTCGTTGCCCAGTCTCATGTTGCGTCAGCGTTGCTGTATCGTCAAAGGAACTGGTTCGACGCCGAGAGCGTCTGACGTTACACATCAGTCATTGTGCTCATCTCCCCATCGATCACGCCCGCAGGAGTTCTTGTCCTTGTCGACCCAAGTCCTCTGCGGCGGGACTTCAGGAATTATCGTGTTGGTGGCGCTTCCTGGACATCGCCTTCACACTTCGGGTTTCGTCCTCGGTCAGCTTCTCCAGACATCACACAGGTCGACGTGAATTATCAGACTCTGCCTTTCCAAACTCAGCTCCTAGGTACGAAATTGCCTAGCTCGACGATAATCCTGCGCAGCCGCATAGCACATGCCACCCTGCCACCTTGCTCCCGTGCCCCTACCTCCCGTCCATGCACTGTTATCAGTGATCGACGCCAAAGCCCGCAGCTAAGGCGACCCTGTCCACGGGCTGCCCCAGACTTCCCGCAGCGCCCAGGCCCATAAGGACGGTTTGCCTTTCTCCGGCCACATCAGCAACCCCCGTCTATCTCTCATCCCACACGGGGACAGCAGGCGAGGGCGTTTGGCAGAGTCTGGATTGGCTTAGCGTGCGGCAGCTGCTGTCTCTGCCGGAGATGCTTCATTTTGAGGTCTACGACTACAGATTACACGCCAACGCTCACGCTCAGTGTTCGAGCATCAATATAAGGACCTAGGACTCGAGCTCGTTTGGTTTGAAGCACAGCAGTAAAGATTCCAGATCAACAAGCGCCTCCGCCTTCGACAACAGGTTTTCCATCTTACGCTTCGACCTTGTTAGGAGCCTTTTGAAGACATCCGCATTTTGCCTCGAATCCACTCCTCTTGCACGCGGCACTTTCAGTACTGCCTCTTTGGCTAGTCATCATGAAGATCAACGCGCTCTGGAGGGCACCTGAGGTTAACCCCATCACACTGAAGGTATGGGGCGCGCCTCTTTTTTCTGAGGCCTGACACTGACATCATCACCAGGCTCGAAGCGTGCCAGTCCTCAACCCCTTCAACAAATATGGCGCCGTCTTCTTCTTCAGCTGGCTGGGCTTCATGATTGCCGTGAGTTACTACGAATATTCGGTCCTGATCATCACATACTTACCACAAGCAGTTCTGGGCATGGTACACCTTCCCTCCTCTCCTGACGGTCACTATCCGAGAAGACCTCGGCCTCACACCGGTGCAAGTCGCCAACTCCAACATTGTCTCCCTCACCTCGACGCTCCTCATGCGTCTCATCGCCGGCCCGGCCTGTGACAAGTTCGGCTCCCGCATGGTTTTCGGCGGCATGCTCCTCATCGGCGCCCTGCCCGTCGGTCTCGCTCCCCTCGTCAACAACGCGACGGGTCTCTACATCAGTCGATTCTTCATCGGTGTCCTCGGCGGTACTTTCGTCCCTTGCCAGGTCTGGTGCACGGGCTTCTTCGACAAGAACATCGTTGGCACGGCCAACGCCCTCGCCGGAGGCTGGGGTAACGCCGGTGGCGGTATCACCTATTTCGTCATGCCTGCCGTTTTCGATGCCTTCGTCGACCGCGGCTACAGGCCTGGTGTGGCCTGGCGACTGACCTTCATTGTGCCCCTGATCTGCATCATCACCTGCGGCATCGCCCTGCTGCTCTGCTGCGACGACACCCCGACTGGCAAGTGGAGCGAGCGCCACCTTCACGTGCAGGAGAACCTCCAGGGCCACGGTATCCAGGAGAACGTGCAGACTGATCTCGTCGACGTCCCCGGCGGCATCGCCGACC
The DNA here is from genome assembly GCA_002851775.1 of Verticillium isaacii. Taxonomy (NCBI): domain Eukaryota; kingdom Fungi; phylum Ascomycota; class Sordariomycetes; order Glomerellales; family Plectosphaerellaceae; genus Verticillium; species Verticillium isaacii. Next base: position 1,081,326 of record NMXN01000008.1, on the reverse strand, counting down.
GCGACAGCACTCCCTCTGCTACGTTTGACTCAGAGAAGAACAGCACCAGCGACAACAAGAACACGTCAAAGTTTGAGAACGAGGCCACCGTCTCCCGCGATGATATGATCGTCACCGCTCAGGGCGAGACCATCATCAAGCCCACCCTCAAGGAGGGTTTGAAGGTCGCCGTCTCCCCGCAGACCATTTTCCACATGGCGACCTACGCCTGCTCCTTCGGTGGCGAGCTGGCCATCAACTCGATCCTTTCCTCCTACTACCTGAAGAACTTCCCCTCGCTCGGTCAGACCGGCGCTTCCAACTGGGCCGCCATGTTCGGCTTCCTCAACGTCGTGACGCGCCCCCTTGGCGGCATCGTCGGTGACATCCTTTACCACTACGGCAAGCAGAACCTGTGGCTGAAGAAGGGCTGGGTCTCGTTCTGCGGCATCATGACCGGCCTGTTGCTCATCCTCATCGGTCGCCTGGACCCCCACAACGAGGGCACCATGTTCGGCCTCATCTTCCTCATGGCTGTCTTCCACGAGGCCGGCAACGGCGCCAACTTTGCCCTCGTGCCCCACGTGCACCCTCAGGCCAACGGTATCCTGTCCGGCCTGACCGGCGCCGGTGGCAACCTCGGCGGCGTCATCTTCGCCATCATCTTCCGCTTCATGGACGGCGGCAAAGACTACGCCAAGGGCTTCTGGGTCATTGGCTGCATGCACGTTGGGCTGAACGTGCTCGTGTCTTGGATCCCGCCCCTGCCCAAGGGCCAGGTTGGCGGCCGGTAGAGCTGAAGCGATTTTGGAATGAATTTCAAGCGAGCAATGACTTTGGATAGATATTGGGTGGAGTTTGGATAGATGTAATGTGGCTTTGATGGATTCAAAAGGGTCTGCTGTTGCGGCTACGGCTGTATGATTTGGTATAATACATGACAACTTTATCTGACTTTTGTTCGCTGCGTGACAGTGATCATGGTTCATAGCGACGCACAACCAAGTGCTCATGCGTGTGGCTCGGACCTGACGTCGAGTTTACCCGCCACTGTTCGCCAGGTATGGACAAAATTACAAGGGACATGTGATCTCTCAAGATCTTGTCACCGCACAACGATGAGGAAAGGGAACGTTCACTGGACCATTCAGCCTGCCAGAGAGCCGGGAAAACTTGTCTGCAAAACCAGACCTGCCAGACGAGTCCGGTTCAGCCACGCATCATCCGTCTCAAGCGACATCCGAAGGGAGACTTGATGCCACGTGCCTGTCGAGCAGAGGGATTTTCATTCAACTGTTGACGCCACGGCCGTCCCGGCTGGTTGTTGTACGCAGGGAGCGAGTAGCGCCTTGTCTAAGGCGCACGAGGGAGAGAGACAATTTTCATGGCTTGGAAAGAGACACCTCCCACTCGAGTGGAATAGTCCAGTGCGTTTCTTGCTCGCAAGTACATGCCTATTTGGACTTTTCGTCTCCCGCTTATCCAAAGAAGATACGCCCGCGGGACTGCACTTCTTCTGCCTTCTGGCTCCCCTCACGCGAGTCGTGAACATCAACAACCACTGCCGGATGGGTCCCTTTCTCCACTACAACGCGATATGATCTACAGCGTGAAACCTCCCTTCAACAAAGGCCGCATGGCCCAATGGCAAGGCGTCTGACTACGAATCAGGAGATTGCAGGTTCGAGCCCTGCTGTGGTCAATATTCACCATCATCGGTGCACTCATCTTTTGCGATTCTGTCGCAGCATCCCTTTTTGGGCATGGCGCCTCGAACTCACCCGAGTTGGTGGTTCATCCCCTCTGACGTCGTGCTTTCTTTTTTCCTTCTCCCTTCGCTTGGCGCCCGGAACGAGAGTGACGGCCCGAGAGTCTCGCACCTCGCGTGGCTTTTTTGTGCGTCGAAGCCAAGTCTGGTGATCGGCATGCTTGCATTCGTCAGGGAGGCTGATCGGCAAGAAGCGTGTCTCGGCTTGGCGCGACTTCCATTCTCCGACGAGGATATTCTGGAAATAGCGTGATCGGTGGTTCTTCTGGAAAGTCGCGCGCACGACCACGGGCAAATGGCGCACCCGTTCAGTCCGTCCACGCCGTCACGATCGGGCAGGAGGATCATTTGCGGCACAGGACATTTGAATCCAGGCAGCGAATCTATGGGCGTGGCTACAGTTGAGGTCCAAGTCGTGCCGTCGGATTGGCACATCGTGACGGACGCTGCCACGGCGTCGCCAAAAACGGACATCCGATGACACGACGGGGACAATGACGATGACGAGGGCTGGCACGAACAGAGGTAGACCTCGAGGACGCTAAAAAGACTTGAAACGAGACATGAACAATCGTATAGACAGACGCCCAGGGCGACTGCCAGACCAGACTGAACACACTCCATTCCAGCACTGCGAAAAAGCATTCCTGCTCGCGCGGTAAACAAACATCACTACGGTCACGCATCAGCCACCTGGTCACATCATCAAGCAGTAGCCGAGTAAACGTCTCTCGCCATTACAGGCTACCAATCATACACGCAAGAGACAAATGGAAAAGGGAGACACGACAGTGGGAGAAGAGGACCAGTCTAAACAAAGCGAAAATCGATTTTTCCTTCTCGATAAGCCATAGTTAAAACGCCCCCTACCCATGTCGGGTAAGCTTGAGGAGTATGGAAACCGGAGCAGCGACCCCTGTTGCGCGATCGCCGTGTCCTCCGAATCCAAAATATAAGTACTCCAGCCTCCCTATGCCAAAGAAAAGTAGCCATGATTGTCCGTCCGGGTTGGAACAAAGAATGCCAGGTGAACCCATTATCGTGAGAATACAAATAAAGCGATGCCGGATGGGTGTGATGCCGAGAGAAGAGACCCGGAAAAGGGTATAAGGGTTGTCTTCATGCCGCGTTCGTTACAAGCCCTTGATCTCCGAGACCAACAGCACCTTACAGAAGGGCGACGACGGCGAGGCCACCGAGGACGGCGAAGAGGCCGGCCTTGGCCTGGGCGACGGCACCGCTCTCGGGGACGACGACGGGGACGGACTCGGTGGGCTGCTCGACGATGGCGACGGTGGACGAGGCGGCGACGACGAGGGTGGTGTGGGTGGTGGGGACGGCGACGGGGACGCTGGCGGGGGTGGTGCTGTTGACGACGACGGCCGAGGTGGTGGGCTCGGGGAGCTCGGAGGTGGTCTCGATGCACGAAGAGGTGGTGTTGACGGCGACCTCAGAGGTGGTCTCGGCGGCGGACAGGGTGATGGTGGCAGTGCCGACGCTGGTGGTGACGACGACGGTGCTGCTGCCGGAGCCGTAGCTGGGGGCGTCGGAGCCGGAGTCCTCACCGGCGGTGATGACGAAGGGGTTGGAGTACTGCCAGTCGTCGGCGTTCGCCTCGGAGGTCAGGACGAGGCCGTAGAACTTCTTGCCGCCAATGTCGGCGGGGATGTCCCAGGTGTAGGCGTTGTCCGAGTTGGGGACGCCGGCTGCGGGCGGTGTCAGTAGAGGTTCACGCGAGTGCAGTGCGCGGTCTGGCTGGGGTCACTCACAGGCGATGTCGAGGAGGGGGACCTGGGTGTTCTGGGTCTCGCCGCCGATGAGGGCGATCTTGATGGTGACACCAGCGTACTTCTCAGGGGCGGACCACTCGATCTTGTAGGAGGAGCCGGCGGCGATCTCCTCGTTGGCGGCGGGCTTGTAGACGGGGTTGAACTCGGGGTTCTGGGCGACAGCAGAGCTGACGAAGGCCACGAGGGCGGCAGCGGCGGAGAGAGCGAAGCGCATCTTGACTGATTTGGGTGGTGGTGGTTTGTGGTGGGGTGGTGGGATAGGCGTTGGGTGGTAGGGAGTGACGAGGTGTCGGGATCAAAAGAGTGACTATATAGTTTTAAAAGAGTGACAGGCTAACAGCCGAATAGGACCAAAAGGCACACCGAGGGATTGGTATGGGCAGTGTTGACGAGGGTGGTGAGGGAGAGGAAAAGAAGAGAGAGGCTCTGGCATGTCTTGGGGGTGGGAAGGGGGGGTATAGAAACGAACGGGGACGGATGAGGTGAGCACGCACTCCGCCCAACGCGCCAGGGGGGCACGGCACAGGCACAGCTGCCAGTTCATGGATGTTGGTCCAGCCAGTCTGAAGCTAGCAGGGAGCTTGGAAGGGCCAGGAAGGCGTCACCCCCCTACGGGACCTTCCTTCGGTACCTTCCAACCGCACCTCTCCTCAGGCACCTGGCAAGAACCGCGCGCTCGTGGGAAGTCGCCATGGTGGTGGTGCCGGTGGTGCTAGTCGTGCCTGGCTTCTGCACACCCACATGATGGGATGGGGTCCCAGGAGATTAACGCGCGAGATTGGGCCCGCGTGGTTGGCCAGGGCGAGGGGAGCGACAGGGGTCTAGCGTCCTGTGGCCCAAATTGGCTAGGACCACCTTTCCGGCGGCGCAGGGCTGAGCTGGACCAATGGCGTGAGTTCTGGAGCCCCCCCTAAAGGCCAGGAGCTGGAGCGCCCAGGTAGTGAGGGAACCAAGGTACAATTCAGGGGGCGCTACAGCACAATGGCCCCCTCCACCCCCCTATGGAATGCTCTGATGCCCGCCAAGGACGTGCTTCGGCACGCTGATGATGCCATGACGTGGAACCTCAAGCGCACTAAGAGGCAGTGCACAGCGTGCACCACAGATCTCCTCTCTCCACGCCGTCGCTCTAGCACGGGGTGCTCAGGAACGTGCCTCGTCTAGTCCATCGACCGCGCGACGGTTGGTGAGGCGCGCAATGCACGAAAGGTGCAATAGCCTGAAAAGCGTCACCCGGTGAGATCCATTTTTCATCCTTCGATTCATCTAGCCCGATGGGCAGGAGGGATATTGGGAAAAAAAAGGCCCGTTGCTACCATACCTCAGGGGCCGAACATCCGGACTCCTTCGGTGCTTCGTCTTGATGCGGTGACCGAGTCATCGGCAGCGGCAATGGCCAAGGCGCACCAAGGAAACTGGCTTTAGACTTTCGCCAGTTGGTCCTGCTCGTTTGGCATCGTGGGCCCTCGCCTCGCACGCGCCCACCTCCGATAGAACCCCCCCAGAGAAGCAATTTCCAAGACTCTAGCTTTTTCTGACAGAGCTATTCCCGTACATCCCACGAACCACCGATCATACCGCACACCGTCTCCCACTCGGTGTTCTGGGCACAGCCCGCCCTGGGTCCCTCCCCTCCGGCAAGGTAGGGTAGGCATCATAGGGGGTGGGCCTCAATGAGCCTGGCGGGGATATCCGCTCACGATGCGCCCTCGCCTTCAGCCATCCGCCCCCCCCAAAGGCCCCAGCTCATTCCCAGTTCCTGCTTGGGCATCCCAAACCCAAATCCTACGACCCAGACGATCCTCATCTACAGCTTCAAATGCCGCTGCGGCGTCCCTCGTGGCTTGCGTCATCTTGGCGACAACACTCCGGACCCTCCGCCATATGGCCAGGATCCCATCACAGCACGACTCAGCGCGCGCCACGGGAACGCCTCCGGCACTCGCGCACGCCCCAGAATCAATGCAACGGCAGTAAAAGAAACCTTTCCAACTTTCCTATCCCATCTCCCGGCACCTGACATCGCCTCAATGTCGAGTCGGCGCGCGCTTCGGTGGTGATCATGTCTGGTGTGGCTGTGGCTCTCAACTCTCAAATACGAAGAATAAAGTGTGAGATTGAGTCCTCTTAGCCAGCCAGCCCCAAGCCCAACAGGCAAAAAGATTGGCTCAACACCTCGCCATTATGCCGCGGTGGCGCGTTGATGGCACGCTCATTCTCCTCCATTCATCGGGACGCCCGTGGGCTGCCACACGACCATGACTCCAGTCCTGGGAGCGGTTCTAAAGTGTCTTTTCCTCTTCCAGCCAACCCCGTGTCGTGCGCGCTCCTGCGGTGAAACCACGCCATGCAGAGAGGTCATCGGTCCTTACATCTTACAGGCAGCCACACCTCGACTGGACGGTCCCGAGCCAAGGAGGGGAAAGACACCGGGCCAGCCAATGTCTGAGAGGGCGCCAAAAGGGAGATGGATGCGTGGAAGCAGAGCTATTGACGCACTTTCAGCCCTAAGCCACGATGCGACAGGGGGAGCCAAGGCGCGATGTGAGAGACATAGCCCGTGGACCTGTCAGCACGCGGATGAATCGAAGAACAGCTGGCAGTGCAATGCATCTCCGCTATCTTTTTTCTGGGCAGGCAGCGCAGACTGGCATCGCGTGTCGGGCCGTCTTGGCTTGGGAGGGTGTCCGGCTCGTCCGTTCTCGCAGAAGCTGGGCTTCCCCCCATTTAAGGGCTTGCGTTGCTGACTTGGCTGCTCGATCGCTCCGCGGTCATGCAGCCTTAAGCTTGGCGGCGTGGCACCCGCGGGCGGCGCGGTTGCTCACCTTGCCGGGCTAGGTTACATTTCCTCGGGAGGGCGGATTTCCAAGAAGATGGAGAAGCGACTACTGCATCGGCGGTGAAGCGCTTCCACAGTTGTGTGCCGTAAATACACTTTACTGCTGGGAGACTTGAGGCCTATCAACCTGGGAGGGCCATCAGCCCAGTTCAGCTACGAAAGCCGTCGATTCATGGGATACTCAGCCCCAGGCTGAGAAATCTCCGAATACCTGCATTTCCCGGAGGCAGGGCTGGCCTCTGATCGAAACGAGGCTGAGGAGGCAATCAAACCCCCACCCCTCTCAGCTCCCTGAGAGTCTGAATGTCCGTCGCCTCCGTCGGTACGGGAGAAGGCCGGAACAATATGGACCCTCACGTGACCGCACCATCCCCCGAATCCGGCCCAACGCCGGACACGGCGTACCCCGATGGACTTCCCCGCCCCGAATGCGCATTACTAATGCGGGAAGGCTACATCATCGAGGGGACCTCGTTGTGACTTCACTCAGTTCAAAGTGACCGGGCATCCTCTTTTCATCAACTGCTCACTCCAACCCTGACCTCGAGATCATCCGCTTCGCCTGATACCGCCGCCGCCATGTCCGACCCTATTACCGAGTTCGTAGTCTTCACCCCCCGGGACCCGGCCTCCCACCCCTCCGCGTCTTTCACCTCCCTCGCCCAGACCCTCCTCTCCACGCCCGGCGTCCAGGCCCTCTACACCGGGCCCCAGCACGAGTCTCCCGAGACCCACCTCCTCGCCATCCGCTGGGCCTCCCACGCCGCCTTCACCGCGTTCGCCGCCTCGGAGCACTACACCCCCTGGCTCGCGGACCTCAAGGCCCTCCTCGCCGGCCCGCCGCGCTTCCACCAGGCGCGCCTCGACTCGGGCCCCGCCCTCGCGGCACCCTGTACGGAGGTGCTCATCGCGTACGGCATCGACAGGCCCGCCTTCACGGAGAACCTGCGCCTCTTCTCCGACCGCATGGGCGAGGCGTGTCGCGCGCAGGGCACGAGGGGGTGGCACGGCAATGCGTGGGGCGAGGTGACGACGGCCATCGCGAAGGACGTCGACGGCGAGGCCGGGTCGGCCGCCACGCTGCTCGTCGGGTGGGATAGCGTTGACGACCACACCACTGCCAAGGGCGGACCGGGACGTGAGTGCCCCTTGCTGCCCGCGTGTTCCGAGAACTGTTGCTGACGTCGGCTAGCTATTCTGGACAACATCGAACTGATCAGGACGGGGCGGAAGGACGTGACTTTGGTGAGTCTTGGCATTCATGTCTACGGATCCGAGCTAACAGGGCGGGAGCACCACTACAACCTCAAGCAGTTGTAGGGGCAAGTTTGCTGGGGCTTACCCGCCAGTTATCCCGCCAGGTGTCTCGTTACTTCGTGATTTACCGAGGCATGCTAAGTAAAATTTCCCAGACTCTCCTGCCATGCAGTCTATCTTTCTAGATTAGTTGTAGCCAAGGGAATGGTGGACTCACAGACGTGGCCCAGACTCGCTGTCTTGACCTCCAGCCACACCTCACAGGGTAGACCTGATAATCGGATCGTGAGCTGTGAGTCACGTCAGTATTCATAGACACTAATCAGCATCAAGTCGAGCTTCAACGTCACAAACTTGTGTGAAGTACAACGAAGGCCGATCTGTGAAAAGCCGCTGAAGTGAGGATGAGGGCACAAGACATGTTTGGTATGCTAGTGGGCACGGGTATGAATGATCACGATCGCAGAACTTCGGCCGGGGAGCAAAGTGTATCAGTGAGGAGCAGGAACACATGTGCAGATGAGAAGTCGCATCCACGCGCAATGCTAAGCGCAGGCCACGCAGGCCATCAGGGACCAGCATGAGACGATGGGCAGGGCTCAAGGTAGTGAGGGCGAGGCGCAAGGCAGGGCAGATTGCAAGACAAGGGCAAGGCAGGAAAGGATCTGGAGGGGAACGACTATTAAAAGGAGTACCTTCTCTAGGAATCACTCCACCCGGTGATTGTAGAGAAACGCCCAAAACCCGAAAGTCGCGAATCGCAATTTACCGCGCCGGTCTTGTCTCGAGCCGGTGACAAGACATTCTGGTGGCACCGTCGCCCGCCAACCCAAGCATAACCGAAAGCCGAGAACGAAATGTTGCGAACAATGTTAAAGGGGCCAGGACCGTGGCCGCTACCTCCCGTAACGGGACCGTTCGAGTTGGAAAGTTCAAAGTTAGTATGTCGTGGGGCGTCGTAAATTCTTTTTTAGATCCGGTGCTTCTCCGATTCTGCGATGGCGTTTGGTTAGAACTGGAACGTCAAGAGATTTCGCTGGTTGTGACTCACCGAGGCGGGAATAGAGCATGTAGAGGGCCATGCGATTCGTCTCGTCCGTGCCAGTGATGGTGACGAGGCGCTCGTTGCTGTTGTCCTGGGGCTCGTTGATCTTGATGACACTGCCACTGATCTGGCGTATTTCATTGATCTTCTGGCCGCCCTTGCCGATGATGGCGCCCACCATGTCGTTAGGAATGAAGATCTGCTGCGTCAAAGGCTGACCGGCAATGCCGGCGGCGGGGGGACCCCCGTGCATCGGCTGCGCGGGGTGTCCGCCGTGAGGCTGAGGAGCGGCAGGGCCGCCGTGGGGCTGCATCGGCGCACCCCCGGCGTAGCCAGCCTGGGCGCCATACTGCTGGGGAATGGCCGGACCGGGCTGGGCGCCGTGGGGAGGGTACTGCTGACCGTAGGGGGCGGGCGGCATCTGGTGCTGCTGGGGATGCTGGCCCCGAGCATCGTGCCGCCTGCCAAAGTTCTCCCGGGTGCCGTAGTTGCCGGTGGTCGGCTGGGGGCAGTACGGCACTACCTGCATGCCGCCTGGGACAACCCCAGCGGGACCGCCACTGCGCGTCGCGTAGGCCGAGGCGGCCGGACCGCCGAAACGGTCGTTCAGCTGCTCGAGCAGAGTGCTTCCCACGTAGTAGGTGGCGATGTGGACGGCGTCGGCCACACCCATGACGACGAGGGACCGCTCGGTCGACATGGGGAGGCAGGAGTCCGAAGCATTAAGCCGGGCCCCGGATGCCTCCTGGATCTCTCGAATACGAGCACCACCCTTACCAATGATGGATCCGATCAGGATGTGGGGGATGAGGAGTCGGAGAGGGTACGTCTTGGACTGCGCGCTGGACGGCTCATCCAGGGGCTCGTTGTTCAGGGTTCGGATGATGAGACCAAAAGCCTGCCGACGTGTGAGTGACATGTCCTTTGGCAAGACCGGTAGAATGCTAGCTTACCTTGGCTGAGGCGTCAACCACGCCGCTAACGGTTAGAATGCGCTCGACGGCCCCCTTCTGGTAGTCGCTGACCGTGCACTTGGCTCCGGACATTTTGCGAATGTTGGACACGTTCTCGCCTCCCTTGCCGATGACAGTGGCAGCCTCGGGGCTGGAGATGACGGCGCGGATGTGGATCCAGGCCGTCTCGTCGTGGGTAGAGGCGTTGGGAGTGGACGACGGGACGGTGCCGGCCACGGCACTAGCGATGGGCTTCGGCTCGTCGGCGGCGTCGCCTTCGGCCTCCTCCTTGACGCCGTTGGTGGTCTCGAGGGGGGCGGCCTCGGTGGCCTCGGCCACAGCGCCGGCGTCGTCGTCGTCGTCGGGCTTCTCGGCCATGACGACCTCGTCGTCGTTTTTCAGGATCTTATCGAGCGCAGGACGCTTGGCGTCGGGCTGGTCATTGTTGCGCGAGGGGGAGGATGTCTCCTCGAGAGGGCGCTTGGCCGAGTTGGCGGGCTGGGTGGGTGAAGCCGACATATTGGGGCTAGGTATTAATTGCGTGTCTCACACGAGATGACTTGCGCTGAGGATGTCGGAGGAGTTAGGCGTTCAGAGAACAGCTTGATTTGTATTGGCCTATCTACACCGCAACGGTTTTCAAAGGAAAACGGGCAAGTGTAGTGGCGCGACGGATTGGACCTGGGGCTCGGAGAGAGCTGGTGCTGTTGGTGAAGTGGTGAGGATCGAGGGAGGAAGGTGCGTGCGATCGAGGGAGACAGATCGGGGTCGGGATCGGGATCAGGATCAGGCTGAGGTCGGGAAGGAGCGGTATCGGGCCAGAAGGGCAAAGAGTCCAGGAGGCTGTAGGACGATGGAAGGGTCCCGGGGCTGGGTGCTTTCTGATGGAAGAATGAAGGTAGGAGGATAGAGGTAGAAAGGCTGAGGTGAGGAAGAGGCAGTCGTGAGGATGGCGGACGTTGATGCTCAAACCTTGAACCCAAATAGCTCTGATGCCTTGGAGGGACGGAAACCAGCTGACAGCTCGCGGCAGCTTGAAGAAGAACTCTTGGTCTGCTTGCAGTACCTGGAGTCTCGTGCGACCGAGATGGCGTTCTCCGAGCTGAGGAAGGGAGGATAGGGCAGGGTGGAAGCTGGAGCTGAGCTGGAGCTGGAGCTGTGCGATCGGGCAAGCTTGGAGCTATGGGGGGGAGGGGGGGTGTTGAGGTCCGACTGGGTTGTCGCGAGACAGTTCGAGGGACAGGGGACGATGGAAGAGTGCACCGGGATCCTTGGGATGATAAAGAACGGGATGGAGAAGACACGGGTGATGGAAAAGGAGATGGGAGAGAGCCTTGCGTCGACAGACTGACAGCGCGAGGAGCTTTGAATCGAAGGGGGTGATTTGTCTCGGTTGCGGTTTGGGAAAAGATGGTCGCGCGCGCGAGGTTGCTGAAACCCCCGGAGAAAAGATCGACCCTAGCCTCCATACAGTGTCGAGCTAGTGCGTCTTCACGGTACACGCGTGCTGATGCAGCCAAGTACGGGGCTCCCCTGCCAGGTGTGGCGGGCATCATGTGCCGTGCCGCACAGTGCCCGGGCCCCCTTAGCCCTACGGCGTACGCGTGACGTCCCCTGCTGGCTCTGGATGCTCTGGGTGCTCTGGCCTTGTTGTGACCGGGAGGCAATCCCAGGCTCTCGTGTCACGACCTCGTCGCCGTGAAACAAGGGGGTCAGAAACAAGCCGATCCGTCCTCACCAGCGTCAAGTTCCCCCATCTGCATGACTTAGCAGTCCTCCTAGGGGTTATGGTCGTTGTCGCAGCGCAGACGATTCGGACGCTTTACCCACTGCCTACCTCTACCTACCTTGCCCTGTTCCACAGAGGCTATCGTGGCTTAGCCTAGCATCATGGCGTCGACGCGTCCAGGGCCGACCGAGACGAGGCATCTCCTGAGCGTCGAGCAAAGCCTCCAGGAGCTTCAGGCCCAGATTGCCGAGTATCAGCAGGAGCTTACAAGAGTAAACATCAGGCCCTCTCCTCCCCCTTGCACCCCTGGACCTCGCACTGATACGTATCCCAGCTCCAGCAGAATGGGCAAACCATCAGCCCAGCTTTCACCGCTTCTAAGAGCGCCCCTTTCAAGATCATGAAATCGGCGTTCGACACTGTGTCTCAAGATGCTCCATTCATGCCCTCCGCATCCTCGGTGCTGCCAGCCTTGCTCTCACTACGCCAAGCTCATCAGACCATCACGGAGTCGAGGGCGTACCTGGCGACCCAGGAAACGTCCATCGAGAAGGCCGACAAGCAGCTGCAGACCGATAAGACTAACCTTGAGGATCAGCGTCTGCTGACTGCAAGCTTGGAGAAGCGCATCGAATCGCTCAAGGAGGAGCTTGATGGGCGCATGGACACGGACCCCGAGCATGCAGCCAGGGAGAGGATGAACGAACTGAGACAGAAGCAAAAGCAGTACAGACGGGAGACGGCACGCCTCCTCCGGGACCTCAACAACTTCATCGACAACCACTTGGCCGCGCAGCTCGCCGCAGAGGACCTCGGGGGGCCTGTCGTTGGTGACATGATGGACGTCGACGTCGAGGACCTCGCCGCCGGCTTCAACGCCCAAGGCCGCCCCAAGAAGACCAAAGCAACAAAACTCGACGACGGCGGCAGGAGACAGCGGCGGCTGGAGGAGGTCTGGGGCGCCGCCATCGCCGAGGACCAAGTGCAGCGCGACGTTCCCGACGAGACGGCCGCTGCCGCGCAGGAGATGCGCGACCTGACAGAGGAGCTTCTCAACAGCCTGGTGGAGTCTGGCGGCGACAGCACGGCCGCTTATGTCAAGCTCACCAAGGAGACGGCGGCTGCGCGGTTTCTCGTCCGATCGAAAGTCGCGCAATTCCACCCGCGCGATGCGACCAGGATCAAGCTCATCGACTTTGGCAGGGAATTGGACGACTGATGTTCATCTAAGCGAGGGGAACAAGTCACGGTTGACGACAAGAAGCCGGTTCTTGAATCTCGTGTGTGATCCTGCGGACGCGTGCGTTCCGGGTGCGGAGAGCAATGATCGACGCGTTTCTCCAACGCACCAGGGGCACCCCCTCCACCGGCGAAGATCATTCCCGCGCTCGCGACGGAACGGCGCCGGCACTTTGATGACATGGCCCGTTGCAGAAGCCCAGTCCGATGCTTGAGTGTACTTGAAGCTCTCGGCGGCCACGCGTACGTCACGCGGAGCATCGCTTGTCAGCACCACAGTGTTACTATGCACTGCTTGGAGTTTGGTGAAGAGCCGCCGACACCTGCTTGGGCGCGCATTGCCGACGCTGCTGCATGCAGCGCCCTCGGCAGATCGTATCGCGTATTACATCGCGGGCCGGCACGTTGGCGGAAGCTTGTGGACTGCGGTTCGCCACTGCCCAGACGGAGACCGTCTGCTGCGTGCCACGACTTACAGACCGCCCAGTGGGCTACTCCAATGATGTCCTGAGGTTGCAGAAATATACTTGAAAATTTGAAACCTTGAAAGACCATTGCATCCCTAGAGCATGTACGCAGGTGGGCTCGGGACGATCAACGACAAGGTAGAAATGCCTTTGGAGTTTGATATTCAAGTTCTTGTGCCCCAATGCTACCTCTTCACATAGCATCTTAATGCGACCGATGTCAGGCAGCAAGAAGGTTCATCAATTTACTTCAGTCCAGCACCAGCAGTCGTAGCACCTAGCATTCTGCAACACCGTTTCAGAAGTATCATGGGTCTATCAAGGATGAAGCAAATCAGTGCACCCCTCTATGCCGTCTTGGCGAGCTCGCAGATCAATACAATCCAATAGTTGAAGGAGAAAATACAAACATGCCAGCTAGATCGTAAAAACATCGCTACAAAAAGGCCGCCCATGAGCACCGACTTGAGCGCTGCCCTCAAGGTGCCGCAGCTAGCACGATGGGCGCCCTCGACGTTTTCGACGGCATGAGATTCATCTTCTCCATAAGGCTCAACATCAGTTCCTCTTCTTCCTGCTCCAGGGCCTCGAAAGCTTTTTCTGCCTCTATTTCTTCTTGCCTCAACGCCTCGAGGGCCTTTTCGTTCTCTAGGAGGAGGTCAAAGAGCATGCTTTCGACATCTGTGGCAAGCTTAAGGAAAGCCTCACTCGCTTTCTTTGGGTCGACGCCGTACTTGTACTCGGGCTGCTTGCCGTTCTTGATCTTGCCTATTTCGACAATGGCAGCCATGCTCGACCGGATCATCTTTGTCAGATCCGAGGGCCGGGTAGTTTTGACGACTTTGAGTATTTCATCGGCAAAAACAAGAGTGTCTCTTGAGACCTCTCTCAGAGCGCGCTCGTTTTTCCAGGCCACGGATTCGGGCCAGTCTCTATCCAGGAGGCGGGTGATTTGGCGCAGAATGAGCGTCACGTCGTTACAGTGCTCGCTCAGTCGACTGGACAAAATAGCTTCATAGGAGACTCGGGGTGACTCCTTCTTCAGACTTGGATTGGCCAACAACGAAGTGATGCATTTTTGGAGGTCAAGAATCTTGTCGGAGTAGGCGTCTTGCCAGTCCGGCAAATACTTTGTGCCGCTGTTACGCCTGGAATGCCCTTGGCCCGGGCTATGCACCGGAGGAGATTTGGTTGGCGATTCTCCTAGAGATGATGCAGTCAGCAAATGATCGTGGGACTTTTGAACAGAAAGCATCAGGTAAAATGCAAGCATCAAAACTTACCCGTAAGCTGCCTGGATATGTCCTGGCAACGCTCCGTCATTTCACTCATCCAATCTTGCTTTTTCCAGGCGCCCTCGAGGGTGCGGCAAGTTTGCACGGCGATCAGCATCTGCAGCTGTCTCAGAAGACTGACGTGCGAGAGATAGTTGATCGCGTAGCTAGGGTGGAAGCCATTGACCCTGGGAATGTTGACGAAGCCTCGTTTTCCATGACGAACTTTTGCCGTGACGGGTAACTTTGGAGTGCTCCCAAACTGGACCCCAAGGCCGACGCTTTCGAATCTCCAGGCGTCACCTTTTCGATCATCGCCCTTGCCCTTCCAAGGTAGCCTTATCTTGCCCGCGCAAAGCAAAATGTCAGGCTCCTTCTCGCATATGGTTTGCACCGACGCGCGAAAGGAGTCTCTCAACTCGCTGTCATGAACGGAGCTCGCATTCTGGGCGACGAACGGAAGCAAGTCAACGACGGCGATGTTGGTCCGAACGCCAAGGCTGCCGCACGATGCCGCGTTGAACATGTCGTCAAGGGCGCGGAGAGTCCCGCAATCTTCAATGACAGCATCGAGTCCCTTGTCGTATGGATGATTGTTCCGAGGCTGCTGTAGAGCGATTGCGATGCCACCCTTGGACGCCGGACCTGCGAGTTTTGCGGTGACTAGAATCTCGTCGTCAGGTCGGTTCAGCCGGCACCCTTCCGCCATGATACCGGTGACATGGCTGGACTCTCCTTTCAAGCCGTGCGGGACGGACTTGAAGAATCGTCGAATCCGATGGTCGACGGCCACATCAAGGCAGACTTTACGCTGAGTCTCCGTGGTCATAATTTATGTGTACTGAAGTCGATTGATTGTAGATGGAGTGATTCGACAAGATATTGAGACAGAGGACTCCGTGGTCATGGTTATATCGTTGGTCGACCATGGCGCTGAGCTTTCCGAACGAGGCAGATTCCGTCCCTAGAGGTTTCCAACGCCACGCGCGCATGATTCGGGTCCCAGTGAGCCTCCTCTCATTTATTGGCCTTGCCTTACCAAGTTGGTCGTTCCAACAGGCCCCATGAGCGTTGCATGCAGGCTGGCGAAGCATTGTCGCTTCGCGCGACATTTGATTCGTTACCTTGAACATCTATTGAAATGGCGCAGCGCGGGACCATTTTGGTGGCCTAGAAACGCTGAGTAAGGCACACTCACTGATCAGCTACAGGCCGATTGAGGAATCGTATTTCTACTTCTCATTCTGTTCACCAGTCCACAGCCTGATAGATGATGCCGACTACTCTGGGTGTACCCTTTTCTCGGATACGTTGAATGCAACCCGACTGCAAGCAAACACCCGTGACTGGCTTTTCCAGTACCAGAGTCTGCTAGCTGGGCTTGCCGCAACGACTTTGGCAACCAGAACCTTGGCTCCTACGGGCGCGGCCAACTCGTCAGGCTTGCACTCACTTAGTGGCTATGTCCGGAATTGAACTGGCGTCTCTTGGTATGGTGACCACGAAAGTCAGTTCGTGAAAGATGCGCCATGGGCTGGCTATGATGTCCGTGGTACCATAGTCAGTGTCGGGACTTGTGGAAGAGGGTGCGGGGTATGCCTCTACCTTCTGGAGATCCTTACGTACCGAAGGTAAGGTGCAGGCCACACGAACCTCAGCGCACCTTTGGCACCTCAACCTCCCCCCCTATGCGCAAAGCTTGAATCAACAGCGCTTTTGATTACTGAGTTCTTCACACCAGAACTGAGAGTCCAGCTCTGTTTCGAGCAAATACCTGCATGCCCTCCTGTCAGCATGCCTCGGAATAAGATTCAAAGCTTCAGATCCCGCTCGTATCATCGGCATCCATGTCAAATCGCTCGACCGCCATAGACAAAAAGAACGGTGATCATGTGCCCAGAGTTGTCGAATCGCTGAAGAGTAGAAGTAGTGCTTACATTTGTGGGGGATTGGCCCCTAATGATGGAGCTGACAGCATAAGCTCCCTGGGACGAACGACGATGTGGTCTTGGTCCGGAGATCCACACCCAATTCATCCACTGGGGATATATAAAGCGATGTTTCTTAGCACACCAGCGCTATTGGAAACTTTCAATGGTTCGACTTCAATAACTTTCGCGAATCTTGCCTATAATTTGACATCATGAGCGCTACAAACCAGGCCAACGGTCAGATGTATGACTACATCGTCTGCGGGTAAGTGAGCCATGGAACCTTCTGTTGATTTGCAAAGGATGTGGAATCGCTGTTCTAAACACTATATCAGGGGTGGCACAGCCGGTTGTGTCGTTGCTGGACGCCTCGCCGAGGACCCCAGCGTTACTGTCCTTGTTCTGGAGGCTGGGCCACACAGCGAAAACATGATGAGCGTTCATATGCCGGGCGGGTAAGTTTCCCGTAGATTCGCCGGAACCTCGGAGTTTGGCTGACGGAAGCAGGTCGGCGCAGAATGCAGGCAGCGAAACCGATTGGACCATCGTCTCTAAGCCGGGTGCTGGCATCAATGGCCGGCAGGTTGAGCTCACGAGGGGGAAATTCCTGGGTGGCTCATCCGGAACAAACGGCACGCTCTGTATTCGAGCTTCAAAGCAGGATTATGACGACTGGAACCTTCCGGGATGGAGTGGCGAAGAGTTTCATCGGTACATGTCCAAGGTAAGCAGCCCTCCGATGAGTCCCAAAACTCCCTGAGCGTCCAAAAGATGTAGCTGATGTTATGACTATGCACCAAGGCCGAGTCCTTCAACAGCAAGCCGTGGTTCAAGCCCGCAGAAGAAGCTCACGGCTACACCGGACACCTCTCTACTGAGCCTCACGACCTAGCTCCTATCTCTAAGCTCATCGGAGAATCTATGGAATCTAAAGGTTTGCCCTTGGACCAGGACATGTTCACCCACGGCAGAATCGCACACGGACATGGGCACGCCACTCGAAGCGTCAGCCAGGGAACCCGCTCAACGGCGGCCGACTTCCTTCTGAAGCAAAACAAAAGGGACAACACTGAAATTATCACCAACGTGCGCGTCGACAAGGTAATCCTCGGCCTGGATGATGAGAACAATCTCAGGGCTGTGGGCGTCAAAGCAATTCTGGCGGACGGTACGGCTATCGAGGTCAAGGCCCGGAGGGAAGTCATCGTAAGCGGCGGCGCATACTGCAGTCCGAACATCCTTAACCGATCAGGTATCGGTGCCAAAAACGAACTAGAGAAGCACGGTATCGAAACTCTGGTAGACCTGCCCGGCGTTGGTAAAAATCTAATGGACCATCCGGTATGTACGCCTCCAACATTCAATCTTGACAACGCTGACGCCCCACATCAGGCTACGTTTCTCTTTTATGAAACCGAGAAGCCTGGTCTCACAAACGACCATCTAATCTACCCCGGCGAAGCCCTCAACAAGACTATTCAACTCTGGATGGAAGAGAAGAAGGGCTTCTTGGCCAGCTTTCCCTTTGGTATCTTTTCCTTCGCCCGCCTAGACGAACGACTCACCGACTCCACTCTCTGGACAACGGCATCCCGTGAACAAGGCCGTGATCCCATGGGCCTGACGCCCAATCAGCCCAATGCGGCACTCTTCAACATCGAGTGCTACGGCGGGCCGAGTCAGTACAACGAGCCACCGAAGGAGGGCCAGTATGCATTCAGCATCCTCGCGGAGCTATTCAGCGCGAAGTCTCGTGGCACGGTGACGCTGCGGAGCAAGGACCCTATGGAGGGTCCTGACGTGGATTGTGCGTACTTGGAGGATCCGTTGGATGCGGAGGTTCTGGGCGAGGCGTGCCGATTCGCGAACGAGATCATCATGGACGGAGTGGGCACCAAGGGTATTGTCAAGGGATCGTGGCCGCCCCGTCTCACTCATCATACGCACTCGACGCGAGAGGAGTGGGTGGAATTCGCGCGGCAGAACGCAACAACCTGTATGTGATCGGACGTGGATACAGGGCGACTTATAATTTGCTGACTCAATAGGTTACCATCCGTCAGGCACATGCAAAATGGCTAGGGCTTCCGACGAGAAAGCCGTTGTGGACGAGAATCTTTGCGTCCGGGGCGTCAAAGGGTTGAGGGTTGTTGACGTGAGTATCATGCCCACCCTGAGCGGTGGGCATACCCAGATGGCAGCTTATGGCATTGGCGAAAAGGCTGCCGATCTTATCAAGGCTGCGTGGGCTTGAATGGCATATAGAAAAGATGATTGTATAACTAGAGAACAATCAGTCAAACTCTGAGGCTGTCCTGTTCGATGGCGCTCCTGCCGTGGTGATCATAGTCAGAGCGTTCAATGTCTCGATACGATTAACGTGGCTCCTCAAACACGTTCGGACCGGCAACTGCGATGAGGCCACAGGTTTGGTTCCCAGTGTGGTCCTCGCAGACCTGCATTATAGCAGGTTGGGAGGTCGCAATGCCGGGACCATTGAGAACGCCCAAGAATGCATCGAACAGGTCCTCCGCAACACTAGGGTTTCGCAGGTGAGCACCGACTTAGACGTCAACTCTCGTGTCTGTAGTGGTCCCGAAGAGTATGGTACGATTCTCGGCGTGGTAGCTGGTCTCGAGGTATTCCTTGGGGTGCTACACTCTATGCTGCGATTCTGCTGCTGGTCTTGCCCTCATCTGTAGCGGGATTCTAAGCTATCTGGGGTCGTACATCTTGATGCTTTGACTCGGATGCATCGACTGATTGAAGAGCAGACTCGGGAAAATCGTCTGCATAGACGTTCCAGACTCGGATGTGCTGCTTGATGTCGATGGGTGTGTTGACTGAAAGCTGTGCCACTATGTGCCTGTCGAAGGCTTGAAGCTTACTGAGCTCGCTGACTAGTGGTTTGACGGATCGAACCTAGCTTCTATAGAGGTTTTGGGATATAGGTCTCTGTCTGGCAATGCGGCGCTCACGCTACCGACGAGAGCACTTACTAGAGCTGATAAAAGTAATCCTCGGCATCTGAGTGGGACTGAAATGGTTTGGGTGAGAGCTCAAATAGGCAGCACCTTTGATGATTTGGGATTGATGAGTTTCTAGGCGACATTATCCTTGTAAATATCAGAGAGTACCTTTCTGAGGGTCTCTGCTTCCAATTGCATAGTTGAGATTCTGAAGTAGAATGAATTTGTTCAACATGCCCCTGATTCATAGACGGGGAACATTGAGGGGGAGTATTTAGAGCACTGATAATGTTAGAAGTCTTATTATTCGCTCCGCTGCATCAACGTCCTCGAACCCAAGGCTTTACTGCACCGTTCCAGGTCCAGGAGATCCCAGCAATCCAGGATTATGTGCGTGACCATTGACGAAATACACCTCGAACATGCTGTTAGCTCGGTCTTCAACGATGGTTTTAGGGTGAAAGTGCTATGGCTGATGTCAGGTAATAAAACCCGGTCCTACAGTCATGACAAATCCTGCCTACAAGCCTAGAGCGGAATAAGGAAACACAGCCGGGATAAGGGCTAACCACGCCGTGGCGCAATAAAATGAAGTGGGTCAGATCAAGGCATGGACGCTTTGAATTACCACTTCCATAGTATCCCTTGCTAATTACGGCGAGGATTTGTCATTTTGCACGATTCGCAAGTGTTGACTCCCAAGTGCCGGAGTGTTACCGTGGACGGGAGGGTCCAGTGCCAAGAATGGACGAGAGCTAGTGGGTTGCACAGAATCTGACGGCCTCTGGAGATACCTTGAGTTCGGGCGCATATTCAGTAGGTGACTTTAGGGATGCGAAATTTTCAAAAACATTATTGAGATCCGTAACGGCCGTGCATTTATTCGATTAAGTTTCAAAGGGCTTGGTTTGCCTCGGGAGAGGTAATGAGAGGTCGAATATACAGGTCTTCAGGTGATGGTGAACTATTGTTCAGACCATGTCAAGCTTTCGGGGTGCCGAGCCAAGACTCCACTTCCAGACCCCACGTCGAGAATCCAGCATCTGGGAGCATGTCGCAAGCCCCTTTACCCTCGGCTCAAACATTTCCCCCAGGTACATCGTGATTGACATAAGTAGGGAGCCAAATCGCTCCCAGATCACGTCGGTCCTAAATCCCAAGCTATCTTAGCTCCAACGACTCCCATCTCTCCAGATCAAGCCCATTCCTTTATTCCACTCAATCGTACGCCATGTCTTTCAACCGTATTGCTGTCTTCGGTCACCGCGGGCTATTCAGCGCTCGAATTGTCGCGGTGCTCATTGCTTCTGGCGCACCCATCACGGTTCTGTATCGTCCAGGTTCGGAGGTTTCCAACATCCCTAATGGCGTCCCAACAATCGAGGTGGATCCCTTCGACGAGAATGCATTGGTTGCGGCATTGAATGACATCGATATTGTGATGTAGGTGACAAGAAACTGACTCGTCTCGGATGAGAAGCGCACTAAGAAGCTCACAGCTCCCTGGTAGGGGACAAGGGCGTCAGCAGAGAGCAAGGCTTTGTCCGGGCCATTCCTCGAACCAAAGTCAAGCTGTTCGTGCCATCCGACTTGGGTCTTCGCTATGGTGAAGAAGGGATGAAGATCCCACTTCTCAAGGAGAAAGAGGAGGTTCAAGAGGCCGCCAGGAAAGCAGGCATTCCACTGACGGTTATTCTCATTGGGAACTTTGCGGAGTTCACTCTCGGCTCCATGTAATCCCTTCCGTCGGTCATTTGCGTCCTTGTCGTCATTACTGACAAGACCCAGCGCCATGGGGATCGATGTTCAGGGGAACAGGCTTCTCTACACCGGCAACGCGGCCAAGGGAAACGCGAACATGTGGTAAGTCTCATCCCGAGTAACGTGAGAGGGAAACCTTGCGAGTATCAGCTTACCAGCGTCGCCCAAACAGCACAGTAGACTACGTTGCAGCTGCATACGTCTCACTCTTCACCGCTACTCCCATTCCCGAAATCAGCAACCGAGCCATCAGTCTCATCGAGCTCGCGCCCACAGGCGAAGATATCGCCGTAGCTCTCAAGAAGAAGCACGGCAATGAGCCCAAGATCTTCACACAAAGCAACGAAAGGGTCACTGCGGAATTCAATGCTCGTCTCAACTCAGATCTCTCCGCTCTCGCTCCAGCGTGGTTTTACCGGAAGCTGTGGGGTACAGGCGAGTTGACGAGCATGTTGGGGGACGATATTTACGATGTTCCTGGGTATCGGAAGGCGACATTGGATGATCTCATTGTGGAGGGAAAGGTCACGCCTTATCGAGATTTGTCTCCAGTTCTGTCAATTCTCGAAGAGGCGATGTTTCAGTGAAGCTGTGCTTGCCCTGTGGATGAAACACAATCTGCTAAAAGGGCTCTGGAACTCGGACTATCATTATGAGGGCGCAGAGTTCAAGGCCACATTATTGTAAAAGCTACTGGAGTGTGAGGAGTCTAAATACGAAAACTAGCCCCTCGCCGGCCATGAGGCCTATCAAACAAGCGGATGGGGGGATCTGTTCATAGTTCTACACCATTCAAGGCTATTCACATGACTTAAAGTCGGCTGCGTTTGGTGGAGAGTAAAGATGCAGATTTCAAGCCCTCGAAGCCAGTGCCAAAGACCACAGGTCTGTTGGTGGACAGCCTTTTCTAGCAGCCAGCCAGGCTTCTGAAGGCTCTGAGCCTTTGTGCTTAAAGCAGGTTCCGTCACTGAATGTTGATGAAGACCGCGTACCTGGTTCCGGCAGCATTCTCCAAAGTGTCTGTTCGGCTGTGAGCTCCGTGTTATAGGCAGGTAGAGCAATTGAGAGGTACTCCTCCCAGTCCTCGGAGAAAAAATTATAGTGTGCCCTCGTAAACTCCCAGTACTCTGGATACCATCCTGCAAACCCCAGTCGATGATGGCGGCAACTCGCCCGTGGCGTACGATGATATTTCTAGGGGCTAGGTCTGCGTGCGTAAAACAAGTCTGGTAGCGACCCAGATGTGTTGTGGCCACTTCTTGGCCAAGAACACCGGCTTTGACCTCGTCCATAAGTAAGTGCTTTCGCGCCAAAGAATGAAACTCGTCATGGGTCATAGGACCAAAAAATTGAAATCCGATACGGCAGTCATAGGCGGGATTATGAGAAGCCGAGCAGACAATGTCTTGCGCTGGGGGCTGGAGCGCCCGAAGAGAAGACACATACGTGTTGATGTCTGCAAAGATGGCGTTCCTCTCGTCTGTTGAAAGGCGATCCCAGGCGGTATCTAGGGTCTCGCCCTGTATATACGTCATCTCAATGTAGATACAACGATTCTCGATGTGAATAGCGTGTATTCGAGGGACTGGGATTGTTGTGTACGAGGCGATGTATTGCATAGCCTCGACCTCAGGAGGGTCGCATGGTCCTTTAATGACGCGACGCCAGCTTACTCTGACAGTCTTTGGCCCGAGGGGGCTGAAGAGCACATTGCCTAGCCAAAGACGTAGTCTCAGGGGGAGCAAGGCTCCGATGCTAATGGATTGGCCCATGTTGTGGTGCGGAATGAATCTGAAAACGGACAACATCAGGCTGGAGAAGAACGAAGAGAATGGGAGATTGGACATCTTGATGGCCAACCACTGTGGGGATAGATTTGTACCCCATCTAACAAGCGAGCCACCCCATTCCTGAGGTGCATTGGCAATGGGTGAACCACGTGCCTAGGAACGAGGAACGAGAGGGTGGATACCTGGTACGTACTGTTTCTGACTGTCTTTTTGCTGACAAGTCTTTGGTGACCAGCACATCGCACCAACAAACTACCTACCTTACCCGCCCCGCTGAGCATCGTTTTACGAGCGGCAGGCGGGTAGCAGGAGTTCAACCCTCTTGCCAATGCCATGAAAGTGCGCTCGCATGAATGGCTCCGGTCTCAAGATGGCCGAATGGCCTTTCTCCCCTCTAACATCGTGGCTGTACCATTGGAAGCATCGAATAAGGCTCACGGTGGTCAGGTGTTGGTGTGGGGGATACTGTTGAGGCCCCGCAGTCGGGGGAAGCCCTTCATGAATATCCCAAAAGGGATTCCGATGTTGTGGGACTCGCCATCCATGTTAGAGTGTTTTGTCACCCATGTCGTAATGCGCGACCGTACATCTTGGAGCGCAGGCGCTTACAGTTATGCATAATAGGGTCACACATCGTGATCAGGTGCATTTCCGGCATTTGGTTGAGGCGTCAGAGTCGAAAACACACTGGCATTTCCGGACACGGCATATATCACATGCCTTTGCGGCATTCTGCCGCGCCTGAGTATTTGATCTGAATGACGGCATAGGGTCTCTCCAGCATTGAATGGGCCGATGAAATCCATGTGCTAGACAAGATGACGATCAGGTGGTTGAGCCGATGGACCGTCGAGTGGAGAGTCGCCGTGGCCCTTCTATTCATCGTGGTTAGCGCGATGCTGGTTGTCGCGTATTGCCCTGATAGAATCATAGGCACACAATGGAATCCAGCCTAAGCATCTCGAAAGTACATGCAAGTAAAAAGCCACACACTGGGCCCTCGATAGCTGCCTACACCTCATGTCGTCTCCACGGGATACCCCTCCACTCGCCTGCAAGGAGCTCTACCTACAGGTGCCTATCCGGGATCTTGGCCTAGGAACGTTATAGAAATCAAGTGCAGTGCCTTCCTTTGCCTTAAAGATTGACAGCCTCTCATGCACGTGACTCATGTAAGGAAGCTGGGAGGGGCACCCACTGTATGTCCCATTGGCCAATGCATCCACCTCCGCGTCCCCTGCATTAACGCGTCGCGTCACCGCCATTAGAGATCGTGGACCCTGATCGATCTCCCCTCCATCCTTTACTACCGACCCCCCTCCTTCGTCCAGCAAGCATCATGACCACCACCGAAAACATTACCTCTCCTCCAACATCTCCTCCTGCGAAACGCGTCAAGACCACTGACGAAACCCTGACCTCTATCCCCTCCCATACAGTCGCATCCACGACAGCAACGCCCGCCATGTCCTCCCAGGCCCCCGCCCTGCTCATCAAGAAGCTCTCTCCTGCTGCCCGCCTCCCCACTCGCGGCTCTGCCTTCGCTGCGGGCTACGACGTCTACGCTTCCAAGGCCACATCTATTCCGGCCCGCGGCAAGGCTCTGGTTGACACCGACATCGCCATTTCCGTCCCAGCGGGCACCTGTACGCCCTACCCTCCCAACTCATCCTTTGCCTGGAAGCTGCTGACACATCCCAGACGGCCGCATCGCCCCCCGCTCCGGCCTCGCCTCCAAGCACTACATCGACACCGGCGCCGGCGTCATCGATGCC
Organism: Verticillium isaacii; assembly: GCA_002851775.1. Classification (NCBI taxonomy): domain Eukaryota; kingdom Fungi; phylum Ascomycota; class Sordariomycetes; order Glomerellales; family Plectosphaerellaceae; genus Verticillium; species Verticillium isaacii. The sequence continues at coordinate 1,056,760 of NMXN01000008.1, read as the reverse complement.
GACTACCGCGGCCAGGTCAAGGTCCTGCTGTTCAACCACGCCGACGCCGACTTTGCGGTGGCCGAGGGCGACCGGATCGCGCAGCTGATCATTGAGCGCATCTACACCCCCGAGGTCGTCGAGGTGGAGGAGCTGGAGGAGAGCGTGCGCGGCGCGGGCGGCTTCGGCAGCACGGGCGTCGCGCTGGAGAAGAACGCGTGAAGGCCGGGCAGCGCCCTCGCGGAACGAAGAAACGACTCAGGCGGAGACTCTGGCAGATGACGCTGGCAAACATCTATAGATAGACGAATTATGAACACCAGAAATGCGACCCATTTTCTATATGCCCTGCGTACCATGGCACGGCAAATGCGAGCACCGCCATCTAGACCATTTTATTATGCCCCTCTGCCCCGTCTGCCCAAAACACCCACCCTCAACGACGTCTATATCCGCTTGGCCTTGAACTCGACCGTCGGCTCCCTCAGGCTCGCGAGGTTCCGCACGAGCCGCAACTCCGCCCGCCGGCTCTTCATGAGATGCGCCCTCTTCTCGTCGGCCTCGCCATCGGCTACGGCCCCCATGCCCTCGGCCGTCTTTGCCAGCACCTCGTGCATGCTCGCCAGAACCATCTCGGCCGCCCGCGCGAGCGGTAGGTCCAGCACGTCCACGTCGTCCGCGCTCACCCACGCGCGGCGGGACCGCAGCGCGGCCCCGTCCTGCCACACGGCCTGGCGCATGCGCACCGTCATGAGCGCGGCGAACATGTCGCCCGTGCCGCTGAAGTAGCAGTCGATGGCCGGGAAGACGATCTTGAAGAGGCGCGGGCGACCATCGGAGGTCATGGTCGAGCCGACGACGGAGAGGTGGGTCGGGGGCTGGTCCGGGGAGGGGATGCTGACCGAGGTGATGACGACGTGGGGGATGCGGTAGCGCTCATGGAGGACCTGGATGGCGTGCTTCAGCGAGTCCATGTCGGTGATCTTGACGCCGGACAGGAGCCTGGCTGCTCGTTAGCACAGGGAACGATATTCACTGAACACGCCAGTTGTAGGGATAAGACGCACTCTGCCTCGAACTGGTTGGGCAGCACGAGGTCGGCGTACTCGACGAGGGCCCGGTACGCGGGGACGACCTCCTCGGCGACGTAGAGCTTGCCGTTGTCGCCCATGACGGGGTCGAGGACCCAGAAGAAGTTTCCCGGGGCAGATTCGGCGTTGGACTTCTCGCGGAGCTCCTTGCCGATGCGACCAACGGCGGCGACGGCCTCGGCACCGGGGATGTAGCCAGAGAGCATCATGTCAAAGTCATCGAGGTACGAGTTCTTGAGACCCTCGTAAAGTGACTCGATCTCCTCCGCCGTAACCTTGGTACCGGTCCATTGGCGGTATCCCGTGTGGTTGCCTAGAGGTGGTCAGCGGGGGTTAAGCATGGCGAACGTCAGGGAAACGGACTGAACTGGACGGTGTTGAGGGCGGCGACTTCGCAGCCAAGGGACTGAAGGGCAAAGACTGCGATCTTGTTGCCGACATTTCTGAGACGCATCAGCATTGGCCGTCTCCATCGTACAGTGTGATGAAGGCTGACCCCGAGACGACCTAGAGAGTCTTGTCAGTGGTGTTCGTATGAGATGGCAAGCCTGACCAAGACTTACATGACTGGCCACCGCCAGCACACGGGTTTCTGGGATGGGAAGTTCTGATGACATATCAGCGGCGGGGTATGTCTAAGCGTGTCAAAACCAGAGTCGAGATCTTTTCGCCTACTCCCTCCGTGATGGTGGCGGGGTGAAGAGGTGTCAGATAACGGTGACGCAACGATGTATGAATCTAGATGCACAAACAGGTCTATCCTGCCGGGACAATGAATCAAATGAAAGATGAATCGGTCTAATATATGCTTCACTGAGGAGAGGTCACGAGGAGTTTAGTCTAGTACAAGCGGGCGATACCGTAGGCCCCGGAAAGAGTCAGTGTCAAATGACTAACAAACTTCCCCCGCCAGCCCTGTGACGACTTTTCTTCAGGGGTCCCCTCTGTGCCCGACCATGCCCATGCAGCCGCCAAGCTGCGAACTCTCAGTGCCCCGCACTAAACCCAAAGCAGAGCCTTCCATTCTGTTCCCAGTTTCCAGGAACGAGGCCGGCGCCGATAGAGGAATCAACCCTCCGTTAGTCAGCAACGGGAGTCGCACGTGCCCGCCTCGCATCGATCGCATTCAATCCATCCATCCAACATACGCTCCCGCCTCCGACGTCCCATCACCCGCATCACCACCATCGCCGTACCACCACACCGCCCACCTCGACAACACCACCAACACCCGCAATCATGGGCAAAGTTCACGGATCCCTCGCCCGCGCCGGCAAGGTCAAGTCGCAGACCCCCAAGGTGCGAACGCCCTGACTGCCCCCGACCACGCCGCCGCCCGCTAACCGCCACCTCCAGGTCGAGAAGGCCGAGACCCCCAAGACGCCCAAGGGCCGCGCCCACAAGCGCGAGCAGTACACCCGCCGCTTCGTCAACGTGTCCCTCGCCCCCGGCGGCAAGCGCAAGGTCCGTCCGATACCGCCAACACTTCCCCCGCGGAGCGCGACCGTCCAGGCTGACATGTCGACAGATGAACCCCAACCCCGGCGCTGCCTAAGCTTGCGTCTACGTGACGACGAGGAGTCTACCCCGACATGCGCGGGGAAACCGCCCCCTTTTGACATCGGATAGAAGAGATGGACGTGGGGGATATCGCTTGGCGTGCTGGATGCGGAATGGCTTATACCCGATGACTTTGGCATCACAAACGCATTGACGAGGGTTGACTGGACTGCATCACGAGTGGCGACACCACAGACAGGATTGTCACGCACGCTCGCTCGCATAGCCCAAAAAGTTTGTTTCACGACCTGCACTGCATGTACGTTGCGTATGTGAACATCGTTTTTTTCATTATCATCCATATCGCGTGTCCGTCTGCCGTGCTGCCAAGGCCTCGTCGCCGCCTACCTCTGGCTATCAAACACTACCGGGGGAGTGCGGTCCCCCTCCAGAAAACGCAATCCTGTCGATCCAGAGTGCGCACGCTGCAGGCTTCACGCCCGGTCCAATCCATAATCCCATGCAACGCCGTTTGCTTACTGACGCACTCGCTCACTCTCCCGTTCATCGTCCCTTTTCGGTAGTCCCCATCCGTAGGGTTCGAAGCTTACTCCTCATCGCCAATCTGTGTCATGTCAGTCATGTGATGCCTTTTCCGGCACGGAGGAAGCGGCTCACCTTGGGCGCGAGGTAGAAGCGAAGGTAGCTGCTGCCGGCGAGGCCGAACTCGACGAGCAGGGGCACCTCGTTGGACAGGCAGATCTTGACCTCGCTGTTAAGACCCGAGGCTTTGCAGAAGTTGACGAGGTACTTGAGCGAGAAGGTCAGGGACACGGGCTCGGTCAGCTCAATGGTGACATTGTTCTGGGGCTTGTCCACGTTCTGGTGCGACCGCAGCGTGACGGCGCCGTTGCCGATGTCGCCGTTGCAGGAGAACTTGATGCCGTCCTTGCTCGCGTCAATGGTCACTGCAAGCTCGCTGTCAGCACTGTGGACCCTCTCTCCCTTGTTTGGTGGGAGGGAAACGCACCGGACTCGCTCATGGCGGACAGATCCATGCAGATGCGCTTGAAGTCGGCAGAGGGCATGGAAATGGTCGACGCGTACTCCGTTTCGGGGATACCCAGGTGCTCCTGGTCGATGTCCATAAGCTTAAGGTCGTATTCGCTGATACGGTCGTTGTCGCTGCTCTCGAAGAAGAGGTTGAGGCTGTCGGGGGCGTCCTCGGCCTTCATGGTGAGAATGTCGTCGCTGTTGGCGGCGCGCAGGACCTTTGTGAGAGACGTCAGGTTGACGCCGAGGGCGATGTTGCGATCGCAACGATAGGGAGCGAAGGCCTCGGCCTTGAGCATCATGGACACCAGGGCGACGTGAGAGTTATCCATGGCCTGCAGCGCGACGCCCGAGTCGTTACAGTCGAAGTTGCAGTCCTGGACCAGGTCCTTGATGGCGTCGACAACCTGGAAAAGATGCGTCAGAAGGCATGGAGCCAAGGCAGATAGGTCGGCGGCTTACCTTCTTCAGGATGTCCGCCTGCTCGAGTCTTGCTTCCAACATTTCTGCAGTGGTAGGTCAGTTCCGGTTCGCGGGCAAGGCGGGGTAGATCGAGTGAGGGGTCATACTGTCTGTTTGTGAGGTGTGGCTGAGGGGGGTATCTTAAGGATCGATTGAATCGAAGAGTATTTGGATGTGTGCAAGAAAAGGCGCGGTCGTGGTGAGGTTGTCGTGGGCTGGTGTTGTGGGAGGGAGGATTAATCGAGGGGTGGAAGGGCAGGCAGAAGAAAGCAATGGCTCTGGCTGGGCGGCGACGCGATTGACACGCGAAAATGGATGTGGGTTTAATGGGCTGTAACGCGTTCAGGTGGGGCTGGGACGCGGTGGAGCTTGGGTAATGCTGTTGTCCAGGCAGCCCTTCCCTCGTCCGGCGCTCTGCCCCTTTTCCTTGTGCAGGTGGCCTCTTCGCTGCTTGTGCACACAATGGATGTTTGCACCGGCTGACAGCTGCACATGTTGAGCAGCCAGGGTACGGACTGGGTTTCGGGCCAGGGCTGATCAACAGCTGATTTCCGAAGCCAGCAGTCATCAGGATGTCAACCAAGCTGAAGTCGGGACGATACACACGATGCGCAGGCCATAGATCTCAGACTGATCGACGATGGCACCGAGCATCATTGTCGACAGCCAGACGTGAACAACGTGTTGCTATCAACCTACCTATCTACCTATGCTTCCTGTGTGGGTCGACTTGGAGCAGCCTGTTGAGTGGGCCATCAGAACACATGGTAACACGCGGTGTGCTGTCCAAATAATAGGGACAATCAAAGGAATCAATTGAGCAATGCAGCCTGGACACCCGTCCGGCACAAACAAGACAAATCTCGGCCAAGCGGCCATGCGCATCGCGCAACATCTGGTAGAATACTGTACACCATGTTCGTGGTCATCGTCCGATATCAACGACACCCGTCGTATCATGCCGCCTACCAGCCTGCCCAAGTCTAATTGCAGATAAAGAGTGACGGACTTGCCCATGCAATGATAAGGCCTGATGAGATGATGTAAAAGCAAAGAAATTCAAGTGAGTGATGGCGGATTAATGCGACCCAAAAACAAGAACCCCCCGAGAAAAAGCCAACGGTGCCACATACCGTGAAACGCCCTGTCGTGAAAATGAAAGCTCCTTTAACCGAGGCTCGCCGACCGTCGGTGAGTTGATCATGGTCGTTGTTCATTCTAGTCGAAGTTGCCGTTACATCGAGACGATACGCGAGGGCGCCATGCGCGAGGGGGTCGTGTTGGTTCGCGGCCGGGGCCGGAGGTTGATGACCATCTCGAGCTCCCGAAGCATGCCTCTGTTCGCCTCGGATTGCTGCTTCGACTCTTCTCTCCTGTCGCGATCTTCCTTCATCTTGACGATCCGCTCCTCTCTCGTCAGCATGCTGCGCGGACGGGGCATAGCCACGGCCTCAAATATCTCATCGCTGTCGGCATTGCTGCTTGCGTGGCTTGAGGGCAGCTCGCCGTTGAGTGCTTTCAAAGCCTCGATCGCGCCGCCCCCTTCTTCGACAACCGTGGGCCCGCTGACGGAACTCGTAGGTGAGAGGAGGATGCTCATTGAGGAAAGACGCTTCTCGTTCCGGTCGATACCTACGGCAAGAGCCGCCTTGCCTTCTTCCCAAGCCTGCATTAGTGCCTTCAGGTCGACGCCAATCGATTCGTATTGAGACATGAGGTTGGACCCGAGTTCCGAGATGTCATCGGACTCGTTCAATGTCCGGTCGGACTCCTCCCGCAGCAGCTGCAGCTTGGCCTGCAGGCCTCGGATGCCCGTGGAGAGTGAGTTGAGTTTGCGCAATTGACCTCTCCATCGTTCCCGTCCCGGAGTCAAGGGCATTCTAGGCGTCGGCGGTGCAGGGAAAGCTGAGACACGTTAGTGTTGACCGACCGGAGGGCCAGGGGCCCATGCGTCGTCGTCACTTACATTCCTGCTCACTCAGTATCGTTTTGAGTCTATCGAAGCTCGATGACGTAGACAGGTTGAGCGCGCGGAGAGCCTCGACCGCAGTCGTCCATCGCATGAGGTCGTTGCTGTCGCCGCTGGCGTCCAGAGCCAACAGGGCACACAGCGCCATCTTGCGCATGGTGTGGAACCGTGATGCCGCGATCTTCAAAGTCCGCAGCGATTCGGCGTCCTCCGGATCGCTCTCGGCCAGGCCGTGCTGCGCATCCGAAATATCCAGATCGCTGACGTCGTATATATCATAGTACTTCTCCAAGTCGAGCTGCTCTGAGAATCCCTTGACGATGGTGAAAGTCTGATCATAGGCCTGAAGGACTTCACCGAAACACACGCGGAGGGCCTTGCGCAGGCGCACGCACCTCCGCGTCTGTGAGCGGTCCTCCATCCGGCTGATGGGAGGCAGTGGCGCGCTTCTGTACTCGGGTTAGCTAGCTGCTCGAGGGCTCTTTCAAGCAGGAGGGGGGAGCGCTTACAGCCTGTACCCGCGAGAGACGAGCTCGACCTCTTGGATCAGAGCTATGGCCGCCGCGGTGGCGCTGTCAAACTCGTGGGCGTTCGAAACGAACGCAGTGACCTCGGACAGCGCCTGGTGGCGACGATACCGTAACCATTGCCTGCGCATGAACACTTGAGCGATCCCTGCAGCGATCGCCCCAGCAATCAGCAGAACAGCGAGACGCTTCTTCGTCAGGGAGCCCCCGCCGACAATCCAGCTGATGGCGAATGCTATGGCCAGGGCGGCCAGAACCGCACCGATGGCGCCTGTGGAGTCGAGAAGGCCGTTGTCGTGCCCTGGTCCGTGGTCCGCGTTCGGGTGGTGCCGAGAGCTCGCATGATTTTGGCCGGTAATTGAATGCCCACTCAGAAGCTGGGATGCGACAATCGTATAGCGAAATTGCTCAAGGAACTTGGAGTTGTCGGCGCGGTCTATTCTGTTCGCTACAGCCGTCTGTGGGAAAGGGGGACACATGTCAGTCTAGCCACCCAGGGGTAGTGCAGCAAGCGAGGGGAATAAGCGTACAGAATAGCTTCGCCGGAACGGGTGAAGCGATGAGGACGACTTGTTGGGTATCTCGACTTTCAAAGGCTCGGGGATCTTGTTGCGGAATCGGGAGCGGACCATGGGGCGTCCTGTCGGTGCGAAGCCTGGGCTCGACGGCGGTGAGGAGTCGAGATCGGGTTCGGCTTGCGCCCATTCGGCCTGGCCATCTTCGCCTTCATCTAGGAAGCCAAAGCGTCAGGAATCCCATGCTGTGCGCGGCTGGGGGTTTGGAGGAGCGACAAACCTCGAAGATAGTCGGCGAGGGGGGACTGGTCGAACACCACAGACTCCATCTAACAACCTGGTAGAGAACGTGTCGACCTTCACATGCACCTCAGCCATCTGCGACTGCAAGCGGTGTACGTTGTCGAGCGGTGCTTGTCGGGAAGTGTCGCTGGTCGGATCGCGGTCGGTCGGTCGGTCGGTCGGGTCTGGCGTGAAGAGGAGATCGTGTCAAGTAGAGGACTTGGGCGACAACAGAGCTTCGGAGAACCTGGGGGAGATTATGTTATGTACAGGAGGATCGCGGGCTTCCCCAAAATACACAACTTCGTCCGTGCCGGTTGTGTTGTGCTTGGATTGCGGAGATGGAGAGGCTAGAGGCTAGAGGGCAGAACCCAGCGTCGTACCGCGCTCGCTATCGGTCATTTGCAGGGGCGCGAGGGGGTAGGCCGGGGGGTAAACCGGGGGTCCTTTGGGAACACAAGCGCCGGGTGGCTGCGCGCGAGCACCGTTGGCACCGAAGTCAAAGGTCAGGGGCCGCAGGGAAAGCAGGGGTTCTTCGACTTGCAGCTGATCTGGCCTGTCGGACGCCAATCACGGAGAGATGAACGGTTTAATTCGGCGGGGCCGCGGCTTGGTCCTTGCGCGTCATCCGCGCAGAAGAAGGCGAAGGCGATGATGGCGGACATCGGTGTGTTCCATGGATCCGGGGCTTTGTCCTTGGGGTCTCGGGTCTTGAATTAGCAGTGGGTCGATGTCCTCGCACCCCCACTTCGGTCACGGCGGATCAATCTGCCGCCTACAAGGGCCCCTCACGTGCTGACTGGGCTTCTGTCATTCTAGAAAGAAAGCCTACCCATCCACCTGACAGCTTAGCCTCGCGGAACTTTCTCCAGATCACTCGCATCTTCGTCAAACCTGCTGGACCTGCGAAGTCAAACATGCGTCGCCATTCATCTGGACTCCGTTGTAATTGATCGGATCAAACACTAGGCTGTGTACGACCTTGGTACTTCCATGGCTAGATCCTCCGTGCTAGCAGCTTACCCAACGTCCTGAGCGCCTTCCACATCGACCTATCGATATTGTCCCAGCACGGATTACCCATACATTTCTGAATGGACCACATTTCTGAAGTCTTAGAATTCGAAGATCCTGTCTAGGTCCCTACAACGATGGCTGAACTCTTCGCCACGACCCGCCTAGTCAAGCACTCCATGTTCGACATGTCGCCACGAACAGCCAGCGAATGGATCAGCTTCATCAGTTCACTGACTTCCACCGAATCGCGATTGCCATCCTTTTCTCTCGGGTTGAGTAGGTAGAGAGCTCTATGCTGGCTGCTCAACCAACTGCCCTTCACACAGGTCCTATTGAGCCCTGGCAGAGACATGGAAGCAGTTAGGCAGTTTCTCAGTGTGATCTCGAACTAAGTTGATGGCTCTGCTCTAAATGCATGCTGCAGCTCAAAGCACCTTTCGAAGGGCAAAGGTCGGCCATCTAACATGATCAGGAATGTTCCGACTCCAGAAGAAACGCTGCGTGAAGTCTTGGCATATCGTGATTAATAATCAAACTCGGCATCTGTGATGGGATCCTCTCATAATTGGGGCCTTCACATGCTCGCTCCTTTGCCCAGCCCAGCATTGACACGAACGATGAGAGCTCCGAGTCCAATCAAACCCATGCGATTTGTGCCCATAATCCACAAGTCTATCATCCGGAGACGGAGTCGGAATACCAGGATGACCGAACAATACCGGGCTAACGAGACCCGAGTCGCCGAAGCTTTCAATTAAAGTGTTGGGCGCCCTTTCCATTTGACGTTTGACGTTTCCCCTTGCCCATCTCACGAGCCAATGCCAAGTCACCACCGCGCTCAAGCCACTACCCACCATGGCGACGTTAACAACCCCATACGCACTCATACGTAGAAGTATGGGTGCGCTGATCAATGGCTTCACCTTGAGGAAGCCATCTCTGAGTCCTAAGCTCAACCTCAAGACGCTCGTCCTCATCCTCGCCCTACTCAATTCTAAAAGCCTGCATTTCATGTGGTTTGTACGTCTTCAAGGAATGCTCGATAGCGATCACCAAGTTCTTTGGTTCTGAAGGGGGTTTGAAGCTGACTCTCAAGCCAATAGGTCAGATTTCTCTGTACGTTTACCAGACGTCTGACAGACTCGGCGCCGTACAAACACTTGTCGCCTCGATGCCTGTTCCTCCCAGCTCTGAGCGCAACGCGGTCTCCCGCCCTTGAGTGCGACTACAACCTGCACAAGTCGAATTCTACCTATTTCACCGACCTAGACATGTCGCGAGGGAATTTCGTCCTGATATTCTTCAGCAAGAAATTCAACCCTGTCCCCGGACCGAATCACTTCACCCTCGTCCTCGGAGGCGCCACATGCACTTGGCGCAAGGAGATCAAGCCTTACCAGTCATATGAGCTCTGGACCCGTATTCTTTCGTGGGATGAGAAATGGCTGTACGTTGTGACACACTTCGTGAAAGCCGGGGTCTTTAAGCCAGAGGCGTACGTTATGCAGCCGCGGAGGAAGGGCGCCAAGCAGGGCGTCGACAAGCCGCAGGAGGCTGCAGATGTACTCAAAACTGTCTTCGCTTCTTCGGTGTCGAGATATGTTTTCAAGAATAACAGGCGGACGATAGCCCCCGTCGATGCATTGAGGGACATCAATTTGATTCCCACGGATGGAGCACAACTAGCTGAGGTCGAAGAGGCCAGACTGAAGGGCCTGCCAGTCGGACGACTTGAGGCTGGATGGGATGCTGTTAATGCTTCGTTCGAACCGGGCACAGCAGCTCTGGGGTGGTATAATAGTGTTTACTAGTATTAAGGTCGCGCGACCATCAAACTAATGGTTATAAACTTATACCTACCAGGTTGAAGAGCTTCTTGCCGGGTGTCGCCGCATCTTGTCCTTAAAAAACACGAATATGGAAACGAAAGTTGTATTTGAGTTACTGGTCAATCACTGAATCCTTGCATGTTTCTTAAGCCACAAAAGAGGACAGACTTGAACACGAAACAGTGTTCAGACACACTGGTGATACCACTCATTCACAACTTTGCAGGTCCACGGCGAGACACATCTGTTGGGGCCGGTCCATCCAGTTCCACCGCATTGCTCCCACTGGTTAGCCTGGCCACCTCCAGACGGCGGTGGGGTAGTCGGAGGGGGAGTTGAGGGAGGAGGTGTCGACGGAACAGAAGCCGGAGGCGGGGAAGACGAACCGGCGTATCGAATGTTCGGGCGGGGCGGCTTGCTCATGTTCTGTCCAATGAAGTAATCCACATGATGGCTCTGTACATAGCCCTTGAGCGTCATCGAATTTCTGTACGCGGGGTTATGTGCCAGTGTGTACAGTCGAATATCCGACGGACGGTCGGTGGTAAAGATGATGAGTTCATCGTTCTCGGGGCTGACCAGAATCACCTCCTCGCGCCAGTCGCCTAGAATGTCGCCATGGAAAGCAGGATTCGGGCCGTGTGTGTTCTGAGCGCCAAAGTTCCACGTAGTGACGAGGCGGGGAACACTACCACTCTTTGAAGGGGATTGCCAGTTCCATTTCTCAATCTTTCCGTCATTGTACAACTCCATCAAGATGTCGCCATCCCAGTACAGGCCTAGATGAGGCCACGGAGCGAGGGTTGTGTCCTGCACGAGAAGCTGGTTGCTCGGCCCGTTATACAGACCGGAGAAGGACCAGACTTCCATTCCAGGGCGTGTTGGATCAATGTCTCCAACCAATCCGCGGCCTACATCACCGCCCGCGGATGAAGAGTGTTTCCAAATGATGGTGCCCTGAGTGGCATCGTAGTAGTACTCCAACAGTCCGCTGGGGTTGTCCTGCTGTACTCCGAAACCCTGGAGGCCAGAGCGGGTAGGATCCATCTTGGCAATGTGGAAGCGATCACCATGAATGACGCCCTGAGGGCCCAAAGAGTAGCGAAGTTGGCCGTTGCCATTGAGCGTGAAGCCGATCTCGTGTACCTCGTCTCGGCCATCGCCGTCCACGTCGATGATGCGGGTGTTGTGTCCATCAGCAGCATTCTGGTTGTCCCGGCGCCACTTCCATTGCATAGTGAGGGCATTGCCATTGAAGTTCCAAGCCGACATCAAAAGATTGAAGTCTCCGTTGCTCTTGCGATTCTTCATGTAGGCGACAAGAGATGGCCGTTGGCCGTCCAGATAGCCAACACCGAACCTGGCGGCTAGAGGCCCATCGCTGATGTAGTCCGTAGGGATCTGGGCCTGAGCGCGCAGGGCACCAGTTCTGCCATCAAGGATGGCTATGAACTGTTCATTATCGTTGCTATGAGTGAAGCGCTGCCCATTTCCAAAAGTAACTCCGTTGGCGATGCGGACGGCAACTTCTGCGCGGCCATCGCTATCAAAGTCGTAAACAGTGACCCCGTCCCAGTGTCCGAGATTATTTGCTGACGACCCCGGGGATATGTTGTTCTGCTGTTGGCTGTTGGGGCCCATGTTGACCTGCCACAAGAACGTGCCGTCACTTCGATAGGCCTCAAGAGTCTGAGGCGAAGTCTGCCGATCGAGAACATAGTCGTACTCTCCGTCGCCATCAAGATCTCCGACCCATACAAATTTGATGGGGCCGCCCCCACGAATGGGAACGCGGACCACAGGTTCGACAGCGTTGTTGGCGGGCAGGACAAAGGTGCCACCGACGGCCTCCTCCTGACCGTTCACGACAGGGCGGACGGTGTATGTGTTTCGCTGGGCCAGGTTTGCTGAGCGGTCGACGAAGTTCGTTCCTCCGGTGAGTGTTGCGGTGTTCAACTTGACAGGACTTCCAGTTCCCGCGGCCCGATAGAGGTTAAAGGCAATGTTGTCGGGGTCGAGCCCAAGAAGGCGCCAGGAGACAAGAACGTCGGTGCTGCTCGAGCGAACAGCGACAACTCCACGTCCGAGTCTCTCCATGGGTCTCTGAGCAGAAACGGGGGTGATGCAGGCGGCGGCAAGTGCCATCGCCGCGAGGGCTCTGACAAGAAACCTCATTCTGCCCAAGGAATCTTAGAAAATATAGTTAATACCTTGAATCTTTTGAAGAATCGCAGCGATCTAGCAATATCATGAGTTGGCAATTAATTCATTCCAAACTGGTCTTATAGTTGGGGGATTCCCAGTTCATTCGGACTCTCGGAGCATCTCATTCGGCTTTGACACCGGTAGTCCCATGGATTGTAACTCAAGACTTCCAATTCAAGCTAGATCATACTAAAGAGGAAGCATCGCCGAAGTGGCTCATTGGAAGCCCAAGCCTCTTCATATATTGCGACCTTCCCATGGGACAATCTGCTATACCATGTCTGCCAAGCCGTGGCCTGACGACCTGGTCCCTTGAATTGGGAATTATCGCGGCGGACATCTTGGTTCCGAGTTTCTTCGTTTCGTGGTTCTGGAACTGTGGAGTGGTAGGACCGGCAGAGTTGCTGCCCGTCATGCATGGATATCGGAGAAATGCAATGCATCGGAAAAAGAAAACGCGGGGTAGACCCGAAGCTTCACTTTCGTCCACGGGTATCTTGCAGTATTGTTAGCCAGACCAGTCCATAATTCTTCGGCATTGCGGGACTAGTGGAATGGCACACATCCATCCCCATCGTCGTTGGAGAAATGTGCCCAAGAATTTCTCCACCATGTTTTCCACGAAACTGAGAAGACTATCTTAACCACAGTTTCCTGACACAAATGAAGTCGAACCTGTGTCATGATACCGTAGAGGAAGAAATATACAGCGAGAGTCCTCTAGACATTACAAAGTTAGGCCGACGCGAGAGCATGGTGTTTGTTTAACCGCTTTTCGTGAGTAGACTAGATGCAAATGTGCATCAGCTCTTAGTCTACCTCCCGCCGAACCGACAGTGCCAGTGGGGCTCCAACACAGGCTTATTTGGTCTCCCGGCTTGTCAGAGTTATAGCCGATCCTTGCATACAGAGACGATAATCCCGTGGCATTCTCTGCTGTGAGATTAGAGCAAGCATTCTCCGAAAAGAAGAGAAAAACAAAACCGTAGCACAGGCGTGAGATGCTATTTCATCCTTGCTGAAGCAAACTTGAGTCCATTTGTACTCCTCTATACCTCGCTTGATGGGCTCTATGAGAATACTACTGTCTAGCTCGATACACTGATTCAGAACAGGCGTCTCCTAGTAGCGATCCCGCTCCCATCTTGCCCAAGTTTCGGAGAGTGCATCCGTTACTAGAGTAAACTCCCTACAAATTAGGCCTGAAAGCGAGCGATACGTTCCTCCACTGTGCGATCGCATCTGATAAGGCCTTGTCCACCTACGTATCATAAAGGTTGAGATCATACAATCGATGTGCGGGGGTTCAAAACACGTACCTCGTGGTAGTACATCCAATTGTGCTTGGGCTGGGACACATTCTCTATTCGGGCAATGATGCTCTCTCCCGCAGATGCAGCATGGTGGTGGCTGTCTTGGTTGGCAGCTGCGATATTGTCCAGAGTTTCGTACAGAGCTTCGTAGTGGGGCGAGCGGACTCTGTCAAAAAGCAACAGAGCATCCTCCAATGTTTGGGACGATCTGAATGCCCAACTGATCGCGCCTGCGAGCGCCCAAGCATCCTCCATGGCGAAGGCAGCTCCGGCCCCGAACGCCCCCGACAACGGGTGAGAAGCGTCGCCTATCAGGGCGATAGATGGTCCCCGAACAACTGTCTGCAATCTACTTCCGCCAAAGTAATCGTATCGTTTGACGTAAGTGACAAGTGAGAGTAGACTCTGAATCGGTTGGCAATACTCGTGAAACTGCTGGATGAAATGCGGCACACTCGCATCCCTTCCCCACGTGGACCGTTGCCCGTCGTCAGGCTCTTGGATTCTGCAAGTAATCTCCCAGTCATTGTTGTTGAGGGGGCAAGTGAACACCCACTTGCCATCGGTCCCGTGCCAGAAACACATTGCCTTTGGCAACCCATTTATCTGCTCCGCATCGGGTACTGGGACAACTGTGCGGTAAGCCGTCATTCCAGAATACTTGACGTGATGTTCAGGGAAGGCGAAACCCCTAACTTTCTGCAAAATAGTAAGTGAACGCGTTCTACGAGCGAATCGCCCGTACTTACAGACCGGATACCATCGGCTCCGATCAGAAGATCGACAGTGTCGGTAACGCCGTCGGAAAAGACAAGACGGAGCCTCTCATTCTCCAGACGCTCTACATCGACCAGCTTTTTCGCTAGTCGGATATGGCTTTGATCAACTTGTTTCAGTAGTGCGGATTGGAGTTTGGCTCGATGAATTCTACCAGGAGCTTGGTGAGGCGCCACAGACGAAGGCGGATAGGTCTGCTTCACGACTACTCCAGAGCGCCCGTCCCTTTACAATCATGTCAAGTTAGCACATGTTCGTTTGACCATGTCACATTTGAAGCATGGAGTGAGCCATTATCAAAATGTTGAAGTGATTTCATGTGTCCTCTTACCTGTATTGTACATCGTGCCCGTCGGCTGGCCGGAAGAAATCGCTTGTTCGAAGGTGCTGTGATCCGCCCACCTTCTCCAGGAGCCTCCAAGTATTCCGCTGCAGCGTAATGCCAGTTCCGAGCTCACTGACTGTCGGCTTCTGCTCATATAGCCTCCAATCGACGAAAGGAATTTTCCCCAATTCAATTGCAGCGGTGAGCCCAGCCGGGCCACTACCAATAATGGCAACCTTGATGCGTTCTCGCGAGGATTCAATGTTCGTCATCGTTTCGTGCAAAGATGGGTTAGAGGTTAAGGTTTGATTCTGTCAAAATCTCGGCTGTAGGCCCGGTTTGCTGAAAACAGGACCCTGTACAAGGTCATCAAGCGAAGCCGGCATCGGACGGCCAGGTACAACCCACGAACGGGCCTTGCCGGACAATGATCCCATATGAAGCCATGAAACTCGAGATGGTGTGAGCGATTTCATGTACATGATATTCGGGCTGGGATTATACTGGAATGACCGGTGGGACTTGCGAACAATGTGGTGTGAGCGATTTCGTTAGAGCCAAATTTCCGTCAACTTTTTGAGGCTGTCTCCATGTCATGTTGATGGCGTGCTTGACCTTATCACGGACCCCCGGTGACCAGCCCTTGACAATTTCAACACAGGCTCCATTAACTCCGCATTGAGCCAGCCTGTCGGATTATCCGAATGCGAAATCACTAGCTCTAGTGGGCTTTTACGAACTTAGCGGAATCCGATCACAAATTGCGCTATCACGTATTTCGGGGGGGGCGCCTGGTCTATTCCCCATTCACATCGCCACAACTTGTCACACAAGAAGGTCTGGGCATAGAATATTCAACACTCTGATCTGAACTATTGAAGGGCTTGGGTTTTCGCACTGCCGAACGACCACGCAGCCCTGTCGGAATAGCGGTGATGGTGCAAGGGCATGGGCTTCCCAGGTCCTCCCAGCTCACAATTAGATGGCTCAGTGCTTTGGATCGCGGCCAACGTTGGCCGCAAGCAGCCATGAGGAGTTAAACCGAGGGCTAAGAGCTTCGTCGCCCTTGAGGCTCAAAGGGGAGAAGAGCGGAGATGAGAGCCAACGCCCCGAACAATGCCGCGCAGACGTAGAGAGGAACGGCAGTGGTGGTATTGCCAGATGACGCCACAAACGCCGAGACGATGCCCATCAGACGGTTGAACGACACAGCAATTCCACTGCCAGTGGCACGATGGCTAGACGGAAGGACTTCCACTGTGTATGCGTACAAAGTGCTGTAATAAATGTTGATGCAACACGCTACCGTGAATGTTGGTTATCACTCAACCCTTCATGTGATACTCTCAGGCGGACACGAAAGCATGAGGTAAGGAATTCCGACTTACAAATTGCGCAGCTGATCCCGACATTTTGCTGAGGGGTACGAACCCCGGTGAATCCGAAGAACAGAGCCATCCCACTCGTGGCACCGATGGCCATGGTGTATTTGCGCCCAAGAAAGGGAAGTCCCACAAGATATCCTGCGATTAGCGGGCCAGGAATGCCGGAGACAGTAGTTAAGGTGAGATCTCGGTACGTTTCGTAGGGTGTCGCAACTCGATCTGGGACCCTTGTCGACAGGTAGGCGCTGTACGCACATTTAGGCCAGGCGACTATGGGAGCTGGGAGGTTGGAGACTTACGGGAGGAACACGTAGAACAAAGGGTACGCAAGCCCGGTGATTGCCCACGATGCCCAGATCATGAGTGTGCTCAAAGTAGTTCTGCGAGACACGAATAGGCCTTTGACATGGCGAACGAGCTCGGCAGGTATGAAGCCGTTAGCCCGTTGAGATGAGCCCCTACGAACAACTCCGCATGCCAGAAGCCGTTCCTCAGAAAGGGAGCACCCTTTACCATACTTCCGGGCCAATTCTTGGTAATGCTGGGCGACCTCTGCATCCCGGCCGACGCTGAGCAAGAATTTCGGGGTCTCCTTGAGGCGAACAACGGTGACTCGCAAAACTGAAGTCACGAAGACCAGAGCACCGCATGTGAACATGACGTATCGCCAGCCAGCGTTGTTCGACCATCCGCAGTCATCACCGACCGAGCAATTGAAGCGCTCCTGTGCTTGATTTTGAGTTAGTGATTGGCAGTTCCAACGGCAAGAGAAAAATGAAGAAGGAGCTCACTCATGAATCCCCATGAAATGAAACCAGCGACGGACTGGCCCACACCCCACCATCCTGCCAAAGCAGTAACAACCCATTGCTTGTTGCCTGGAAGAAATTCGAGCAGAACTGTGGGGTCGAGGATGAGATTGCCACCAGATCCAAATGTTGAGAGAGCCAAGAAGGCACCAAGGAAAGGCAGATTGGGACTGGCACCAGCCACAAGCATAGCAAGAGATGTGATCCAGAGCGTCAGGTTAAAGGCCAGTCTTCTGCCGATGATATCGGCACCGAAGCCCCAAAACAGAGCGCCAACTAGAAGACCGACGTTCTGTGCAACGACACCGGAGTTGACATAAGAGGATCGGGTGGCGAGCTCGAGGAAAGCCTGGGATCCTGTCAGACCCTGCACCATTGTCAGAAGTGAATCAACCGCGTAGCCAAAACCATTCAAGAAGAACAGCTTCCAGTGGAACCCCGTCCAGCCAATCTCGTCGTTTGCCTGGGGGAAAGATTAGCGATCAGATTGGTTACGAGCTAGCTATGATGGAGACTTACATCGTTGACCAGGCGCAGCTTCAGAGCAAGGACGGCGTCATCTGAATCATCTTCGAGGAGATCCTTTCCCGGCGTAACTGAGGTAAGCGAGAGAGAAGCGTCCGTTTCAGGCGCGTTGGTATCAACCACTCCAACAGTCTTTGAGAAGCTCATCCTGTCACTTTCTATGCGAATATCGAAATTGCCAACGCACAATACAAAGTGAAGCTGGATTTGAATTGTATTCTGGGAGATGCAAGATGGGCTTTTATACCGGCATCTGCCCCCAGCCAAGCCGCAGCTGCCGAGCTTTCCAACGGGAACATCCAAAAGCTGATTAGCACGATCCAGAAAGGACAGAAGTTGAATCCACAGATGCATCGAGCTGTTTTGGGCCCTGGTCGCTTTCTGGGAATCTAGAGGTCGCATCGCCGTCATCGCCAGCCCGGCGCCATGGGTGGTCGTCTTGCGTGATCGGTATTTTGGTGGGCGACCCACCCGACTTGCCGGCTGCCACCAAGACCACTCGAGCCAACATCTTGTGTACACGCGCGCCAGTCTACCCACATGACGAAAGAGAATATCTCGATTGCGTGATGTTAGCTGGGATCGTGCAGGACTCGGTAAAAGCTCGGACCCGGGGTCTCTAGAACGTAATAAGGTGTCATAAGGTGTCTCTCAGTCGGCAAAATCATCTTTGAGGGCAGGGAGTTCCAAACGCTTACAACAATTATTTATTCGAAATCAATTATAAAAATTACCATGCCGCTCAAGGTCATCGTTATTGGAGGTGGTCCAGTCGGCTTGACTCTCGCCCACACCCTTCTGACCATTCCCAATGTCGAGTTTGTTGTTCTCGAACAACGACACGACGTATTTGCAGACGTTGGAGCCAGTCTGATCCTGAACCCAGCCAGCTTGCGAGTATTCCAGCAGCTGGGCCTTCTCGACTCTCTTCTGCAGATTGGGGCGCCTCTGCTTCACCACAGCCAGGGGTTCGACTTTTCGAGAAGAAATAAGTTCAAGCAAGACAATGGCTTCCCGCTTTTGCAAGAGAAGTCCGTCAGGGCCAGCCTTTCATGCAGATCATTTGCTGGTTCATATGCTAACCTGTGGACCAGTCTCGGTTGTGCATTGACGGCGTTCCATCGAGCTGATCTCGTACACCTTCTGTATGATAGCCTGCCAGACGAAAGCAAAGCTCATGTCCATACCGGGAAAAGACTGGCGGATATTCTCTTGACTCCGACAGGAGTGGAGGCGTTTTGTGAAGACGGCACCTCTTACACCGGTACAATCGTTGTTGGTGCTGATGGTGCCCACTCTGAGGTTCGCTCAGTCATGCACCGCCTCGCACTTGAATCTAAAACGCAGAGCGCGCCACTCTGGGGACCAGAACCGCCATTCGTATCGCACTATAAGTGTCTATGGGCCTCATTTCCGCGGCCCAGTCACTCTGGTGATAGTTACGAGACGCAGGGTCGGAATCGGTCCGCCATGTATCTTACGGGTAAACAAAAGGGATGGCTCTTCCTTTACGAAAAGCTACCTCAACCATCGACAACACACAAGAGGTACGACGGACAGAGCATCACGGAATTTGCAGACAGCTTTGCAGAGTGGTATGTGACGGATAGCCTGAAGGTCAAAGATGTCCTCAAGGGCGAGGCCAAGCGAGTCATCATTGGCATGTCAGATCTGGAAGAGGGAGTCGTGACGCGCATTGCATGGGCAGGGCGAATAGTACTGGTTGGTGATGCAGCTCACAAGTTCACGCCGAATGCAGGCCTGGGTTTCAACAACGGCGTTCAAGATGTCGCTTCGCTGTACAACCAGCTTAGGCCTCTACAAAACCCAGACGCGGACATTCTTCAGACAGCGTTTGAGATGTATCAGCAAGACAGAAGTCGATCGCTGAAGAGAGACTTCGACCGGTCGGCAGATGCTACAAGGCTGTCGGCATGGGAGACTTGGCGTAAATTCGTCACGGCGAGGTTCATCTATCCTCTTGGATTTTTGCAAAAGTATTGGTCGACCAAAAATTCCCTTGCCATGGCAGAAGGACTGGTATTGGAAAACATTGCGGCTGATGAGCCGTTCAAAGGAAGAATTCCGTGGAGAAATAAACTTAAACTTTAGGAAATACCCTCAGAATACAAATCAAACGTGGCCGCCTCTTTTCATTTATCGTTCGAAAGTAATGATGACTTCTGGACATCAAATTGCACCGTGAATGCTGTCTGACTGTCCGGCCTTCGCCTGGCGGCAGGCACTGTTCTACCGATGGAACTGTCCTCCGTGATGGGATAAACGCTGATGGCAGTATGAGGAAGAAGTCGACAACTCCACTCCTGCTGGTCCATAAGCAGCACTCGAGGACGGCTAACCCAAGCTGGGATCCTGCTTTTGCATGGAATGCATGTGGATGAGAGACAATCATTTTACTGCGGACACACCTTCGCCAGTCATTTGGCCGCGTTGAATATTTCACGCCAGATTTTATTGTGAGTGAAACTATGTCTCAATATCTCTATGATAATTGACGGACGGTTACGTCACTCGTAAAAGAGCCATGTCACTTAAGATGAAGGTGTTGAGGCAGTGTATCCGCAAGCAAGCCCATTCCATCCTCTAACGCATCATATGACAATGGTGCAGATGCTCACGGGCAATGACATACTCACGTCCCACTCTGTGGTGGGAAGTACTCTACGCCGTTGATAGTCGTGACGAGCGTCCCATTCGACTCGAGGAAGTTCCTCAGGATGTCGAGTTGGATATGCCAGCCTCCTGGCCCACTCTTCTTGGTTGCAAGATAACCGTCCGCGCCAGTCTGCTCCATGTCCGCATACCAGTGCAAGAGACTCACAGTCGGAGCGAATCGCACCTCCGTAATGTTCTCCCACCCGTTGATAAACCGCACGCCGTCGTCCGAAAAGTTTTGGTAAACCGTGATGACTGTGTCGATCGTAGTGGCGTCCAGCTCGTTGGCCAGGCTGATTTGTACCGAGCCCGAGGCCTTGCCCTTGAGCGTGTACTCGCCGGCAGGAATTCCGGGCCGCACAACAGTGGCGCTCTCCGGAACGTACGGCACCCCCCACGGGATTTCATCGGAGGCTTCTTCCGCCGGGGGCAGTTCCAAAGGCGTGCGGCTTGTGAGCTTGGCCATCATTAGTCGGTACGTCCTACCTCCCTGCGCCGTAGAAGGGTAACAGGGCAGAGGGTTCTGGCCACCGCAAGCAGGGGAGATAGTCTGCGCCTGCCAGTACGCGATGGCGGTCCCATCGGGGCTCCATTTCGGGTCCGCCATGGCGTTCCACTCGGGGTCGTCGACATCCCCGCTGCCCGGCACGCCGTTGTCAGGACCGTTGACCTTCTGGCCGTAGTAATCCCCGCGATCACCGTGCTTGTCTAGGATCCAGGGCTGGAAGAAGCGGCGGGGGCCGTTGTTGCGAACGCCCGTCGTGATGAAGGAAGATACGATGTCGCTCACGGGGGGGACACCTTGCATACCGGAGAGGAACATGTGCCGGTCAGTGGCGCGGGTGTCGAGGATGACGAGCCACTCGTCGTCGGCTGAGACGTCAATAGGGTCAACGTACTCCGGGTGGCTTGTCAGGCGCTTGATCTTGCCGGTTTGCAGGTGGACGGAGAAGACGTCTGTGTTTCCAGACTCGCGGGGGCTGCCGACGTAGACAGCCTCGTGACCCCTGCCCGTGAAACCACGGAGCTCGCCCACCGTGATGGCTTCGGGGTTGATGAAGAGCTCACTGCCCTCCACGGAGATGGGGGCAATGTTGTCGGGATCGAACATCTTGGTTACGTTATGGACGTCGTAACGTGGTGACCGTGGCAGGCCACTGTCGGGCTCAGGGTTGAATACCAGGCGGCCAAAGTAGGCATGCTGGCCAAGTTGCCCATTTTCTTGGTAGAACGAGCTGAAGCCAATGTGGACGTTATCTGGATGGATACGGAGCTCTCTCATGGCGCCGCCCTCGGTGTCATTTGTAGATCCTTCGGCTGTCGTCTCCCAGCGGATGGGATGCACGAAGGTATTGTTCGAGTTGCACTCGGGGCTGACGAGATTGAGCTTGCCACACGTGATGACGTTATCGCCGGCGAGGATACGTTTCCCATCGTCGAAGGATTGAGGATAGTCGAGCATGTGCGTCATGCCGACACGGTGCTCAGGGGGGATTCCGCAGGTGATACACTTCCAGGGGTCGCCGTTTGGGAAGGTCTCTCCATCAGTCTTCACGAGGATAATCTGCTCCCCGTCGTAAATGCTGGCCGGGTCCGGAGAAGCGGGCGCCCCAGTGAAGGTGACCATGGCGATGACGTGCTTGTTGTCGGGAAGAAAGTCGCCAGGGGCCATGATGCCGACGGTCTCAGGGGTCGAACCGCCGCCTCTCTGGGCGATGCATCCGGTGCCGTTGGGGTTAAGTTGGATTGTGCATGCTCCTGTAGAGTTGTCGGCAGACACGGGGGGAAGAGGTAGTTCAACGACCTGGATCGGCTCGGGCTCGGGCGGTGGAGGTAAGTCACACGTGGCGGCCGAGACGATGGTCGAGGCCAGCACTAAGAGGGCACCAGGCCGCGAGAAGAAACGAGACATGGTTTTTCCAGGATCTTTGAAGGCTATGAAGGCTTTTTCAGAGATGGTGATGGTCTAGAAGTCATACAAAGAAGTGGCGAGGTTCTATGTGACCTTTTATAGCCGCTGATGAAGAGTGCCATCAAGAATAGCCACCAAATACATGCTAATACGTGGGGCACGTACAAGCTACATGCGTGATGGGGGAACTTGAACAAGCTCGCCCCGCGATGATGGTCAGGTAAGCTGGCGATCCCTGACTTTTTGCATGTCGGGATTGCTGTCGGAATACCTCTCGGCTTACACGCTCGGTAGTACCTTAGTCTGGGGTCTCCGCATCACGCGGGGAAGAGCGCGGGGTAGCTGTGGTCTATTGCCCCCCTTAGTCTTGCAGTCAGAAAGTAACACTCATGATTTCGGTTAAATTTCAGGCGACAATGCGAGAAAGGCTCGGTGCCGAGGGAGGGGTTCGGGGTGCGCCTCTTGAGGGTCCGAGTACGAACCCGAGCTGAACCTCCTGGCTGCTTGGGATAGTGTCCTGGGACGCACTTTCTTCTCTCCTCTCTCTGGCGGCGGATCCAAGCCGATTCAGGTGCACTGTTTCCTTTCGAATCAATAGTCCCTTGGTAAATATACCACTGGGCTTCAACTCGGTTCATGTCACCTTCGACAGCATGTGTTTTTACTGGACCCTCAATTTATTTTCCGTTATCTGTCTCTCTTGCTATTTATTTATTCAATCATAATACAAGGAGGTTAACGCTGTGGTGATCATGTATGCGTGTCTGGGTGCCTGCAAAATGCCATACGGGACACACCACAGACATCGCCATGCAAAGAATACAGTTGCTGACAACATCATCACCAAAAAAGCAATATTAGGAAATGTTAAGGAGCTTTGCGGGCTTGGAATCATTGATTATTGCGTGCCGACTGACGATATTGCCTGCGGATCAGGAAAATCCCGGCAATGGTACCGCTACGAGTGGAATTCTGCCTGCTGCCATCAATCGCCACGACTTATACTTAAGGTTAGAAGCTATGTCGACTTGAAATCCGAGCATGGTATGATCAAATAAACAAGCTAAAATTTTCATGCCTTTGCCCCTAAGCTCTTTAAGCGATTCCAGTGAATTGCATTCTGTAGCAGGGTGTCCTGGCTTCAATCGGAGAAACCCACCACTCAGGCAATCTGCTTGGCCACCGGCTTCTCTTCCAGCTGCTCTTCACGGTCATATACGTTCTTGGGCTTCTCCTCGAACACTGCAGGATCAAAAAGTCAGCAACCGCGACAGCCGGCACCAAAACGAATGTAAGGACAAAGAGTAACTTACAATAAGCCAGCTCTTCCAGAGTGGGACCCTTGGTCTCGGGATACAGGAAGTAGATGATGACCGTCTCCACCACAAGCCAGACCTGAGTTCCATTAGAATACAAAGCTAGGAGGCCGGGAGACATCCCAAGAGGTGCAAGAACTCACGCAGTAGAAGAGGTAGAACTTCCAGGCCAGCGCGTCAAGTCCGATAGGGTTGACGAACGCGTTGAAGGCTGTGCTGCCGCGCACGAAGAACTGCAGGATGGCAATGCCCTTGGCCCGATGAACAAAAGGGAAAACCTCTGTGATGTAGACGAACAGAAGCGGCTGCATGATGTTATATGAGGCGTTGTACACGAAGATCATGGCGACGACTGCCACGGCAGCGGCGTGCTCGCCGCTCTCAGCGAAGTGCGCACTGACGCCCGTGATGGTAGCAAAGACGACAACCATGCAGCAGAAGGAGGTGAGGTACTGCACACGGCGGCGCAGCAGGCGGGTTAGGAAGGCGCAGGCCATGGAAGTGAGGAAGCTCCAGCTCGAGAGGGAAAGGTTGACAATGTTCTGCGTGCGGCGGTCGGTAACGCCGACGGTGGTCAGGACGCGGGCGAGATAGTACGAGACGAGGCCGTTGCCGGACCACTGCGAGAAGACGCCCATACACATGGCGATGAGGACGCGCTTCCTGTTGCCCGTCGTCTGCACGAGCTCGACCCAACGGCGCTTGGAGTTTTCGAGCTCCTGGCGTAGTTGCGTCGAGATCTCGTGGTACTCGGCATGCACGAATGCGTTATCACGGTCGCCCTCGCCGTGATATTTGATTAGCACCTCGAGAGCTTCCTCGTTGCGCTCCTTGAAGAGGAGCCAGCGTGGCGACTCGGGGACGAACCAGATGAAGATAATCTGGAGGATGGAGGGAGCGCACTGCAAGGCAGAGGGAATACGCCAGGCCCAGTTGCTAGGTATATTGTATGTGCCGAGTGTCACACCAGCCGCGAGAATGGCGCCGGCGAACCAGGAAGCGTTGAAGAGGCCTGAAATGACGGGGCGCTCGCGCGGGTAGGTCAATTCGGCGAGCAGCTGTGAGGCACCCGAGACAGCGAAGGGGATGCCAGTACCGAGAACGAGGCGCGAGGCGAGGAACATGCCGACTGGGTACCAGAATGTTAGTCTTGATCATGTCACAGGCGTATGCTGCCCTTCCAGTGGTTGACTTACTGTTGACGGAGCATGTCTGCAGGATCGTGCCGATGATAAGGATGAAGGAACCAAAAGTAATGCTGTGCTTTCGGCCAACCTTGTCGATGACCCAAGGGACTATTGGCAGGACGATCAAGCCGCCGAGGTTGTAAGATGCGCTGGTGACACCCAAAAGGGCTCCTGTGGGGTGACCAAAGTCTGGAGTTTTTATTGGTCAGTGTTTGTTCGAACTAGACATCTGAAGAGAAGCGGACTCACGTTCTTGCCAGGTAGGAACCGCTTGCAAGCCGTTCAGAACGGAGCCGTCGTAACCAGTGGTCATCTCGACGCCGAGAGCGGCTGGCACGAGGCAGAAGTAGAGAAAACGGAGGTTACGCTTGCGATACCACGGCGTCGTATCCAAGGCCATGAGCCGGTTGACCTCCGACTGCTCGGCAATGGCGACGACATCTTCTTGCTTGGGCATGTCGGCGGCTGCGTTGATTGCTGCTGAATGATCGATGTGTACTCAAGCGTAAATCAAGATGTAGCCGATCAAGGCTTTGTTTGATGACTCGAGTCTTTGGATATGGGGTGGTTCAAGGCTTTATGCTGTCAGGAGGAGACGTATCTCCGACTTCGCGCCGTCAAAGCACGAGAAAGTCAAGCCCCGGCTGGGCCTTGAGGGCCTAAACCTGGGGTCACCGTGAAATGATGACCCGGGGCGTTGGATCGCGTCCAGGCCGTCGTTCGTCCGGGGTTGTGGGGAGAGCGGAGAGCCCCTTTCGGAGAACCTCGTCGGAGAACCCAGTGAGCCTTTGCATGCGGGGAAGTCTAGAATTAGTAGGAAGAGAAGCTGAAGACACACGTCCTTGGAGGACCTTTCTCCTCCTCTTAGCCAGTCGGCGTACAGCAATGCCTGTAAATACCATCTCAATGCGCTAGACATGGGGCAGAGGGGATCAAGCGGTAATGTGACTGTCTGTCGCCGTCGGAGAACCTTTCGGCTTTGGGTGGGGTTCGTCGGCGTCCAGAGGTTGCCTTGTACGTGGGGGTACGAAGCAGGGGGTGCATTTCAATCTCCAACAACGTTTCTGCAGCCAGCTCCATCCCCATGTCGTGAGAATCAGGAAAGGTCGGCACCGACCACATAGCTGAGGACCCAGAGCCGAAAGGCCCGAGTCAGGATCAAGTCCGGCTCCCTCCGCATATAGTATTTGACCGAACGACATGGCATTCTTGACGTGCCTGGCGCCACATGAGGGGAAGCCATCGTACGGTTCGTACCACAGCAGAATTTGACTTCGGTACTGGCTCAGAAAACCATACGCCCAACACCGACATACAACATGGTAGTCATGCGAGTCGATGGCGCCTCTGAGAGCTTTCTCAAGCCGATAATTCCAGGATTCAGCCCAGATCCCTCGATTTGTGTTGTTGGCGGCGTCTTCTTCCTGGTCACGTCTAGCTTCCATCTATATCCAGGTCTCCCAATCTACGTATCCCATGACCTAATATCTTGGAAACTCGTTGGTAATAACTTCTTGTAACTCTGTCGTCAACCACAGCCTCCGAAGTGCTAAATTTTGCGGCATAGGCCACGCTATCCATCGCCCTGATCAACTTTCGCTGAGGCATTCTGACACCGAGCTGCCCACCCCGACTTCTGCCACCATTGCGACGGGAGGACTGTGGGCGCCTACAATCCGACATCACGAGGGAATTACATACATCATTTGCACCAATGTTGTGTATCGAAAGGGTCGAACCGACTCTTCGAGGCACAATTTCATCATATACACGACAGACATCTTGTCTAACCAATGGAGTGATCCTCTCTACTTCGACTTTGACGGTATTGATCCCTCCTTATTCTTCGATGATGATGGCAAAGCATACGTACAAATTTGTGCGCATCCGAAGGGCGGGATCTGGCAATTCGAGATCGACATTAAAACGGCCCAGCCGTTGACGGTTCCCACTCTCCTCTGGGAGGGCTGGGACCGCCGGTTCACCGAGGGCCCTCATGTGTACAAGAAGGACGGCTACTACTACCTACTGGTGGCCGAGGGCGGCACGTTCGAGGAACACATGATATCCGTCGCCCGTAGCAAAAGCATACACGGCCCCTTTGACCCGTGTCCGAACAACCCGCTCCTGACGGCAGTGGGGACCAACAATTACCTCCACCACACGGGCCATGGAGACCTCTTCCAGGACGCAAACGGCGACTGGTTTACTGTCATGCTAGCCGTCCGTTGCGCGGGCAGTCGGTTTCCTCTGGGCCGGGAGACATTCCTGGCCAGGGTTAGCTGGCCGAAGAACGAGTGGCCGAGGATTCACGAGCCACCAATCTGCCACCTTGCCGCTGCTCAAGGGGGTGCGGCGCTGCACTTTGAGAACAACAGCCTCATCCATCTCCGGGATGCAGTCGCGTCAAACTACACGGCGTCGGAGGGCGGCGTTGTCATGATGGCCAGCGCAGCTGATCTGGCAAGCCACAAGGACACGCTGAGCTTTGCGGGGCGGCGCCAGATTCATCTCGTCGGGACTTCCTGCGTCGCACTTGTCACGCCGTCCGTCACGCTCGCCTCAGGGACACTAAAAGCTGGCATCAGTCTCTACAAGGACGAGCATCGGTTTGCCGCCTTGGGGTATGATTTTGGCAAGAGGCAGATGTATTTCGAGGCACGCAATCGTGCCAGGGGGTACTCTGTCGAAGCGACGGTGGCTGTTCCGACAATGGATCGAGTGTATCTATGCATTCAGTATACGGAGCTCGAGTGGGCATTCCAATATCGCATCGGAGACTGCGACGAATGGGTGAGGTTAGGTGCCGTGGACACTGGGTTGCTGAGCGGCCGTGATTTTACGGGGCCGATTATCGGCATGTTTGCCGTGGGCCAGGGAGAGGGCCAGAACCGCGCAGTCTGTTTTGAGCAAGTTGAATTGTAGATTTCATACTTTACTGTAAGGTAAATAAGATCAGGTCCCAAACTGCCGGGCAGCTTTCGAACATGCCACGGTCCAGGTGCCCCGTGGCTCGAGGACTGCTGCTTAGCCTCACAAGCCGGCAAAATATTGAGGTACCGCCGCTGGAACTTGGAAAAAGGACGAATAGTTCTGTTTTGTCTTGCGCTACTCATCCGAACCGAAAACTCGCTTTGCCGGGGCTCAATTCACCCCTCATGACTCCAGGTTTTAGTGCACATTGTTGGGTCGTATTCGCATCCTATCCTCGGGATCGTCCGAATACGAATCTGCCCATCGTGGACGCGCTCTGACCGGATAAGACTCAGTTCCGTCTCCTCGACTTGCTTGCCTATCCGAACTCGTTACGACCCGTTACAATGAGGCCTTTATCAGCATGTGTTGCCTGCCGGTACGTGCCTCGCCCATAGCACCACTATCCTGAGACCCAGCTTCTGGGAATGACGAGATGACCATCATCTGACGTGCAGCGGTGGAGTGATCGTCGAAAGAAGTGCGACCGCTCCCGGCCGGGCATAAGCTGCAACTTCTGCATCAAGAGGGGCATAGATTGCGTCGGCGTCGTGGACCCAATCGCCGCGACACCGTCAACAACAAATCAGCATGGGCGCTACGAGCCCCTGGATAGCCATATCCGCGTCGAAGACGGCCGTTCTCGTCAGGCTCAGATCTCGTCCCTCATCGTCCCTGACGCGGCTCTCTGTGAGGAGCTAGTCAACCTGTATTTCCGCTACGCACATATCGCCTTCCATAATTTATTCCACCGGCCGACCTTTACGGCCCGCGTGCAGGACAGTTCCATTCCTAAGATTCTATTCTTTGGAGTCGCGAGCCTATCGGCGCGGTACTCGACGCACGCCGTCTTCGCCGGGATCACACCGTGGGATAGGGGCCGGCCGTATCAGGATGAGACGAAGAGGTTGCTGGACTTGGAGGACACGTCTCTGACCAGTATTCAGGCGTGCATGCTCCTTGCGGCGAATGCTTCTGTCGAGGGAGATCCTAACACAGAATCGGTGTACCATGCCATCGCGTTCCGCATGGCCATCTTGCTGGACCTCCCAACAAGCCCGACAGAGTCGCTGTTAGAGCAAGAGATCAACAGGAGAGGTACGTCGAATGAGTTAAGCGCTAAAGAACCCCTCGCCACCCCCAGCTAGACGCACACTGATTGTAGTCGCCAGTTTGGTGGTCTCTCATTACAACGGAGACCTGGACATCTGCGGCGCATTCTCTCCCTCGTCTCGTCAAGCCTCGAGATACGGTGCCACTACCGATGGATGAACGTCATTTCCTGTCCTTGAACTACGACATCCCAGTGACGCCAATCGACTCGGACCTATCAACCGAAGCAGGCTCTCCTTCTGGTGATACCTCTCAGTCCCTTCTGGCGCAGATGATCCGTCTGAATATCCTACTCTACGACATCATCCTATTTAATGCCCGTGTCGTAGCCGAGCAGGCTCAGGAAGGAGTCGATGAAGCAACGACTCGCAGGCTCGCCCATGCTCTCGATGATTGGGCTGACAACCTTTCGCCGGAGCTACAATTTTCTGATGAGAACGTGGCCTTCTGGGTCGGAGAAGGCTTGGGCGCCATGTTCATCACCACACATATCAACTACAACCACGCCGGTCAACTTCTGTTCTATCAGCACCTCCATTCTGCCCAGGACGTGGACCAAGATTTCTCACTGGCCACAAGCAACGCAGCGCGAAATTTTGCTCGGAGGTGCAAGCAGCACGCCACCAATCTCTGCGATCTCATCCACCACGCCAGACAACGTCCCGAGACTGAGGTCCTGTATCCCCTGGCGGGCCATATCCTGTGCCTGGCATCGACGGTACAGATCCACACGCTGCTCTTTGGCTTTGATGAAGACGAGATCCAGGCGGCAAAGATACGGCTGGAACGCAATTTTGAGATGATTTCGTCCATGAACAACTACTGGCCCATGAATCACAAGTCGATCAGCCGGCTGCAGTTGTTCCACAATACGTGCCTGAGGAGCAAGGACGACTCTTTCCGTCTGGACGCGTGGATGCTGCGGTTTCTACTCGGGTTTACACAGGACATTGAAGACCGTGATGCTGAGTGGGCCCAGGGACACGGAGGGTCGAGGGGATTCGACCACCTGAGAAACTTACTCGACATCTAACCGTTCAATTCTATCAATCGAAAAGGGACCACGACTTCTACGAAAGTCCGCTCCGCAAAATACACGTAATCAATTCTAAACACTCTGTTTCCGCCTCAGTTTAAACGTGTCCCGCAAGTATAGTGCCGAGTTCTTCGGTGTGCGCTGGAGGGTCCCGTTGTCGAAGTCGACGTGTACAATGCCGAACTTGGGGTCCAGCCCTGCCGACCATTCTGTTGTTCATCCGTCAGCGGTGCCTAGAAAGTTGACAAGGTCATGGAGTATCCTTACCGAAATTGTCCATTAGTGTCCAAACATAGTAGCCTTGGACCTCGACTCCATCCTCGTGGATGCTCCGGGAGATGGCGTCTAGGTACAATCCGAGATATCTCTGTCGGAACTTATCGTCCACAGCCGTCTCGACGCTGTCCTCTGGGCATGGGCATCCGTTCTCCGTGACGACAATGGGAAGGTGGTACCTCTCCCACACCCACTTCATGAGTTTCCTGAACCCCTCGGGCGCGACGCGAAGCCACGGCATCTGCGATACGGGACCGATTTCCACGCCCTTGTGGTCGACGGGCCCCTCCTCGATGTTGCCCGTCCAGTCATCTTCGGCGGGCGGACAGGGGAGCGCGCGAGCGTACTTCGTGGAGTAGTGGTTCATGCCGTAGAAGGCGTTCACGCTTGCCGTCTCGCGAAGCAGGGTACGTTCCTCTGGAGTAAAAGTTGGCAGCCTGTCGCCTAGGTACGCCCTCAGTGAAGCAGGGTAATCTGTGCCCAGGAAGATCGGATCGCCGAACCACGCGATGAAGAACTCAAGCCGTCTGACGGCAGCGTCCTTGTCAGCCTGGCTGTCCGAGTACGGCTCATAAAAGTGCCCGTTCAGGACGATGGAGATGGTGCCCTTCTGCGCTGGCTGGAACTCCTTGGCGTAGAGCTGGGTGGCTGAGGCGTGGGCGAGGACGAGCGTGTGGCCGACGCGCCACGGCTCGTTCTTCGTGTCGAAGCCGTCTTGGGCGCGGTGGCCCGGGGCCAGGGTTCCATTGAGGTGACCAAAGATGGAGATGATGTACGGCTCGTTGAACGTGACCCATTGCTTGACGCGATCACCGAAGCGCTCAAAGCAGAGGCGCGCGTACCTGACGTAGTCGGCGCGGAACTCCTCCGTGTTGAGAAAGGCCTTGTATCGATCGTAAAGAGCTTGGGGCGCATCCCAATGGTAGAGCGTCACGGAAGGCTCGATGCCGCGGGCTAGCAGCTGGTCGATGAGGTTGTTGTAAAACTCGATACCCTTCTCGTTGATGGGGTCGTTGCGGCCGCCAAGGGGGATGATGCGCGACCACGACAGTGAGAAGCGGTAAACTTCGGTGCCGAGGGAGCTCATGACCTCAATGTCCTCGGCCACGCGGTTGTAATGATCACATGCCACGTCTCCATTCTGATTGTTGGTACGCGAGGGAACTCTGTGCGTGTACTCGTCCCAAATGGACAGCCCTTTACCGTCGACAGCGGCGGCGCCTTCGACCTGATACGCGGCGGTAGCAGTGCCCCATTTGAAGGTCTTGGGAAGCGGAAGCTCCTCAACTGGCAGGTTGTGACCGCTGGATATATCGTATTTGACGCCGAGGTCTGCGGCCTGGAACATGGACTCTTCAGACATGGTGGCGGAGGATTGGAGGGAAGAGAAGGGGAGAACAGGGGTGACAGGGAGGACCGTCGAGTCTGTCGTGGAGGATTCCGCGATTGGCCCTCAAGGGCATTGCCCTTTTATGGAAGCTCGCCATTGTCTTCTTCTCAGTTCCGCGACCCTAATCCATCAAGTCACTCGAGAGGATGCTAAGAATTTGATGGACAATCTAGTGGGCCCCTTTTCCCCGGCTCCCCAACCACTGGGCCCAAGCGATGCATCCATCACGCGCAGCGATTTGAACCCCCCTCCCCGCACTGGGCGTCGTCGCCTAGGAAGAGCGAAAGACGGCAACAGACGCGAGGGCACTCGAGAGGGTCGTGCGGAGTCCCTGCGCCGCCTACTCGTTCGTCGGAAATGCCGGCGGGTTTGGGGATCGCGGGGCTAAGGCATTGGGGCGATGCGAGGCATCGATATCCCTTGACAATCACCCGGAGCCCTTCTGGAAGCCAAGAAAGAGGCTTGGCAGACAATCGTGTTAGGTGTTGTGAAAAGACAGGTTTTGCGACCATGCCGTTGTTAGAGCGCAAGATATCCCTGCCGCTACCGCCGGGATGTTCTATTTGAAAAAATGCAACCCTCTATCCGTATCTCCTCAAGATCCCCCAAAATCTTCACAGTGAACGTCTATCCTCTTGCTTGTTCTCACTCGACAATCATCTACCGAGTCCTTCACTGCATTCATGAGCGACTGTGGCCCACATACAGCAACAAGAAGTCTGTCGTGACTCCCCATGTTGAGGATCGCATCGCAAACCACCGCTGCAGCGTCCAACTTCGTGTACTCGAAATGAACCTTGGGAGCATGCTGTATGCTGTCGCTGGGAGGCGCTTTCAGAAGAGGTTCAACTTCACCTGTCTCCGATTTTCTCTCGAGATCGGAGACTTCTGGGAGAACAACGATGGCCTGGCTACCCGCCGAGCCGGGCTGCTCGTCAGTTACATGCAAGCTTAGGTTGACTATTGAATCGGGTCTTGCAAGATCCTGCAGGTATTCGCCGAACCAGCTCATATGTTCTGTTTTATTAGCAAATGATCACCCGGGTACATGATAGCTAGGGGAGAGTCTCACCTGCTCGCTTGACTGTCCACACGAAGTCGACGGACTGTGATGCCAGTCTTCCGGATCGATGCAACATACGGTTCATCAAGCCAAAAGTGAAGGCTGCACCGCTTCCTCCTGCAATGAAAAGAAGTTTCTCGTAGTTCGTTGTGTCCGGTAGCGAACCGTACGGGCCATCCAGTGATACCCAAGCGGCACAACCTGGCCGCTCGGTCGCAAAATCACCAAGGTCGTTGGTAAAGCCCTTGTGCGACTTGACCACGAGCTCCAGGCCAGCAGGACCGTTGCTGACAATGGTAAATGGATGCATTTGGAAGAGACGAACGCGTGGAATCCACAAGTAGCAGTATGCTCCCGGGGTGGCGCTCTCAACGGACGGCTTCCTAAGAAGCAATCGTGTCCCGCCACCCGGAAGCGGATGGCAGGTAACACGGTTGTTGACGGCATTCCATGACAGTCTTGCTGCCCGTATGACGCGGTCAACGGCCCAAAGGCAGGCGCTGAAGAGCATCACGTAGGGAAGCTTTTTCGCCCAGTCTGGCCTGTGTACTACGGCCAGGATGACCGCAGCTGCAAACCCTGCAATATGGCTGACATAGAACATCTCGTAGCGGCCTTGTCTGTAGAGACCAGTCAGTGCTAATATGAGCATGGAGCAGCCGGCGCCGATGCCTGCCAGGTCGGATCCTTCGAGAAACTTCGCCCATCGGTCCTGGCGACCGAGGTGAATGGTGTAAAGCACAGCGTGCAGGAGGATGAGTAGAGTGGCTGCGTAGCCTATGATCCGATGGAGGACGTTCAATTGGGCATGCGAAACGCCTGATATGAGAGACAATGGTGTATTCTTCATGCCAAAGAAGACGCACAAGGCCATATTGGCAGCCCCCATCCTGTCAAAACAAATGTGTTAGTCGTGGGCAGATCTCCAATCCTGTCTCGGGAATAATTACCATCCATATCTGGAAGCAAAATGATTCAATGCGTGACTTGCGAATGATGTCGAGCAGAGAAAGATGTTGACCATGAGAAATACTCCGACTATTGCCGACAGGCCAGCCGAGGGCCGACCGAACCATTTCCAGGCCGCGTGTATCTCGAGTTTACTGAGGTTTGTTAGTACAATTTTCTTCTTGTTGTATTGAATCGTATTCTTACTCAAAAACCAGGCATCGCGCTCGTCGGGCAACATCTTGAAAATGACTGTACCGTGACGAAGAATTTTGCGGTACCCTGTTGCGCGAAACGTGCCACCGACGGACCAACGAAGTGAACAGAATTAAACTGACGAGACAAAACGCGTAGATCGTCAGTGTTTCTTCATTCTTGAGCTGCTTGCCGGTCGGGGGCTTCGGTGCAGACATGGCAATGAACTCAAGATGCCGGCGAGTCTCGGAAAGAAAGCACCCAGGTCGGTTGGAAACGTGGAGGAAAATGAAAAGCACTCGTGATGATCAGATCGATCTGATTAGATTGATAAGATAAGGCGGGCCCGCTCACACGTGGGTATGAACAGGGATTTTGGTGCCTGTTGTTTGCTCACGGTGAGGAAAAAAAGATTGCATCAGCCCCTGAAGACAGGGGTCCATTTCGGCCTGAAATCTTCACAGTGAGCATTTCAACTGCCAAGATGGTTGTAGTCGCCCCATAAATGTGGTTGATGGTGGGGATGAGACGACAAGCGTTGGGTGTGTCGATATCACAGTCGCGCCAGAGGTCGCGAGTTTCCGGCAACGGAGCGACCTTATTGCGCAGATGGTGAAGGCCTCATGCCAGTCAGCCAAAGGATGGACGACTGGTCTAGAAAAAGAGTGATGATGAAAAGGTATATGTTGTGAAGTCAATAGATGAGTGTCTCTTAGACTCTAAATTGAAACAACGACATTGTCCACGATACACGTACTTTGACTATCGGACAACCAGGTGATATACGTTAGGCTCTCATAATATCAGATCAGTGCTGCATGTTTACGTCCTCAATCCCCAGTACCACAATCCAGTTCGCCAACGCGATCAAGGCTAGCACCCATAGAGGCAGCCCTACAAAGTTGTGAACCAAACCCCAGCCCAGAATCGTGCCGCCCAATGTCGGACCCAGGATCCGGGCAGCGCTTGATATGCTCTGAGCGAGGCCGTGAATCGTCCCCAGCTTGTCTGGGCTAGGTGCACAGTCGTTCACTAGCATCACCGTCGCCGGGTTGACGAACGTCCGAGATAGGACTTGCAGGCACAAGACGACCGACAAGCACGTCCAAACAAGAGCAGAGTTTTCCGCCGGAAGTAGCACCAGATAGGGTACCAGGAAGTATGAGACGATGCCCATTGGCAGAAAGAAGCGATAAGAGTTCTTGACACCCAGACTGCCGATGAGCCTCGGGTACACGAACAGTTGCAGCGGGATGCCGATCATGCCAATGGTCGTGTTGGCGAATCCCATTTTCTTGCTTGAGAGCCCGAGCCCGCCACTGAATCGGAATGGTAGGTGGAAATCATGCCCATCTGCTTGAGGTGTCGGGAGGAGACTGAATAACATCGAGTTGAATGCCGAGACGTGTAGGGATTGAAGGAAGCGCTGCGCCATGTTGAGGCAGACTTTCCTGGTCCAGATGCTGCGGAGCGTGGACTTTTGTTTGGTCTCTGGCCCAGATTCCCGTCCACTCTCAATTTCTTGTTCTAAAGGACGGGTAGCTGGGTCTGGTGCGTACTCATCACTGCGTATAGAATCGTAGGAGTAAGTTGGCGTGCCGCGTCTCAATACCGTCGCGGTCATGAATTTTCCAAGGTCGCGACCCCGATCTCGCCGATGACGAAGATGTGGGTGTGTTTCGTCAAGGCCAAATATAATACCAAGAGCTGCCGTTCCCAGAGTCATGGCGAAGAATAAGTTGGGCAGGGCGTATGGAAAGCTCCGCATCCATCCAACTCCTTCAACGCCTCCAAGCCAGGACCCTGGGCCGAAGAGGCCTGGTAACGTATGAATCGGGTCGGCGAGAAACCCACTCAGAAGAGGTCCAATTATTACACCCACATTGAAACACATTGGGAGTAAAAGAAAAGCGCGGGCCTGGTGCCTGTTCACTTGTAAATAATCAAAAGAGACTTAGCCCGGAATCGCCGTCCTTGATACGTACCTCTTGTCAATAACGATCTCAGAGACCATGGTTCTGAGCACACCAACGTTCCCGTTCAACGCACCGGCCACGAACCGGAAGAAGAAGGCCATGGGTAAGGACGTTGCGAATCCCATTCCCAGTGCCGAGATGACCGAGCCGGTGAGTCCGATGACGAGAACCGATTTGCGACCGAGACGAGGGCTGTCTGCGGCGTGCCCCCACCACATCGACGTCAAGCACTGGGCGGCCGCAAAGACGGCGGTGAGATACCCAGCCTGCCTGGCGATCTCAGATGCGTCGAGGCTTGGGTCGAACCATCGAAGTTGGAAAAAGAGGTACGATGTCAGTGACCGCTCACTCAGGGGTTCCGCCAAACGGGCAAAGACGATGACTGCCAGCTGACCCTTGTTGGGAATGGAGGCCCACGAGACGACCTGAGGCTTCGGGGGATCTTTCAGACTGACGTATTGCGCTGTGGTGTTCTGCTGGAGAAGTGGCGTCTCTTCCGATGTCGCCCTCGGCTCACCCTGCTCGTTGATGTGTGGTCGGCTCATGGTGGCAACATGCCGCATGTTCTGAGAGTTCAGTGCACGTTGGTCGGAATAAAAGAAAGAAGTTTTCCCGCAGAAAAATTGCAAGAAGTCGAACATGTCTGGAGGTAAGTTCACTCAAGTTGACTTATGCCCCGTAATCCTGATATTTCCACCCCCCCCCCCCCCCCCCCCATATTTCACAGGCCAGGGTCCAGAGACCGATCCGAATCCATAAAATCCCTCCCCATTCACCCGCATTCACCAGCGGCGCGTCGTCGGATTGGGGCGCAGTCGACAGATTTCTGGCTACGTAAAGTGTACTCGTTGCCGCACTTTTGTCTAATTTTCTTGGCAAGGACTATCCGACTCAAAGCTCACATGGTGAACGTCTGTCGAGGCCCAGTGCCGCTCGCTCCAGTCCCATTCGGGGAAGTTACCGGCAAGGATGAGGTTGTAGTCGACATCCAGTCGGAACCCAAATAAAGTCTGCCTGCCAAACGAGCTCCGTTGGCAGGCAATGATGTGGATCAACCTAGTCAGCCAGGAATTAAGGTGCAGATCGAGCTAGGCCCAACCCACCGCTAGGGACCTAGTCTGGGCGACACTCGTCTCATCAGATAAGATCAGACTTCATCCACCGCCTCCTCGACAACATTCTCTCCTTGTTCCTTCCTCATTGTCTTCACTTCAGTAAACCATCTGGCTGCATGCCCCATACGAGACCTTACATATTACTTTGCCAGTATGGCTTCCGAGAAAGCGACCATTGAGCCTACAGCCGCTGCGAATAATGCGGGTGTCACAACTGGGCTTTCTGACTCCGAGGAGAAGGGGATCGCAGAAGCTTGTGACTCTTCTTGCAATGATTCCGACAAGCCTAGCGAGTTCCCATTGTCCTGGAAGATCACAGCCCTGGTCTGTGGCCTCATGTTGTCCTGGGGCTCATCCTTTTCTGAAAACACCCTTGGCCCTCTGAAGGGAACACTCATCAGAGAGTTGGATATCACCAATGCTCAAGTAGGCAACACGCAACTGCCCCCTCCCATTCGAGACACACCCCACGCTAAATCTCCATTTTTCTTTTCAGTATGGAGCTATTTCATCGGCTACTTCACTAGTGAACAGCATTCTCCCTATTCTGGGAGGCTACTGTCTTGATCACTACGGCGTTGAGTGGTATGCAAGCAATTGGGCTTCTTTCATTTTTTACTAGTTAGACTTTGCTGACCTTCCTCCTCGTGGTCAGGGGCTCGATGGTTTGTTCCGTCGCCATCTTCATTGGTGCCGTTGTTTCAGCGGCTGGAGCCAACCAAACCTCCTTTGGCCTCGTGGTAGGCGGCCGAGTCATCATGGGGTTCGGCAGCACTGTCATCGAGACCTGCACATCCAAGGTTAGTCCTACCAGCTACAAGCAACGTCGTTAAGGAACTAAATTTGACACGCTGCCTGAAGATCCTCGCGCATTGGTTTCAACATCGTGGACTTGGTCTGGTATACGGCCTCGACTTGTCAATTGGTCAGTTCTTGGACTTCCGACCACATGTACCCAACTTACAAGGCACTGATACGTAATATTACGCATGCAGGTAAACTTGTCGTTCTTGCCGCCAAGGCTGCAGCCGTACCCATGAGAGATGCCTCAAGCTTTTGGGGCTGGGCGCTATGGATTCCGGCCATCGTCTGCTTCGTCAACCTTCTGCAAAACATCTTCTACGTCTGGTGGGTGAAGAGCCGTCCGGAATGGACCCGGATGCCCACTGGACAGCAAAGAGCCAGAGAGGCAAATCGTATTGCAGCCATGGCGGAGAACGAAGGCAACCAGGTTGTCGTGGGCGAAACCACCCCACAGACTGGCCGCACATCTGCTCTTCCTGACTGGAGGACTCTCATCCGTGTTCCACGGTTCTTCTGGCTGGTTGTGTGTACTCAGATCCTGCAGGCCGGTACGGTTGGCGGCTTCAATGGTCTGAACGCCGACATCATCACCCAGACCCGTGGCTCCACGGAGCAACTCGCTGGCTACACGTCAGCGGTCCAGCAGGTAATTCCTGTAATCTGCGCCCCCCTGGTCGGCACCTTTTTCGACTTTTTCGGCTATAGGATGGTGTTCGTGAGCATCACGTCGGTCATCTGGATCATAGTGTATTGCCTCATCGGCTACACCCAGACCAACGCCCTCGGAGCCATGGTCATCGCGTCCTTGGCATCCACCATGAACGCCTTGCCCTTCTTGGCGTCCATTCCCTTGATGGTGCCCAACCAACTCGAGCTGGGCCTTGTTTTTGGAATCTGGAAAGCCTTCAACAACAGCGGCAGCGTCGTTGTTGACATGATTGCCGGTAGACTGCAGGACATCACCCCCGGGCAGACTTACGAGCGCGTCGTCGGCTTCTTCGTGGCTGTCAAGGGTCTCGAGTTCTGCCTGGGTCTCTTCTATGGTGTGCTTGATAGACGGTACGTTGATTCTCGACAGTTTTCGACAGTTCACGGACGACAGATTCAATGTTCATGTTCTAACAGTCCTGGTTGTAGATATCTTGCAGGCATCCTCACCATGAGTGAGAAAAAGCGAATGGTTATCGAAAAGAAGGGTCAGCTCGGCGAACCTATAGGTCGCAAACCTGCCAAATCGTTC
Organism: Verticillium isaacii; assembly: GCA_002851775.1. Lineage (NCBI taxonomy): Eukaryota > Fungi > Ascomycota > Sordariomycetes > Glomerellales > Plectosphaerellaceae > Verticillium > Verticillium isaacii. The sequence goes on along the minus strand of NMXN01000008.1, from coordinate 1,017,977 downwards.
ACCATATTTGGAATTTCCCTTCTTTGCAGCTTGATAATTACGGCTTGGGTTCTATTCATTCTCTACTCTATATAGGGTAAGTGACAGAATTAGCAACAAGCGAGGCGCGGTGCCTTGCATGGATACACCATCCGCTGCGCTACGCCTTTTCACAAGGACCAGAATACCACGAGAATATATGTTTCTAGATGCTCCAAGAGAACATAATGGATAGCCCGTCTTGAAACGGCAAGTTTACTACCTATTAAGACTTGTGAGCTTACAGAGCAACGTCAGACGCGACTGGGAAAGAGCATCACTTCAAGACAAGTTAGCTGACGCCTAAAAACACTGTTCTCTCGGAGCATCGTAAACCAAATTTATCCCCCTCTACCTCTGCTAGGAGGGCCAAGTGATGTCTGGTTTACCACCGGGCAGCATCATTCGGCATGACCAGCCCTGTAAGTCAAAGACTTCCGTCGCAATCTTATCCAGCCATGTCGTTGGGACAATTGGAATTGAAAATCCGCAAGCTTCCGTCCTCAGAATTTGGTTCCCGGTAGCCCAAGAGTGCCTGGCGCCGCTACTGTCGCCATTGGCCAGCTGGGCATGGGAAAGTGAAAGATGAATCATAGCGGCGATGAAACCATCTCCTGCCTTCATGGTTTGCATGCGCTCCACCTCTTTGAGGGCATGCTTCCAGCTTACTACCGCCTGTTCTTGATTTCCAGGCCTCATATGCACTATGCGAGCCCCGGCTAATACCATCTGCATATATACTTGCTCGTCGTAGAGATCGTGTACCTCAGCAGGCATCAAATCTCCCACCTGCTGGAGCACCAAGTCTGCAGCATCCAATCTGCCGATCCCAATATCTGCCTCAACCAAAGCCAGCAGTAATCTTCGGAACAGTCGGCGGGGACGGTCGGCGTCGTTGATGCTAGCGAGCTCCGGCTGGAGAATTTCCAAGGCCTTTGCGGGATCCCCCATCTCGCAATATATGCTTGCGAGCCTGCAGACAAGCAAGCAGCGCGATGTTGCTCGTAGCGGTTTTGCCGTATTCAAGGTCATAAACTGTTCAAGAGAAGCTCTGGCCACGTCGAATTCCCCAATAGACTGGAAGAAGCGCGCTGCGGCGCTCTGGAGCCGAGATGTGACCTCGATGTCCAAGCTGGACAAAGGCTGGTCAGCCGCCCACTTGTAAATGAACTGTGGCACATCATTGTCGTAGCACTTAATCTTGTTATCGATCTGGGAAATGTGAAGTCGTCCCAAGAGTGAACCATCTCGACGAGTTTCAGGTTTGGGGCCCCGGAACATGAAATCGCGAATTGTCGCCTCGGACTTGACGAAGTCTCCATCAAGTCGATGAAGAATGCTTTGGAAGAGCGCCACTGAGGCATGAAGATAGTACGGCATCGATTTCCTCAACAAGACCTTCGATTCTTTGGCAGCAAGGCGGCGGACGTCGACAGAATCTCTTTCGCAGAAGTACAGGACTGCGTCCAGCATTTCGGTTCTCAGATGCGCCTGCAATTTGAACGTCCCGAGAGCTTTTTGCACTATAGGCCAGATGGCTAGCTTTAAAGAGGCAGACCTTTAAATAACTGTCAGCGGCTGTCCATGATCCTCTAGTAGACGCCAGGCTTACCAGTGTGCATTACCCTCGTAGCACGGCGGACAAACAAAGCAGATCAGCTTCATAGCCAGATCTCCGAGTTTTTCCCTTGTCTGAGGAGAGATATTATGTGTTAGGTATGACCTGAAGTCCGAACATAAGGACCATGTGATGTTGCCGTCATCTAGAATCTGCTTGTTGACCCGTGGGATTTTCGCCACATGGTCAAGAGCCTCTTCATCAGAAATCAGGCGGATGAGCTCAACAGGGAGGCCAAATTCTTTTCCGCCTGTAGTTTTTATCTCTCCATCAGCGTTCCATCGCCGTTGAGGGATGAGCACCGTTTTCAGAAACGCATCTGGGATTCCATAGTCCCCGAGAGCATAGAGAAGAAGTAATAACTGATCAGAGGCGGGGATGAAGTCGTCATGATCAGAAAAGAGATTGTAGTAGGAGTATAAGGGGCCTTACACAGTTATTAGAGCTCGTATAGGTAGACATACATATTGATTAGCAACTAACCTTGGAGCTGGCTCAACACTAAGCGCTGTACAAATTTCGTGTAGGGCTCGATTGGTGGTGCGATGGATTTGAGATGACCGAAAACCTCTTCATCATCTATGTTGAGATACCTCTCATAACTTTAAAGTATTAGAAGAAAATGTAATTCGGTACAGAGCTGCGAAGTTGTCCTTACGTGGAGGGTGGGATGGCCAATGGAAGCCAAAGGATTGCACCCAAGCCACCGAGCTTTCGAGCGATCTTGATGTACTTCCTGCCGGAATTTCGAATTTCCGGATAGTTTTGCTGTCCCTGGAGAGCTCCAACGGCCAAGGGTGGCGGCAGTGATTTGGGATCCAACTTTGATGCAAGGAATACCACGATAGTGGCGAGGCGCCGGCGGAGGTCGGGGTGCACCATATTCTCGGTTGCTGTCCAAAATCCGTCGAGGTCCTGATCGAATTGGACGTATACTTGATCCACAGTCGCAAGATCAATTGAGTCTACGTGTAGTGCTTTCGAGGTCCGTGGACTGTTCGGTGTGATCCGGTACCGGACATCGCGCGTGAGTGCCCTGGACTGGCACAGAATGGTCCGAACATCCGCCAGATGGTCGTTCAGGGCGGGGATCATGCTTTCCGCTCGACTCTCATCATATTGCTTTGCCAAATGGCGGATGGATTGACAGAGGCATATCTCCATTGCTTTCTAACAATTCTGAATCGGGTGAAACGGCGACGGTATGTATGGATGAGCGAAAGGTCTTGAGACTGGAAGCAGTTGTGGAGTGGAGTTATCAGATGATCTTATCTGATCGGGCGATAAGACTAGACCGTGCGCTAAAGACTGTGACACCACCGAACCGACAGGCCTAAGACGTCACAAGGAAAACAATGACTCGGCCAGCACAAAATATGAGGTGGAATATGCGTAGATATGTCGATGTAAAGTACCTGGTCAATATTCAGATCCTGTTTGACCTGACCATGCCAGATCCTAGCCCACTCCGATCCCATGCTATATTCCCAACAAAGGTACGTGACTGAATCTGTTCTCTGTTGACAGGTTGGTCCGTGTAAACTTGGATAGACGAGCGGCCTCCAATGGTCAAGAAGTCACATTCTCATTAGAAGATGAGAGGCTCGTGGAAACCCGGCATTCCAGGGCTACTTCGATTGCGCGTTCATGCGATCCAAAATCCTTGGTGCAAGTAAAACTCGGGCAGGTTGACCTCATGGGGCCATTCATACACGCCACGCCACAACCACTTGTACGACGGGGAGTTTCTCAAACGATATTCCCCGGGCGGCGCTTGCTCCTGTTTCTTGTCGGACTCGCACACAGCAAGCAGAACGCCTGACTTTGCAGAGCTTGGCGTTTGCTGAACCCCATCAAAGCGGGTGTTGACGGACAGGTATTCTGGTCGCAGCAGCGCAAAATTTCGCTCTTGAAGGTTCAGAAGACGACGCACTTTTTGCAGTTCCTGGCGTGTGTTTCGTTCCTGATCCGTCTCAAACCCTCTTCTGCAATACCCCAGCAATGTGGGCAGGCGATCCCACTCATGCACCCACCACCGTGCCCAAATGCCCTCTGGACGTATCTTAGCAAGGGCGGTAAAGCTGCTGTCGAAAGGACGATGAACACTCGTCACCTCACTTTTGCCGCTGTCGGGAAAGGCAAATGTTGTACGGGGAGCCCAGCTTCTTCCCGGGATCGTAAGCCGTGGGGCGCTTGACATCAAGAACCCCGTGTTGACAAGAGTCTGATTCTCCCAGAGTTGTTCTGGACGTCTCGCTCTTTGGCTGTGCTGGCCCAGACACAGACTCCAAATAACAACATCGTCAAACTCGCGACTCGCGGGTCTGTGGCTTAACCAAGAGCCCACGATTTCGAGATTGATGTCGTTGGGGAAGATGTCAGGCATAAGCTTCGACATGCCCTCCTTCCTCCACGGAATCGTGTGCGGAAGTAGTAGAGTGAATATTGCTAAGTCGATTCGACCTTGTTCGCCTACGTGCTGTAAGACGTCCCCAAACTTGATGGCGCGATCGTCTCGGCAAAGGATACTAATGTGGCCGCGCCCCTTGAGAGCTTCGAGCATCGTCCACGCCCTGATGTTCCAGTCGCAGAACAAAACTGCTGCGACAATACTCTCCAGACGCTCCGTTGACGGGTTTTCTGCGTCAATTTCCATGATGTCCTTGTCACAGACCAGAACACATTTGCTATTGTAAAAGACATCGTTGATGTAGCGAATGGCATCTCGTCTCAAGTCATCGTCAGAGGGGCTAAACACAGATGTCAGCTAACGATATGTAACCCGGCACCATCATTGATTTCATCATTTCAAGGGTGCTTGATGGTTACCGAAAAACCCAGACGAAATGGCAACGCCGAGCTTTACGGCTTAGCTTGGGAGACTTACATGCACGCCGCGTCGATCCAATAACTATCACAGCCTAGTGATTTCGCAAGTCTGACATATCGATCGTGGAGGCACTTGTGAATCCCAATATCAGGGCGGCCGCCTTGCCCATGACTCCATACGTGCGAAATCGCCATCGTTCGATTCGATGCTTCGCAGTATTTGAGGCTGTCATCAGTCTCTCCGATAGACACAGCGCGAGCACCTTCAACACCAAGATAAGATGCCTCATCCCATATGAGCCTTGGTTCGTTGGCAGTATCATGCTCCCTGAATTGGTCGTGTGCGGTCTGATTCGCCGACTCGGTTCGGTCGAATCGAAGACACTCGCGCCAGTTGTTTCCAGCACATGCGGCTTGCCCATCTTTCCGGCATCGAGGTGTCTTCTCGCCAAAAGCATCGCTGAACCGCCGATGGAGAAGATCAAAGTCAAGGCCAGTGCACTTTGGGTCGCCGCGAAGAAGCTCAAACATCCAGCCGCACATATTAGGCTGCTTGCTTCGCGCCGCTGAGTCTTCAGTAAAAGCCCGTAGAGACAGGCCAGGGGATACCTGAAAGTTCCGGCTCCAGTAGGCGCTCTCCACACCGTGGTCAAAGCCTTGGGCCAAGGCTTGTACCAGGAAGCAGCTGAGGTAGACCATCCTTGCGCGCTGCCAGAAAGACCAGAGGTACGCTCTGGCGACGAACCAGACGGCCGAGTCTCCAACTCCTTCTTCTGCCAAGGCGACGCAGGTCTGGATCAGCTCCCCAGTCCCATTCAGCGCGTCTTGTAGCTCTCCATTCGAGAAACCATCTTGGGATTGGACCATAACCTGATATGCCGCAAATCGGACTAAGTTTCCTGGAATGCACTGGTTGACCTTGAGGGCTCCGGGAGTTTTCTTCTCGCCGTCAAAAAAGTGCTGAGGTACGAATTCTAAGCTGTCAGGTAGCGCAGTGGGTAATTTTGGTAGCCGCTCGAGTACTGCAACCGTTCTGCGCACCAATTCGCCCAACGACATTTGCGGACGCCATTCGCAACGAAGGTAGGTAGAAAGTTGAGATTCGAGCTTCTGAACGTGGTCCACAGGGTCTGTTGCCGCATCGTAAAGTTCCTGGCATTTGATGCGAAGTATCGATGCTCGTTCTTTTGGCGAGTAGTATTTATGGATGACCTGAGGGGGTTTACCTTCCTCAACAGCAGGCATCGTCGAGGTAGTCGTGCGGTAGTCTTCCCACCGAAACAGACGGTCTGTCAGGTCACTAGCTTGAGGTGGCGAATACTCCTTTGAGAGAATGGACAAGATGTAGTCAAAATTTGCCGATAGGCTCTCGGCCTTGCCGCTGTCATGGTCCATGGCCAATTTCACAGTGTTCCTGATCGCCTCAGACCTGCAAAGTCGAGACTGGTGAAACTATCGAACTGACGTCAGGCATATAAGCAAAAGCAGCTCTTTGAAGATGACCCGTGAGAGCGACTTACCGGGCCTATGTTTTGGAGTGGGGGAATGTGCCCTGCGAAAGAAAGCTAAGGTGGCGCTGCGAAGGGTTGCTTGTCTGAAAGCCTAGGTGCAAGCCTAGCCGCTTGAGATTCCCAAAGTTCCTCCTCTGATCTCCATGGGACCTTGCACAGCCTCACGAGGCTTTGCGGGTCGTCAAGGGCTTTCGATTGGTGCATGCAGGTATCATGCATGCATGCAAGGTGTGGCGAAGCGAAAGATGACACTGCGGTAGCACACAGGCGGTATTTCCCCTCAGTACTACTCAGCCTTAACTGTCGGGCTGATCATGATACTCAGAGTTCATTCCAGTTCACTTTTTCCACATCATCGAACCCATTTTTGGTACCCATAAAAGTTTGCGCAAAGATACTGGCGTTGTCCGCAGTCTGACCACGCGTTCGGTTCTTTAGGGACTTAAAAGTCCATTCAAACGTGTCCTGGGTGGTCTGCCAAACACCACACGCACACCGCTTCACGTTCAAGATTCAATCTGTTGAAATGCCTTTCGATATATTCTCCTCGCCCGAACAGGCCAGCCTGGGCTCGCTGAATATACCTTCACATCTTCCGGGCCCTCCTCTGCCAAACATAGTCGCCGAATGGGGCGCCATTCTACCTTTGGTCACCCATCTTGCGAATCAGCGAGACGACTACCTCACAACCGGCGATGTAGCTCTTATGGGAGCACTTCCTGTCGGACTCTTTCCTAAGCTTGGAATATTATCCAGCTACTCAAGGCTACTCCGCAACGGGACGCGGTTCCTGGACTACGCCAGTACTCGAGGCGGCTCCAGCACCACAGTTTGGGACGTTTCTTGGGGAAGCGTCTTCCCCTGCGCGAATGGAGCGGCGAGTGCGGCAGTAACACGATATTTTCTTGCACGCTTGAAAGAGCAGCGCGGAAGAATGCCCGAAAAGCTCGTGGATCTATCCACAACCACGAAAGATAGGTCCTCGTCGGATTTCTCGAACAGTAAGAGCTCGTCAACTGGCACGACATCAACGACGGCATTCAGCAATAGATTCCGGGCTCCTAAGTCAGAGGCTCCGCAAAAAGCACCTCAAAGGAGGTTTCAAGTCCTCAATGTTTTCTACTTCCATCGGAAACGGACGTCTAGAACCTTGCTTGGCTTTTGCATCAAGTTAGGAGACAACACTTGGTTTCGAATCGCCTCCTTCATCTGCCTCCTAGCCTTGTCCACCGTTCTCGGACTTGTCGGTGCTTATGGTACAACCGCAGTCGTCATCAGCTCAGCAATCTCACAAGCGGTCTCCTGGTTTATCAGGGTTGAACGTCCAGCCGGCTACCTCAACAACAACGAATCACACGATGCCTGCATGCTCGTGGCTTCTCACCAAAACGCAACCGAGTGGAACCTCTTGATTGGAGATCGCGGAGTCGTCGACACGCTGCTCAACAAACCCATGTTCAGTGTGCCCTCCGGCGAGGGCGTAGAACTGGCTGCCTCCTGGTTTTGGTTCGCAAATATGGTTCAGCTTGTTGCTATGACGTTTGTGGCCGGCCAAAAAGGCTGGGACGGAGTCGCACTGGTAGCACTCCTCGGGCTTCATTGGGCGTTTTTCACCATCTTTCCGCGGTCCGGTCTCGTTCACTCGTGGCTGCAGACTGAGGGAGTAGATGCTGCCGTGAAGAGCTATGAGTTTGGGGGGCGAATGGCCATGATGGGTGCCATCCAGGCTTTCAGCAAGAGCAAGATTACGAGATGGATGGACGACATAATCGTGCCGCATCCACGCCGCGATGCTCTGCTCAGTTGCATTCAGGGTCAGGAGAGCTTTGAAGCAGAGGTGTCGGAAATTGATCAGGAGAGAACTCGGTCGATGGCCGAAGCCTCTCTCGCCGCGGCTCAAGTTCTTGAAAGAGACTTTCATCCAAGCCGTGTTCTGCAGCAGAGCGTAAAGCCTGACGTGTGATATACTCAGAACTCTAGATAACCTTAGCCATAAACTGTATTGATTGGACAGCCATTTCAACTCACAAGAAGGTTACTTCACTTAAATAAACCATTAGACACGGCAGGGAGTTGCTCACGGTCTATATCGAAGAAAAGGCTGCATTGATCAGAGATATGGATCGGTCCGCCATTCTTTCGGATGTTACCCTTCAGTTCCTTTTTGCATGTAAGTAACGAGCCAATCTACCTGTGATGATAGACGGGCATCTTACTTCGCGGTAAAGCACGCGGCAGAAGGTCTGCCAGCTCGTCAGAATGCAGATGACCTAGAAGCTCCATGAACATACCCATGGACATCTCCAACTAATCATGGCACCTACGGGGCCGAACTTAGTAGGCCGGGTTATGTTGCTTTGCTTAATCCATCGGCTTATACTTATTTGACCGAGGAACAAAGTTCTTGTTTAACTTTATTCTCATCCTGCTCGCAGAAACATAGTCTCATTCTTCCTATCGCGGTCGAGCACCCTGTCAGGGTTCAGAGGCCAATTCTTGCGCAGTAGGCTCAATCAGGTTCATTTACGGTTATTTCAGTCCCAAGTTTGATTTCTAGCCAGGCAACAGATACGATTTACTGTGAACTCACAAAAGCAAGTCCCTCGAACGGTCGCAGCACCAGCTCTCCCTCAGCAGATAAGCTTGGCAAACTCCCAGCTCCATAAGTCGACAGAATCACGTTCTGGTCTCCCACCAGCATCCGCTTCTCGACTGGAACCGGCCACTTGCAGGTCTCATCTGTGAAGTTCAGGACCACAAAGGCCTGCTCTTTGCCCTCGTCGGAAACTCGACTGTAACTCAATACAGACGGGCTCTCAGGGTCATGCATCTCGAAAGCACCGTAGATCAGTAGGTCAAGATGCTTCTTCCGAATCTGCAATCCTCGGCGCCAGTAATGGAGCACACTCTTCCCATTACTTTCTTCGGCTTCAGCGTTCCACTGATCGTAGTCGTCATTTACTCTCATCCAAGGAGACCCGGTAGTGAAGCCCGCGTTTTTCGATGCGTTCCACTATAAATTCGAAGATCAGAGAACTCGTCGCTTCACGAAATAAGAAGCAACGTACCTGGACGGGAGAGCGAGCATGATCTCGTGCTTTGAGATGAATCTCAGCCCAGAGCTCTTGAATTCCTTTCTTGTCGCCAGCTAATGTCTTCATTGCACTGGAAGCAAAGTCAGTACACAGAACACCTCATGCCGAATCGAGTCACACCATACTCCCGGTACATGTTTTGAGTCTCGATGTCCTTATACTCTTCAATGCCCCAGCTCTTGGGCAAGTTTCCCATTCCAAGCTCTTGCCCCTGGTAGACGAACAAGGTGCCCCCGAGAGTGCAGAGTAAGGTGGCAAGCATCTTGGCCGCCAACTCTCGGTGCTCAGGCCTGTGACTTGTGAATCGCGAGACTGAGCGAGCTTGGTCATGGTTCTCCAAGAACATTGCATTCCAGCCGCCCACTCTCCGGGCAAAAGTCTGCCATCTGTTGATGATTTTCTTGAAATCGGGCAGAGTCCAGGCGTGGCGGGAGAACTTGCCGCCAGATCCAATGTCCATATCAACACTAATTTGCCTCTCGTTAGCAAGCCGGTAGTCTTGATGATCTTGGGCTACTTACATGTCAAACTGGAAGATGGTATGAAGCTCCTTTCTGTCGTCCGCAACTATCTTACCAACTTGCTCATCATCTTTGACACCAGGCATCTCACCGACGCTGAACGCGTCGTACTTGTCTAAGAGTGCCCGCAAGCCTCGAAGGTGCTCATGAAGCCTTGGACCATTGCAGAATAGGGCTGTAGCATCCTGGTAAGGCTGATCGGGCCGGGTGACTTCAGCGTCTGGAAGTCCGGGCTCCTTGGATATGAAATTGATTACATCCATGCGGAAGCCATCGGCTCCTTTCTTGAGCCAGAAGTCCATGATATCATGTACTTCTTGGACGACAGATGGGTTATCCCAGTTCAGATCTGGCTGCTCAGGGGCGAATAGGTGAAGATAATACTCGTCCGTCGTCTCATCGTACGTCCAAGCACTTCCTACCGAATCTGAATGTTAGAAAATGGCCATACCCATGCGTCAAAGATAATGAACTTGCCTCCGAATGCGGCCGCCCAGTTGTTGGGGGGCTGCCTGTTACCAGACGCATCGTACTTCGGCTTCCGCCAGATGTACCAGTCTCTCCAAGGACTATCAACTGATGACCTCGACTTTCGGAACCATTCGTGCTGAGATGGTCAGCACGATTACCTTGAGGAAATGACAGAGTCAAAGCCTACTTTGTCAGACGAATGATTGACCACAAGATCCAGTATCAGTTTCATGCCCCGGTCATGCAAGCCGGCGATGAGCTTTTCAACATCCTCAACAGTCCCGTAGGGGGGATGAATCGCACGGTAATCGGAGATGTCGTAGCCCATGTCGACCTGGGGCGAAGCAAAAACTGTGATGAGTACGCTGATCAGACTTCCACTTGCTTTTTCATAGAGACTATCGGAGCAGCAATCAACGACAAGGTCACATTTCTTGGTACATACTGGGGCAAAGCCAGACTGCGTCCACTCCGAGGTTCTGGAGGTAGTCGAGCTTCTCTAGAACACCACAAACATCTCCAAGACCATCGCCATTACTGTCTCGGAATGAAGCTGGGTAGATCTGGTAGATCGTGGCTTCCTTCCACCAGAGGCGCTGGGAAGCATCGGAGAGCTCCTGGCGGAGAGGTATGACCGTCATGTTGTAAGGCAAGGAAATGAGCGAGAGGTTCAAGACTTCCTGCTGTCGTGGGAACAAGAAAGACTGTGATATATGGAGGGCCTAGAGGAAGACTGGACAGCTGTTGGTCTGGGATTATATGCTGGAAAGCAGGCGCCTCGGGAGGCCCTGGGGTGGGAATAGCGAGGGGCCGCTACTTCCCTCGCTGAAATACCCGTTGAAGTTGTCTGGATGCTCATTGGTAACACACGTAGCCGAGACATTACCAATAGCAACCGTCGACGTGATGATGCGGAGGTGCGGAGTTATTGTGTGTCGAAGTGCGCGCGCGCGCGGGGTAGTGGAGGAGGATAGCTCTTTCAGCGAAAACTGAGGACAGGTCACTGCGAGCCTGGCAGTCATTCTGCCTTAGTTCAATACTCTACCGCTGTTGTGGTAATGGTTCATTTACACAAGATGAATTGCACGTTCAGGCGGAAACCAATATGCAAAATTTGTTTGTGAGCAGTAGCCATAGATTGCAAAGGCTAGGCTTCCGGACTCCAGTAGTTGGATATTTGCCTGGAGCTCAGGTGTCTCGCGTAGATTGTTACTTCTTTGGTTTGAATTCCGAGTCCTTCGTTTCGGCCCTCGATACCGCTCTTGGCCTTTGAACGGATTGCTCAGAAAACTAGCAGATGCGACCGACTTCCAGAGGCAAGCCACATCAGCAGTAGTGGCATCACAAGCGACCTCCGTTTGCGCGGTCCGCCAACACCCAACCTGTTCTCGCGCTCGTTGCACAACACAACCCCCTCACGTGACGCAGCATTTGCGATCTGGCTACCCCACAATAAGCAACAAGAGTGGGGCGAGTCTCGACGTTCGACAGCTTCCAGCTTCCATTGCCTGCATCTCGAAACCTCAAGCTACGACAGACACGCGCAAGCTATCAACCCCATACCCGAACACCGTCCTCCGCCGCCACCACCAGAAACCTCCTACCGCCAACCACCACAATGCCTTCCGAACGCGACTATCAAATCTCCCCCATCGTACAAGAATCCGTCGTCCACAACACAAAGGTACACTCGCCATGATCCGCTCCCACCCCTCGCATCGTCATCTCTCTAACGCCTAGACACAGGCTCTCTCCAACCTTCAAAATGTGACGGCTTCCCTCTTCGGAGTCGCTGCCGGAATCCTCGGTCTCGAATCCTACGCCGGCTTCCTCTTCTACTTCGCCTTCTCCGCCCTCGTCACCATCCTCACGTATCTCCTCCGCATCGCCCCCTCGTCGACCGCCGCCGGCCTGCCGCCGCTGAGCACTGCGCGCTACTACCGACAGCCGTTCGATTTCTGGGTGGGCGGCATCTTCAGCGGTCTGCCTGGGTTCATCTTGACGTGGACGCTGTTCTTCGGCATCGTGAGGGCGTGATACGGCGCACAACGGGCGGCAGGCATGGGATGGCGTCGGGAGTCAAAATGGCGTACACATGGGTACATAGACCTTGAAGAGATGGTTGTTCGATATCACGGATACACGTGTCGCATCGCAATTGAGCCTTGCGGTGCCAACGGCACCCCTGGAGTCGTGAATGTCAACTCGTGTTCTCGCAATGCTCTATAACAACGACTAAACAGGAAATCAAGACGCAGCGCTCAATCGACAATCTCTACAATGTTTCCGACAAACCCCTCCAGCCCCGACCGATCGTTCCGCCCACCTTCTAGAACCACAATCTGCGAACCCAGCTCGATCCACTCCCGGCTCGTCAGCAGCTCCAACACAACTTCCACCCCGGCAGGCTTCATGGCGTCCTCCTCCTGGTCCACAGTGAATATCTCCTCCACCTCCTCGATCGCAGACATGGCCTTCTGAGAGCCGTGGCGCGCTCGAATCGTAGACAGCCCTAGCACACGAGCGGCCGCCCGGACTGTCCCGCAGTAGACATTGACAAGAGTCCCGATCATCAGCGACGCAGCGTTGAGGTCGTGGAATATGGCCGTCAGGCCGCTCGCTGCCTGCAGGGACATGCCTGTCTTGACCATGTGCTGCGACGGGACCGCGAGGACCATGCCCTTGCGAATGCGAGGCGGCTCCCGCGGCTGCGGCTCCAAGCCCTCCGATGCCGTCTCGGGCGGCATGTCGAGCAGGATGCCAATAGTCCCCACCTGGCCAGCTGCCAGGGTCCTCACGCCCAGTCGCAGGTTGCGGATGCTGACGATCCTGGCATTGTGCCACTCGCCCCTGATGGTGGAGGCGGCGACGGCGTTACGAATCGCCACCTTGGCCAGCTCGGCGGACGACGGGTGGGATATCGACAGGCCATAGCCACCGCCAGGTGACGGTCGTTCCTCTGGCGTTCTGCCCTTGAAGTCGTCGTCATCAGAAGGGAACGGTCCGGCGACGATGGTGTCGCCCACGGAAAGCTGACCGAACCGCAGATAGCCAGACACCACGATGCCCGTGTCGGAATGCGAGACGTTGTTGGTGATGGAGGTGAAATCCGCGGGCCGGCTGAATGTGTCGTCAATGTGGAACACGGACGATGGCTGCTCTGGGTTCAAGGCCATCCCGACAAAGTCGTGCGCAGTTGGAGGAGGGGGCAGTGGAAGCTCTCTGAGCAGGGCGTGCGTTAGGCCAATACCTGCACCACTCACAGCACTTGTAAGAACGATCGGTACCAGCTTGAGAAGGTCCGCTTGCTCGCTCATGTCGCCCAATGCTCCCTTTACCTTGGCGGAATCAGATGCGGGGATACTTGACGGGCTCAGAGGCTCGTTCTGAGCAGGCTGTAGGATTTTTGGGGTTCGCCCGGCTTCCTTGATAAGGGTCAAGACCTTGCCCAGAACCCTCTGAAGACTGGCCTTGGTGGCCAGATCTAGTTTTGTGATGGCCACGACAAGTGGAGTCTTCAGCTTTAAACACAACTCGAGATGCGCCCTTGCCAAGTCAACGCTGGCGCCATCCGAGCCCAGCACGTCTTGCGCCGAGGAGCTGATGCCATCTTTCGCCGAGTTGGCTTCCAGGTCGTCGGCTGCTAGGCACAAGACCGTCCACTGAGGTGCCCACCCGACCAGGCCCCGAAGAATAGTTCGCCGAAAGCGCGGATGCCCAGCTGAATCGGATACAAAAACAAGGCGACCGTTCTCCGACTCGAAATGAATATCCAGCCATGACTCGACGTGCGCTCTCGAGTAGTTGATGATGGCATCGTCTTTGTAACCAAGAAGCTCCTGCGCAACAGAACTGGTCAAGCCGGAGACGACCTCGTGGCGGTGCTTGAAGAGGCTGAGCCTACTCCTGCCACGGCCGTTGTCCATTGTGCTGGTTGAGAGTGTGCCTAACAGCGTCGACTTGCCGGAGGTGGTCGGGCCTGTCAGGGTGATTCTCAACTGGTCTGTCGTAGATCTGCTCATGCTCCGACTCTCGCTCTTCTCACCGCCGGACCCTTCAGCTGCGTCCTGTCTTGAAGCACCGTTCTTCGATCCCTTTTTGTCGTTTCGAGAACCGAAGTCCGGCGTCACGAATGCCTCGGCCACCCGCAACGTCCCGTGCCGAAGTGTCTGGGCTGGGTAGGAAGCGCCGTTGTCGATGAGCTCAGTCGTCTCTGGCCACTCGCACTCTCCCACAATGACTTCGCGGAGGAGGTCTACCCTACAGCCCAGGGTCGCGGCCATGACCCTCAGTGTCGTTATGCTCTCGTCCATCTCGTCCTGGGTCAGTCCGATGAGCGTTCCATCGTCGGAGACGCCAATCTCGTACAGCGCCCCACGGGACTCCTCCAATCCGAGGACAGGCTTCTGGAGCTTGAGCGCCTGGTTCAGATCGACCGTATCGTCGGGAAGCCTGGGTATGACGAGATCCTTGGGCTTCAACACGTGGTACGGCGACGACTGCTGCAGCCGCCAGAGCAACTGCGTCGTCAGCTGCTGCAGGCGGATCTGGCGAGACTCGGTCGACGACGACGAGATGCCCCGCGGCTCAATCTTGACGGCGGCGGCGCGTTTCGAGTCGGGCACGGTGCTCATGGACTTGTACCGTCTCCGGGGGCGAAGAAGCAGGTGGAGCTTGTACTCGGTCGGGCCCTCCTGCGGCTCGGCTTCCAGCTTGGTTACACCGCAGTCTGCCAGCATGACGGGCTCCAACGGCTGGTCATCGGACACGGGCTGGGGGGTCAAGGCAGACGGCTTCCTGGCGGCGGAGTCATCGGGTCCTAGCCAGGGGGACGAGACCCTTTGAGGGTCCGCGTCGAACGTGAAGATGGAACCCGAGGCCATGACCGTGGCTGTTCGCGTCTCGGCGGTAGGAGCCGGCAAGGCTTCGTATGACGGGGTTACTCAATAGCGTTATGAGGAGTTAAGTGTTGTAGAAGATGGTTCGTATTGCGTAAGTGTTGAAGATCGAAACAAGGCGATTTGCAACCGTGTGTAATCGAGATATCATCTTGGCAGTGTTGGGGAATCTTGGAGTTCTGGTGCCTAGGTCGGTAATCAAGTTGGTGGACACGTGTGCTCAGTGAAGGGACGACATGGCTGCTTGAGCAATGTAATGAAGTCTTTGTGGGGATTGAGCGTGGGTGAGGAAATGGGATTAAGATTATGGCATCAGGCGATGCACCCGAGAAGATGTTGATGAAATGAGTGGCCAAGGTTCGGGTGGTGGTGAGTCTACCCGGTGTGACGCAGGCCGGAGCTCCGCCGATGTTGCACAGCCCGGAGTTATGTGTGTACCAGCCTTTGGTGCAATACACAGCGGCCTGTGAAAGTATACACTAGCAGGAGACCTTCATACGCCTAAACCCAGCCAATGTCAGGTCATAACGTTGCCAGTGCTCGTCTTCAGCCTCACAAGTCTACGACGGCATTACTCACCTCGATCAAATCAGACACGGCCAGGCGTCAAACGGATTACTGTGGTGGGAACAGGTTCATTTGAAGTAGGCGAATCGCCTTTACATATTTGCGCTTCATATCACTTCAATGTACCCGGCACAATTACAGATCAGATCGCGCCATAATCCGGCCAAGAGCCCTTTCCCTCTCCCTCTGCTTCGCTTTCCGGCTGCCCAAAAGCCCAGCCAGCGCATCCAGATGTAACAGGTGGCCCCTTCTGATGTACACAAAGACGGTGTACGTCGCGCTCGCGGATGCGACGGCCGCGACAGAGATAATCGACGGCCACTTGAACTGCTCCGGGCGGAAGAAGACGATGGTCGCAACGTAGGAGAGGAGCTCAAAGGCATTCTGCCAGGCGGCCTCGACCGTAGAGAATACTCCGCGGCTCTCGGGCTCGACATCCTAATCACCATGTCAGTACTTCGATATACCATCTGCCACGAAACGCAATCGAGGCACGTACCTCTTGCACGATAATCTGCGTGCACATGTCAAAGCCTCTCAAGCCGAGTCGACTCAATATGGTACCGCCGACAAGAGCCAGAGTAGAAATATAGGGACGATCTGCTTCAAAGCCCACGAAGACGGCAATGCCTGCGACCAGCATTGTGACTTGCCAGGTGCTCATCCACAATCCTGCTCGCACTGGCCCGATACGTCCCATAAGCCAGGGTGCCACCCAGGTAGCCAAGACCTCAAAGGCCACCCCCAGCGTCCTGGCGAGAGAGATGACGGTGGCGCTGAAACCCGTCGCTAGCAGGTATGTGACCATCTGGCCAGCGAAGTTGAGAACGGTGAGATAGAGAAGAGCGCCAGCGATCGAGGGGAGGAAGGCCCGGTGACGGAAGTAGAGGCTGAAGTCCGCGACAGACTGATTTGCCATGTCTTTGATATGTCGGCGACAGTGGGCAAAGAGGCCCTCGGGCTCGTCGGACGGCTGTCCGTTTCTTGACTCCAGTGTTGATGCCGGAGTCTGCTTCGTTTCTTGCAGCGCCGGGACATCATTATAGACCCGGGCTATGGCGTAGTATTCCACCACGACGGAGGCAACGTTCATTACAAAGTTGACAAAGACAGCCGTCTGAGGCGATATGCCCTCGAACAGGGCAATGAACAGGGGCCCCAGAAGCTTGCAGAGTAGATCGATGCGACGCATTTGCGAGTTCATGCGCAGCAACGCCTCCTGGTCTCCTTCTGCGACGACGACGACCCAGTCCTTTTCTACTGACACCATGTTCATGATGGAACACAGCTTTTCGACGCATGCGAAGAATGACAGGAGCACGAGCATGGCCGCTTCCCCTACCCGCCCCAGGGGCAGCTCGAGAACGAGGACATAAAAGGCGGCGCACGAGATGGCCACGGCGACGCGTTGAAAGACTTGGTCAATGCCATTAGAACGCAGGCACGGGAAACGAGGGCGGCAGAGAATGTACCAATAGAGATGCGGACCACTTGCAGGCGATTGCCTATATCGATGTACTGTCCGATGGCTGGGGCGAAAAGGATGGCGGATAGGCCACGTATCAATGCATAGACAGACATGGGCAGCAGCGTGTCGGGAAAGATGGCCGCCAGGTAGATGACGGCACCGAACTCGAAGACGCGCGAATTCCATGTCGATAGAAAATGCGATAGGTACAGACGGCGGGCGGTTTGGTCGGGCACTTTGCGATCGGGGGGCGCCTCATCGCTCCCCACGCGGCCGAGGAGGGGAGCGCGCTCGTCGACAAGACGCTCCTCTTCGGCGTCTCGTTTCGTTGACATGCCGTGAAAGAGAGTGCTAAAATAAGGTGACGATTGATGGGAAGAGGCTCATGTCCATGTCGACAGTAAAGATATCAGTGTGTTTTGATAGCTATTGCGAGCTCGGCGCTACGGGGGACGAGTCAGGATTTGCTGGTTCGGTCGAACGACTCGGCCCAGGACGATCCGCCGACCATTGTAACCCAGGGATGCCTGGCTGACTGGCCGGGGGGGTTCCATGGCGATGTTGTGCCAACATTGTGAGCACGGAACAGGCAGCGGCTTGTGGAGATGTGTGATGTTGAGCAAGTCGAAACAGTTCTTCCCGGACTGCCTTTGAATCGTCACAATCGTAGTATGCATCGCCCTGCGTCCAGCTGCTATTTCAGCTCGAAGAGTAGAGGCTGAGTGAGATGCGTCGTACGCAACCTTCTCAAGATCGTACCCTCCTTAAGATCGATCGCTAACGCCCATGACGACCGCCAGGAGCGAACCACATGCAGGGACTGGCGGCGGCAGGTAGAGACTTGTGGGGCCCGTCGTAGTGGAGGCTGAGCACAAGGTACTGAGGCACCTTGTTAAGGGCAGATCGGTACCTAAGGTGGTACCCAGCACAGCACAGCACAATGGGAGGGGAGGTGTGGAGCCTCAGATTCCCCCCGCCTCAGCCCCCCATCACACATCAGCGTTTAGGGGCTTGGACTCTGGCGAGCAGCGGCCTTGGGCGTCTTTAGGGGGGGGGGAGGGGTAGGGGCGACTCTAGACGCCTTGGGGGTCCCCTTGTCGGGCTCAGACCTTCGCATCCCAAACCTCTCTCCTCGAAACAAACCCAAGACAAAGTCGGAGTTGGGCTCACCTTTGCCACCTTGTCAGCCGAACATTCAAAACCCATTCCTCACCCTCAATCCAGATTGATTTCGACCTACATCCCGATACCTATTGACGCTCGAATTCCACCTTCGCGAAAGGCGACAACCATACCCCCTTATCGACCCACCGACTCGACCCATCCATCCGCCACCATGAAGAAGTTCGGCTTTGGCAGCAAGAAGGGTGGCGACGACGGCGGCGACGATGATGCGTCCCGAAACGCCCTCTTCGGTCGCAAGAAGTCTTCCCAGCCGCCTGCCAGCGACAACCCATATGCTCAAGCCCCGCCAGCCAACGACCCCTACGCTCAGAGCTCCAAGTCCGCCAGCCCCGCGCCCTACCAGCAGCAGCGCCCCGGCTTCCAGTCGGCGCCCCATGGTGGCGGCTCTGGCGGTCTACCCAGCGGCCCCGGCCCCCGACGAACCCCCTCTGCCGGCGGCGCTTCCACCTATTCGCAACCTCCCCCACCCTACGGCGACGCCAGCGAGCGGTCCAGCAGCGGCTACGGCGCCGACAGGTACGGCGCCTCAGGCGGATACGGCGACAACCGCTATGACAGCGGCAGCGGCAGCGGCGGAGGCTACGGCGGTGCAAACCGATACGGCGCATCCTCTGCCGCGGCGGCACGAGGCCCGGGAGGCTACGGTGGCCTCGGCCGCACCAACTCGAACGATACGGACGCCCAGCGCGACCAGCTCTTCTCCGGCGCCCAGCAGCGCACCCAGCAGCGACAGCAAGCCGGACCCTCCGGCGGCGACGGCTACGGACAGGCCGGGGGTTCCTCGGGCGGCGACCCTTACGGCGGCTACGGTGCCGAGCGCGAGCTCACCGAGGAGGAGCTCGAGGCGCAGGAGGTCAAGGACGTCAAGAAGCAGATTCAGGACACCAGGCAGGAGTCGATCAACTCGCTGAACCGGTCCATCGCCCTCGCCCACCAGGCCGCCGACACGGGCATCAACACGATGAACATCCTGGCGCGAGACGAGGAGCGCCTCATCAACACGGAGAAGCGCCTCGACGAGGCGGCCAACTACAACAAGATCGGCGCGGACCGGGCCAAGAAGCTCAAGAGCCTGAACAGGTCCATGTTCGCGGTCCACGTCAACAACCCCTTCACGAACACGAAGCGCACTGCCGAGCACGAGCAGCGGGTGCTCGACAACCACCGGTGAGCACTTCACTCAGATCCCAGCGAGAGGAAACCGACACATGACTGACCGTGCTGCAGCGCCGAGCGAGACTTGCGTAACGAGACGAGAAAGAACGGCTGGGACTCGTCGCAGCAGATGGAGAAGACGATGCGCGGCCTGAACATCGGGTCCGACGGCCAGCGTGCTTCTGGCAAATCGTCTGCGGCAGAGAAGAGCAAGTACGTCTTCCTCGACGAGGACGACGACGAGAACAACCAGGTACGTTGCGCGCGGGGGAACTTACACACGACCAGTATACTGACGCTCAGCAGGCGCTGGAGGACGAGGCGACCATTGATCGCCAGATGGACGAGCTCGGTGGCGCCGTGTCCATTCTCAACAGAGTCGCCAAGGCGCAGACCGAAACGGTCCAGAGGCAGATTGTCAGCGCCGACAGGATCAACGAGAAGGTGAGTGTTTCCGTGTTTGCGGTTGACAAATCAAGAGCTCCTGCTGATGCTTTCGCTAGACGGATATGGTGGACGATGGTGTCAGGCTCAACAGGGCCCGTCTTGATCGCATCAAATAGATCGGTGTCGAGGTGTGACCAACTGATAGCATTTTACTTTTGGAGTAATGGAGTTGCATCATTCATTCTGCATGCCTGTGAGATTGAAATGCTGTTCTAGTGAAGGTGCCACGTATAGTCAATGTTCCACATCCGCATGTCCATGCCCAGTCAACTTGCTCTCTTCCTTAGAGGAAGGTACATGGAGTATATGGCAGATAACCTTATCGTGAGGAAATCTTGGAAAGATTGATAGAGTACCAAGAAAGACAGGTTATGGAGCGCGCCAGTCGGGTCAAGCAGGACCCATGTGTGCATCTCATCGGGGTGTGGATCCATCTCCGGAGCCCTGTGCGAATAACGGCAACATCGACCCCGTCAAATTTTCTGGGAGCCTCAGCAACACCAACCAAAGTGTAAGAATCAACCACCAACTCATCGCCATGTCAGACCCCAAGGGCGGAGAGCCCAAGAGCAAGAAGCGAAAGCTCAACAACCAGAATGTGGTCAAAGTCGGCAACAAGATCATCTCTCTCGAGGGCTACCTCAACCCTCCAGCAAAGAAGCCCGCATCGGCGGCGGCAGCGACCCCAGCAGTGAGCGCCTCAACCTCCGCCGAAGGCGATGCCAAAGACAAAGCCATATCGGCCTCAAAGACCTCCAAGCCTCAACGCTCGCATTCCAAAGAAGATGGCCCCTCATCCAGATCCCGCAAGGACAAATCCTCGACCAAATACGGCCCGACGTCCCGCTGGAAGGAAGACCCCGTTCTTCTCGAATCCCGCAAGAAGCTCCCCATCTGGGCCCACCGCGACGAGATCAAGTCCAAGGTCCGCCAAAACGACGTTGTCGTCCTCGTCGGCGAGACGGGTTCAGGAAAGTCGACGCAGGTGCCCCAGTTCCTGACCGCCGAGTCGTGGTGCCGCCGCAGGACGGTCAAGGTCGACGACACGGGCCGCGAGGCTGCCGTCGGCGGCGTCATCGCCATCACCCAGCCGCGACGTGTCGCTGCCACGACGCTGGCGCACCGCGTGGCCAAGGAGGCTGGCACGCCACTGCGGCCAGGCGCGGAGGGCATGGTCGGCTACTCGGTGCGCTTCGATCACAATGTGCCCAAGGGAACCAAGATCAAGTTTGTGACCGAGGGCATGTTGCTGCAGGAGCTGCTACACGACCCGTACTTGCGGCAGTACAGCGCCATTGTGGTGGACGAGATTCACGAAAGGAGTGTCGATGTTGATCTTCTTTCCGGTTTTCTGAAGCAGATCCTCTCCGGGGACATGGCGGGCCGGGGCGGCATTCCGCTGAAGGTTGTCATCATGAGTGCCACGGCTGACGTCGAAAGGATACGACACTTCTTCTCAGAGGCTTCGCCTGTCGCGGAGCAAGAGGAGGTGCCTACTAGCAGCAAGTCAGCCATCTCGGTTGGCGAGCTGCGCATTCCCGGTCGGCAGTTCCCAGTGCAGGCTCTTCACCTGCCGAGGGCCATCCCCGACATCCAGGACTCCCTACTGAAGGCGATCTTCAGGATACATACGGAGGAGCCACTCCCTGGCGACATTCTGGCCTTCCTCACCGGCCAGGAAGAGATCGAGGCTGCTCAAGGCCTCATCGAGGAATATGCTGCCACGCTGGCTACGAATCTGCCCAAGATCCGAGTATTCCCTCTTTTTGGCCAACTCTCGATCGAAGCGCAGCACGAGGCCTTCAAGCCCATCAAGGGAGGCTTTACGCGAAAGGTCGTTCTCGCAACCAACATTGCGGAAACGTCCGTCACGGTGCCCGGCGTCCGGTACGTCGTAGATTGCGGCAAGGCCAAGGTCAAGCAGTACCGTTCCCGCCTCGGCATGGAGTCTCTCCTCGCCAAGCCCATCTCCAAGTCATCCGCCATCCAGAGAACCGGTCGTGCCGGTCGTGAAGGCCCCGGCAAGTGCTACCGCCTCTACCCAGAAGACGCCTTCAACTCCCTCGAAGAAACCGACCTCCCCGAGATCCTGCGTATCGACGTCCTCGGTGCTGTTCTCACGATGAAGGCCCGCGGTATCGACGACGTGCTCTCTTTCCCGCTCATGGACGCCCCCGCCATTGACTCGATCGAAAAGGCCCTCCTTCACCTGCATGGCCTCGGCGCCCTCGCTGACGACGGTTCCATCACCCCGGCCGGCCGCAAGATGGCCGCGTTCCCCATCTCGGCCCCGCTGGGCGCCGTCCTCCTCGCGGCCGCCAAGCCGCAGTTCGACTGCGTGCTCGACGTCATTGACGTCATCGCGGCCCTCACGTCCGGCGACGACATCTTCCTCCAGCTGCAGTCCGAGAACGAGCGCGACGAGGCCGAGGAGCTCCGCAAGGAGCTCTACCGCCGCGAGGGCGACATCCTCACCTACCTCACGACCATGCAGCTCTACGCCGCCGAGAACGCCGACCGCGTGCTCTGGTGCAAGAAGCGCCGCGTCAACCTCCGCAACATGAAGACGGCCATGAACATCCGCCGGCAGCTGCGCGCGCTGTGCCAGAAGGAGGGCCTGCTGGCCGAGGCCCCGCCGCCGGACCCGCAGCCGTTCGCGCCGCTGGCGCCCCCGCAGGCCGAGGCGCTGCTCAAGTGCTTCCTGCGCGGGTTCGTGTCCAAGACGGCCGTGCTGGCGCCAGACGCGAGCTACGTGACGGCGCAGGGCAAGCACGTCGTCGCCATCCACCCGGCGAGCGTGCTGCACGGGCAGAAGAGGGAGGCCATCATGTTCCTGGAGCACGTGTACACGCAGAAGAACTACGCGAAGAAGGTGAGCGTCATTCAGGCCAACTGGATCGTGGAGGCGCTGCAGGAGGAGGCCTGAGGCTCCGTTGGGGGGGGAGGATTGCAGATGAAGTCTATAGAAAGCGTCGTTACAAACAATGGTATACAGATCGAACTGGTACATGCTTCGCCGGATGATTGTGATCCTACATAGAGACGCATCATGCCTCTGACTCGCCGCCGCCCTCTTGGTGCCTCTTCTTGATGGCCATCATCAACTCGTACAGCTGGCCTACTTGGTCGTCTGTAGAGGGTTAGCATCATCCTCTCAGTACTTTTTCAGGCTGACTTACCACTCAGCTTCTCAAACTTGCCCGGTGCGATCTTGTCGCCGATCCACGACTCGCCCTCGATCTGCTGCGCATATAGCTGCCACTCGGAAAGGAAGCCAATCTACTCATGTCAGTCACGATGAACCTCGGCTATGCCCAGATAGGCGAATGGTAAGCCGTTCAGCCGGGAACACGCACCAGATGAGCGGGGTTGTCGACTTCCCGGTGAGCCCGGAACTCAGCCTTGATGTACTCGTCACCGAGGAGACGCATCTCGGCGGGGAGGAACTTGCGGTGGGCGCGGAGGAGGCGGCGGTAGAGGGGGATGGGTGGTAGGAGAGGCATGGGGGCGTGGCGGCCGAGGGTACGGCTGGGGTTGGTGGCCGAGGCCAGAAGACGAGTTGAGGGACGCATGGTGGGCGAGTTCGAAGCACGCTCTAGATTGATGAGCGAGCTATTCGAGGGGATGGCGGGAGTGGCGCTGTAGACTCAAGGTGATGAGAAGGCGAGTAGCATTCAGTAAGGCAGGGTTCATAATGATGTTCGTCGTTTCTGATTTGAGAGTGTCAGCTGCTGCCAGCTGCGCAGCCAAGGCTATTTGATCTCGAGCGTCTACATCTTGGTCCTCCGCCTGCTATCAACAAATTTCAAGAAAATGCCCAAAAAAAAATACTGAGCTGATGGTAGCAGTCAGTCCATATTCTGAAGCCTAATCAAGGGAATCTCATGTCTTTGCAGCGAAAGAGGACATGTTTGGAGCTCCTTCCCTGACCTGATCGGTACGTACCGTTGTGGGTCAGTACCTGCATGGACAGCCATTCCGAATCAGGCAACAAGGCATCAGTCAGCTTGCTGCAGCTTCCAGCCGTGACGCGAGCCAAAGCTGCCTGAGCTCGGATCCATCCAGACAGCCAGACGTCAACCACCACCACCACATCAAACAAGCAGTCTCGCCGTCCACCTCGACCTCCCTCCCATCGCCAACACCACCACCGATCCACGGCATCCACGATACAGCTCTTCTCGACGCAGACGCTACTCACAACCCCCGAACCCCCCACACGTCCCCACGATGGACACCCTGGTCTCCAGATACAGCCGTCCGGCGTTCCAGGAGGAGAACACCTTCCGCGATGAGGAGGAGCAAGACCTCGAGCTCATGGGCGCCGCGCCCCCTCTGTCCCTCAAGTTCGCCATGCCCCCGGTAGCACATGTACGTCTCCCGCGATGCCAGGGACACTCCCGCCCCGATACTGACAAGCAGCCAGCCCTCCTCCTGGCTCCGCGCCGCGACAGACGACCGCTCCAACCCCGACTGCCCCATCAAGATTGCCCACGGCACCACAACCCTCGCGTTCCGCTTCCAGGGCGGCATCATCGTCGCCACCGACTCCCGCGCCACGGCCGGCAACTGGATCGCCTCCCAGACCGTCAAGAAGGTCATCGAGATCAACTCGGTCCTCCTCGGCACCATGGCCGGCGGCGCCGCCGACTGCCAGTACTGGCTCGCCTGGCTCGGCATGCAGTGCCGCCTCCACGAGCTCCGCCACAAGCGCCGCATCTCCGTCGCCGCCGCCTCCAAGATCCTCGCCAACCTCGTCTACAGCTACAAGGGCATGGGCCTCAGCATGGGCACCATGTGCGCCGGCGTCACCAAGGAGGAGGGCCCCGCCCTGTACTACGTCGACTCGGACGGCACCCGCCTCGCCGGGAACCTCTTCTGCGTCGGCTCCGGCCAGACGTTCGCCTACGGCGTGCTCGACGCCGAGTACAAGTACGACCTGTCCGACGAGGACGCCCTCGAGCTCGGCCGCCGCAGCATCCTCGCCGCCACCCACAGGGACGCCTTCTCCGGTGGCTTCATCAACCTGTACCACGTCAAGGAGGCCGGCTGGGTGAAGCACGGCTTCAGCGACACGAACCCCATCTTCTGGAAGACCAAGCTCGAGAAGGGCGAGTTCTCCAACGTCACGGCGGATCTGGAGTAGGGGGATGGTCACGGTCATGAGGGGCTGGAGTCGGGCGAGGGCGCCTGCTGTAACTTGTAAACTAGACATCAATCAAGTGGCTGCGTTGACGCTTCGGCTGTGCTGGGTGTTTTGTTGTTGTCGTGGTGTTGTGGTGTTGTGATCTTGCCGTTGCAGGCATGTGGCTGCCCATCTGACAGGGCTGTGGCAGTTCCTTCGCAAATCACTACCTGGGACAAGCTAGGGGATTTCGCTGCAACGACCACTCCTTGCCTGACGAATGATGTAGTGACCAAACAGCTGCCTAAATACGACTAGACAAGCGCCTCCAGAAGTCCAAGTCAGGTCTACATTCGCATGAGGAACTCGGCGTTCCAACCCCGGCACACGGCGGAGGGGGTGATGCTCTTGCCATTTAACGCACGTGTTGGTCATGCTCCCTCCTTCGCCCAGGTCAGTTGGCGTCAGACAAAACGATGCGTCCCTGCCAGGAGGCGACTGGATTATCTTGTTAAACGCTTGATGTACAACAAATATAGTACAGACATGGTACACAGAAATAGTACAAATACAGGTCTTGATACACCCCTCACGTCCGCTTCACCCACCCACTCACGCCCAAGATTCCCCCGTCCTCCCCCGTCGGGTCTAGAGGCCACTTGCGGATCGAGTGCACCGACAGCTCGCTCTCGTACCCGGCCTCCCACATCTCCATCCCCGTCCACGCAATCATCGCCGCGTTATCCGTGCAGAGCGCCACCGGCGGCGCCGTGACCCGCACCTTCCGATGCCCGCGGCCGTCCAGGAACGCCCGGAGCACGTGCATCAGGTAGCGGTTGCTCGCGACCCCGCCCGCGACGACCAGCGTCCGCACGCCCTCGAGCCCCGTCTCCTTGCTGTCGAGCGCAAAGACGACCCGGCTGGCGAGATGCTCGAACAGCAGCCTCATCGTCTCGCGGCCCAGGTCCCGGCGCTCGGCCTCGCTCATGGCGGGGCGCGCCTCGGCAATGCGCTGCACCTGCGAGCCGAAACCGGAGAAGTCGTAGCCCATGCGGCGGGTCGTGGCGTAGGGGGGCGTGAGGTGCCAACCGTGCGGGGAGGTGTACGTCGCGACCTCGTCAGCGCGGCGCGCGGGCGGCGCGTAGCCATAGTCGGCTTGGTGGCCGGCGGGGAAGACGAAGCACTCGAGGAGGCGGCCGTACATGACGTCGCCGGTCGCGGCGAGGAGGGGCGGCGGGAGGATCTGGCGCGCCGCCTTGTCGATGGCGTCGCCGATGGCGAGGGAGTCGGCGGCGGCGAGGATGCGGTGGTCGTTGAGGCCGCGGGAGTGGACGAGGAGCGTGTGACCTCCCGAGACGAGGAGCGAGAGAAAGGGGAAGGCAGGCTGGTGGTCGGTCTTCTCGGCGGATTGTGCCGCGCCGTGGTGCTTCAATGCCTTTCCTCGCTCGAGGGCCGTGACGAGCCGCGGCGTGAGGGCGTGGGCCTGCATGTGGTTTACGGCCAGGAGGGGGACCTGCCAGGCGGCGGCGATACCCTTGGCTGTATGGAGACCGGCGGACAGGTTGGCAAGCATGCCTGGTCCCCTTGTGACTGAAACGAAATCTGGCTTTTGTTTCTGACGGCCGCGGACCGTCAATGTGTTCGGCGATACTCCTGCGTCCGGGAGGAAAGGTAGGCTATCGTTGACGAGGTCGGCGAGGGTGGCGCCATGGCCGGCAAGGGCGACGGTGGGGTGAACGCCACCGAAGGCACGATTATCGGAGGTCCTTTTCTCGTTGTAGTGGAGGATCGCAGAGCCATCGGGATTCTTGGAAAGGAGGGCGACGCATGTGTCGTCGCAGGAGGTTTCGATGGCGAGTGTGAGGAGGTCACGTCGGGAGGCGGCCGCCAGTCGTTGCAGGCGAAAGGGCGCTCGGCCGCACGGTCGATGGGCCGTAAGCCATGGTGTGGCGAGGCGGCAAGGAATTCGCATGAAGATGAATGTCAGGGAGGGAGGGACAACATTGTCAGCATGTCGATGGTCTCGTCGCAGCTCAGATTTCGGGATCCTCTTTCGTCGCCTTCGGATTTCTTATCTTATCGCTGACCGAGGTCCCACACCGAGCGCTTGATCGGTGGTGGGCTACTCAGTGAGACGTGCGGAAGGAAGATGACAACGCCTCCATCTTTGGGCAAGGTACAGTACCAGCTCAGACGGGCACCTGATTCGAAGTTTTCAGGAAGGCGATCCAATCTCCATTCATGCATGCGTAACTTGCCCATGCTGACATAGACCCAGACGCGTGCCTGATTACTCCTCATCGGCGTATCAAGACCAATGGTATTGTGCAGACGGTGGACTAGAGCGTGTTCTGCTAGCTGACGGCCATGGTACCATTCGACACAGGATGGCCTACAAGCATCCTAGGTTATGGCATGCACGCTCGCCTGAATCAAAGGGACTTTGGGGTGTAGGGCCTCAACTGTCAGGCGAGGCGGATAGACGGCATGAAATGACGGCAGGGAAGAAGCCGCGCAAACCTTCGACGGCCCATAGCCCGTCTAATGGAACTGCGCAGTGCAAGCAACGGAGCCCCATTATCTTCAAGCGCTCGACGCTCTGAGGCAGCCCGCTTGGGTGCTGTTCAGAGTCACGGGAATAAGCACGCCTCTCGACTCAAAATGTGGGGGTTTTCTGAGCGGGACGGTACGAACGCGACGACGAAGAGGCTGAGGAGAGACTACCTCGCACTCGCCTAAAGGCGTTTCTACAGGCAGATTCAGAAAAGGTCAAACCAATGTGTAGGCACGGAAACATCACGAGGCTGACTCATCGGCACATGAGTTCCGGACGACCCATCGTCTTGACCGCACTGGGCCAGAACATGGACCCAGCTAGACCGGAATTACAGACCTACAGCACAGCCTTTTATCGGCCGAACCCACGCGTGCCGATCATCCGACTACGCTCAGGTAAGGGAGGTTACCCGAAACAGGCAGCCATTCGAGGTGTGACGGCACGACGGGATGCCCGATGCCGCGCTTGGAACAAACAGGGCTGAGATCTGTGGTTGGCTCTAACTTTTGAGAGACAAGCTCAATCTCCCTAAATATTCCCCACGAGGTTTCCTGGATATAAGATGCCAAGATCTCCCGAGGTGCAACTTGTGGAATCCTTCACAACACGCACCATCAGTTAAAGATTGCATTCTAACTTACATTCCATCTTCGTCTCAATGGCACACTCCCATCTTGCAGTGGGCATCGCCCAAGTCGTCTTCTATGCACCCATGCTGCCCACGGCAGTCTTTGTCCTCGTTAAGAACTGGAGGCAGCCACCCCGCATGGCATGGTATCCCTTAATGACATTCTGCCTGTGTTAGTAAACTCTTCAATCCCTCCACTTGGGGGCCTAGCTCACAAACTATAGTGCGTCTCGCTGGCGGGATCATCTCCATTGTCCGAGACCCAAGGCCGGCTGATATTGGCTTGATTATTGCCGACGCCGTACTTCTCAACATTGGTCTCATTCCGTTGCTGGTAGCGCTCATTGGCATTACTCGCATCACGTACGCTTGTTTCTCCCCGGGACTTGCTTGACAACGCGCTGACACACCCTCCCTGTAGCTTGAAATCCAGCCTTGATGAGAATTCCCGTGCTCGACAGTTTCTCAAATTCGTGAGAATCATCTTTGTCGTGGCCATCGCCTTGCTTTCTGCCGCTGGTGGTCTGAGCAGTAGTGATTCGACTATCGCGATAGCAAGAGCTCTCACAAAAGCTGCCTACGTCATTCTCGCCGTCATTCTCGCCTTGGCAACAGCTGAGCTGGTCTATCTTCTGACCCAGAAGCAGCGCATTTCTCCTAGTGGCTACTACGTGAGTGGCCACCCTTACGACGGGATCATCTGCCATTGCTGACCGCCCCAGTACATTCGCTATGCCCTCCTTGCTGTGCCCTTCTTGGCTGTTCGAACCGCCTACGGCCTGCTGTACGCATTTACCGTCGAGAACATTCACACAATCTGGAACCCCCTATTCGGATCGGCTGCTGCCTTTGCGTTGATGTGCCTACTAGTCGAATACATTGTTCTCATGATCTTCATTTATCTTGGCTTCCACAAGATCTGGCACCCTGTTCAGCCACCACAGTTGAACGGAGGAATTGGAAGAGATCTAGAGCACAGTCTTGAGTCACTGAATAAGTAAAGGTCCGCCAGCAATGCTTTTTTTTCAAGAGGGGGCAAACCAGTCGTGGGCGAATGCATAATTTGGCTAGAGCAGATAGTTTGATAACACTTGCATGCTGATTGACTATAAATCCATTCAAAATCTCACGACTCTAGTTCTCCAGCCCAAGCTACCATAGTGACTCTTTATGTGCACTGATATGGATGATAACGACGGACTCAAACATTATATGACGATGGAGTGAGGAGGAAACAAGACATGATGTAGGCAGATCACGGGCAGGTTCTATTCGTTAGCTGCTCGCAGATGTAATTGAATTGGCCTTTAAAGTGCTTCATGTCCTTTGCACCACCTCTCTGTTTAATTTGGCTTGGCTACATTACGTCTTGCGGTGGCTTTGAGGCGGAATGTGTCGTATCCTAAATACCAGCCCGACTATGGATCTGGCTTTTTCCTCCTTTCACAGCCTTTTGAGTTCTTGAACATCGCCCTGGTGATTGGTGACGGGAAACCCTACCAGATTGAACACGCTAGAAGGCGAACTCAGCAAAGTTGTGTCAAATGCTCGCCAGCCACCCCTTTCGCCGGATCCCTGCGTCTGCGTGGTGTTTGTGAGCCTGGGTAATCAAGGTGACCACAGTGCGATTTAGCAAGCTACTGGCATAATTAACACTTCTTATATCCAAGTATTGAATTTGTACTATACTATACCGTTTGAACTCGTCGTGTTTCATAGCTCGGTCCATCCAATGATCTTCCACTTCGGCTCCTTTGGATTTACATGTTCGGAACCAATAGTCCCTTCTTGGGCACCATTTCAAAGTGCCGTGATGAGCAACTCGGCTCAAGACCGCGGTCGCAACATTTGACTTCTTGAATCGGCCGGAATCCCAGAAGATCCTCCAACAAATACCCTACTGGCCTGCCTGGAGAACCAATGATTGCCGCCCTACTTATCTATGAAGCACGCTTGATGTGATGTCCTGTATTCGTTACCATCCATTGCACGAGCCAAGCGAGATAACCCGACAAACATTCATGGGGACTTCAGACGCCCCCTTTGAGCAATGTGAGTGAGCATTGACCTTCTCAAATATTAGAAGTCCCTCAACATGTACCCCCTCAATTCTCAGCTAGTCCTTCACGGGTTATCTTGCGTCTCCTCCACAACGACCGGGTGCGTTCGCCCGTGCAAGACGCATCCCGGAAGGGCTGGCTTTTTCTCCCCGGCCGCTTGGAGCAAGCTCAATGACCATCTTGAAGGAAGATTGTTGCAACCTGCCCCTCCAGGAGCTGTCTGCCACCTAGGATCTCCAATGACAAGATGTCCTGATCTTGTGTTTGACCACACCGCCACACGTACGATGGCCCCACCAGTCACGGCCACTTACACCACGCCCATACTCGCCTCGTCCCCAAATCGTCGCAGTTGGAACGGTCCGCAAAGCGATCAATGTCGTACCAATGCGGAACAAAGCATATTATAGCCACCCCGCTCTGGATCTTTTGAACATGCCGTCCGAGACCCGATGGACTTCCCGGTACGCCACCCTCACCGCCTCCTGGGCAGCTGTTCAGGGTGACCTCGAGGCGATAGACAGCGAGGATGGTGACGAGAGGAAAAGCTCATCGGACCGCACGTACAAGCGTGTTTAGGACGGCAACGACGGTGAGAGTGTCGACAAGGACAACGCGGCGCCTACTCTATCTTGGAGAGCCTCACCAGAGCTGCCCTTATGGCTGAGTCAAGCCCGCAGGTCCGCCCAAATATCACAGCGCGCAATAGCAACCGCAGTACAAGTATCGGCATCGCGAGGTGAATGGCACCAGCACTCCCGCACAAAAGCTGGCACCTTGTGGTCAGATGGACATGGTCGGCTCAGCGGCTATGATGATACCTCCAACAGGCAGCAAGTACTGGGTTCGCATTATACTAAGGGCTACTGGATGGCTTCATGCCACAGCTGGGTGAAGTACCATCGACTTCGTCATCGAGTGTTGTCAGCACTAGAATTGCCGGAAAAGGAAATTCTAGAAAGATCAAACTGGTGGCCAGTATTGCAAGAAAAAGAAAAAGAAAGCACAAACCTCAAAAGCCGGTCAAGTCAGTTCCCACTTCGCTGCTTCATCTCATCCCACGATAAGATTCAGTATTGACACCCCTTGCTTGAGAAACGACTACATTTACTGCAGGATTCTAGAAGTTCTACTTTATCGATAGTTCCTCAGTCGATAGGAGCTGGCTCGCGTAGTAATTCAAGGAATCTGCAACCTGTTCCACAATCTTCAGTTGAACTTTGCTGGAGTTTCCCGGAGGCTTAGAGAAGCATGTCTCGACCACAATCTTCATGAAAAGCCCGCAGTTTTCTCGCACCTTGCCAAGCTGCGACAGTGCATCCTTACAGGCAATTTGAAGCCCATTAGCAGTCGACTCATACTCCAGTGAAATTCCTGACGTAACCTCGAATATCAGGACGCCCAACTCCAGGGCGGGCTCAATCTTTACCTGTCGAAACTGAGTCTTAGACATCAGACCCCGAGTGCCACCTCCCTGAGTTCGAGGAGATCCGAAACCAAAGTCAACCCAGACCGAATCGACAACCCTAGGGCTCCAGCGAGTGTCTGTGTCTTGAAGCGAATATTGGCCGAAGAGGTAATAATTCTTCAGCGGTCCGTGAGGTTTGAAGCGGTTGACGGTCAAGAAATGGACGTAAGACATAGCGATCCTGGCGGCGAGGTGAATCCTCTCCGGCTGCTTGAATCTTTTGTCAATAGCGAGACTTGAAGCTGTGTGACCGCCAATGAGCTCAGCGCTCTGAATTCTTTGTAGGTGATAATGACTGCGCATGGTGGAGCCTTTGGCTGCCACCCCAATCAACTCAACCTCTTGGTCTTCGCTGGTCGGATTGGCAATCACACCTGAAAGATTGGTGATGACATCTTCCTCAGTCTTCCACACCGGGGTAGCTATGATGAACTTGTTCGTGATCTGAGCTGCAGGAGTTCTCAAAAGACTGAATAGGAAGGGTGCTCTTGGCTCTGTGTGATACAGGTCGTCCCTCATTTCGACCATGGCCTTGAATTCATCGTGGTCGTTCTCCACTTTGACGGCAAGGGGAATGCTTCCGATGCTGGATGCGGAGCTCGATCTGTTCACAGCAGCAAGGGCCGTGTGGAGGCTTTCTAACTCGGCTCTCCATTCTTCAGTATCTTTCCAGAGCGTAATCTCATCGTCTGAAGATCGAATTCGTCGGAGCGGATTCTCCAGATCGGCCGCAACGCGAAGAATCTCCTTGAGCTCTTCATTCTTGGCTTTGAGGACACCTACCTTGCTTTCGAAATCGACTTTGCCATGGTCGGCCCATTTAACAAGCCCCAATACCCCTTTGGCCCTTTGTCCATTCTCCTCCGGTCTTGACGACTGAGTCTCCGCGTTCTGAATCGCCGTATCTGCGTACATGGCTTGCGCAGCAGAGTACGACGAGAATCCCAGCTCACCACCCTTGGTCTGAGTGTTCTGGCCGCCTGTGGGCTCACTACTCGATTTTGTGTTCATGTCCAATCCAGATGATGTATGCCCATTCTTGCGGAGCCACTTTTTTGTGCGTTCCAAAATGCTTGCTAGATTCGGTGGCGTCAAACCTTTGGTAACGACAGCCACGTCCTGTTGTTCTTTCCCTGCAAGTCCGATACTTCCAGACTCTCGTAAGGCGGGCAGTGAGGTCGTACTACTCGACAGGTTCTCAAGGTTGTGAGCTACGCCGTCATTAGTTATTATGTCCAAAGTCGACCGTCAAAGGCTTGCACGTACACAAGATTTGGTATTTATTCATATCGGCCTGGCACTTATTCATGACACTGACCAGTGCTGAAACCAGCAGGGCAATGTCTTTCATGACAACTTCCTTTTTGCTACCATGGATGATACCGGGCCCGTGGGCCTTGAAACGACAGACGTACAGCTCTAGGTGATAAACGAAGATCTACACGTGCCCAATCAGTATCAAGTCCAATTCAAATCTTATCATCGCGATTCAGTTGATAATATAATAAACATGTGTAACAAAAGAAAATGATCGCAGACACTGGGGTATCATGGAGGTTTTGCTTACCCAAGCTTGAGTATTGAAACTAGAAACTGAGAGGTAAAAGTCCTCGTCGCACGTTTGGATAAGTCTGTAACCTTGATAAAGCTTCTTGATGCCGCTGTACGCAGGATCCAGGAGGGCAACTGCCCCGAGAATAACGCCAACAGCCTCCATCACGAGAATGATATGTGCGCTATCCAAAGTCGGTACCTCACGAAACTGCCTTGGGGAGCATTTTATCAAATGCAAGCTGTTCACGCGCTTGAAATGCCAAAAGAAAGTCGCGGTGCGGCTGAGCTGCATGTGCAGTGTACACAGCCGGATGTGCTATTTAGGCTTGCAACATGCCCAAAACAGGCCGGCACCAGGTACCCTCTACATTATGCGCATGATGCATGGAAGGCAATGGAAGCACGTTGCGAATTCCCACCCTCTGCTGAAATATATCACTGATGGGAACACGAATCTGTCCTCGGAGATTCGGAACGAAAGAAGGAACCAAATTTCACTCTTTTGCCTCGCCATGAAAAGGCCCGACATCCACGGTATTGTTGAAAGACTCTCGAACATCGGTACCGGGTCAGCCAAATGGACAACTTTGATGGGACTTTAGGGACCGTTACTGCAGGGCTAGAGCACGAGCGCCAACGATTCGCTGAACTGACGCTGTTGTTCGAATCGAGCCCTTCGTCTCCAACATCGACAAGGTTGAAGCTCGAACCATGGATGGAGCAAGTCAAACAAAATATGATGGACCTGGAAGCGCAGCTGGTTGACTACAACACGCAGACTCGGGGCAAAAGACTCTATCACAGATTGCAGGGTCTGGAAAAGAACCGGCGGGCCTTAACATCCTCACTGCAACGCATCCAGATGTCCTTGAGCTCATTCGAAACAGTTGCATTAGCACACATCCTCGAAGATCAAGTAGCAGCGATTTCCCAGAAGTTGAATGACTTGTCACATCAGCAAAGGTTATCCCAACTCGATGTTACTTCACTCATCGAGCAGGTGCGGCAATCCGCTAACGGCTTCTCTAATGATACGTACAACATTCATATGGGGAACGGATCCCGTATTGATTTCCCAGCTGGCCAACGGCCGAAGATGGAACACGATGATCAGCAGCCAAAGATGAGACACGATGATCAACGACCTAACAAGCAGAATGAGCACGAGGCAGTTGATATTCCGATGCCTACAATGGAAGGGATCCATGTGCTATGCATCAGAGGCCTGGACGTCCTAGACGATGTTCTGGGCGGCCAAGACTTTCATGATCTCGCTTGCCAACTTCGAGCATGGGGTATCGGCCTACTTAAAGGCCCGCTTAGCCTTGATCAAATTCTTCATCAATTTGAGGCCGCGGTGGATAAGGCAATTGGAGGGTCGCTAAGGGTCCCGGCATGGCTCCAGACACACATGGCACTGATGTGCAATATTCTGGTCGACATCGGTGCGTATTTCCGAGCTCTCTGGTTTCCCCAACGGTCAAATTGCCAATTCTAATGGTCGTCAGAAAAAACGATCAGGATCCTAGATGTCAAGGAACACAAAGCTGTTGCGTTGCTCGAAATAATCTCTTCGGCAATTCAAGAAGTATCATTGCATCCCTCTTTTCCGATGGCCGTCTACGAATCTCCGGAGATGCGGGCTTCCGTGGGTAGGAATCGAAATGACAACATCGCAACGGTCCCCGAGCAAGTCTCGGTGTGTGCAACACGGATGCACGACTCGATTGTGGGCCTATTCGAGATGCTTCCCATAGTTGAATCGGTCCGAGACATGTACTGTTTCTATGGCTGCGTATCCGTGTCGCAGGCATCACCAAGCCACGAGATGATGGCAAAGAATGCGTTGAGCATGGCCGATATTATCACCAAGTCTCTCAGACAGACGAGCCAAATCGAGTCTTTGGGCAGTGACAAAGGCACGGCAGAGAAGATTGTTAGTCTTTTTGAGGAGGAGAGTCGAAGGCTGAAAGAGTGGAGGGACAAACAAAAGGGAGACGCTCAGGCAGGGAATGTAGGTCAGAGTCTTAAGGCCCTGAATGGCATGTTGCAGCACTGGGCGACACAGTTGGAACCTCAAGAAGCGCCTGAGATCAGCCAAGGCAAAACGGACCTGTCCACGGCCCAGTTTTATCGAATCGTCGGCGAATTTCGAGCAGGGATCAATGATCTCTATGAGGCCTCGGGAGGTTTCAATGGCAAGGGGAAAATAGTGACTGGAGCGGAACCCGCCCCATCGTCACTCTTTGACAATGTAGCAAGTGATGCCAATTAAAGTTATGGGGGCCTTTTCAATGCTTAACTTGGCTATTCAATTCATTGGGGTTCGTCTTCGCCATGATATGATGATTGTGGTTACAATAACCAATATGTTGGGATCCTTTGCCAGCGAAAGCCCCTGATATTCACATAGTCAAGGTCAGCTAGGTAAGTTGAGGACACAAGCGTATTTTCATGTGCATCATGCGCGATAAGTGCTGTGGATCTGATGTTGTTTTACTAACGACCCGAAGTCAGCGAAGTAAGATGTTTATCGTAGAAACAAGAAGAGTACTATGAGGTGTTTTCCCAATGAATGTAAAGTAGTTGACTTTGGCCTACGGGAATACATTCATCGGAAACCTACTATAATCGGCTACCTAACTGGCTGGTGGCTTCGCAAGGGAAAAGGTGAGGCCCACCGGTAAGGACAGTCATGACCCTCGAGGGGCAGAAATCAGGGGTGTCAACCCGAGTAGCTCAACTGGAGCTTCACCGAGGATCGCAACTTCAAGCCGTTGTGAAACCAAAATTGCACCTCGACGCTCATCTCAGTATTGTGACAAGGTGTTCGCATTGTACCCATTCTCTTGGAGGCTCCGCGTATCACAGCTCGGGCCATTGCGGACATCGAGATGCGCGTCTGGGCCCGCCTCGTGCCGCGCATCGACTCCTCTGTGCAACGATTGAGAAAATATGCCCATTCTGAGCATTGACTGTGCCACAAACCGGCTCTGGATCTATGCTGGGGACGTCATTCCTTTGACGATATGACTTGTTTCCTGCAGTGACAACAAGGGCTGATGTGGCCTAGGGACGAGTCAGCCCAGCGCTGATCTTGGCTGCTAACTAAATCTCCAATGCCTAGCCCTCCGCCGCTGTCCGTTGTTCTTGGCGACAGGCACGAAGGAGCACCGTCCTGCCGTTTCCCAAAGTCGAACACGACTACATTGGTCAGTTGAGCGATCGGCAGATCTTCACAGCCCTGATTTTGAACAACGCCTTGTTGTCATGGCGTTCCAGGTACGCGGATGAGTGCACAGGCCAGCTCTCCGATGATGAAATACGCGGAAGGATCTTGGAAGGGCCGCTGCTCACTGCATCGCCTTCCACGCTGCCGAGATCATTACACCATCATGCAGGAGTCGCGAGCCCGGACAGCCAATAACGGGTCTTACCAACCTAGCTCCGCAGGCCGTCCCGGCTTGCGCATGGCGATCACCTAGCTGCAGCTGCAGACGCACTACGCCTTGCGCGGCTTTGCCAGCGAAGCTGCTGCTTTTGCACAATGTCAGCTTTCCACCGCCACGGTCAGCTGGAGATGAGGCCCCCTCAAGAAGGCACCAAAGGACATAGAAATAGATGGCCTGGTATTGTATAAAGGGAGAGCATAGTACGTCAAGGGCAGACAGGCTATGTAGAACGTCGCAACCAACATTTAGGCACCTCTCTACGCAGCTAGTGTTTCTGAAAAATACTTGACGAGATGGGTGGATCTTCAGACATCTGTTTGACGCCCCAGTGCGTGACAGCGGCGGCTGAGATACTGCACAATCTTCACCCCAACTACGATGAGATTGATCCTTGCGAGAGATTTGATGAGTGTAGGTTCAGTCCTTTTCATCTTCTGAGCTCAGACTAACACAAGCCTGCAGATGTATGCGGCGGTTATCCTTCTCGGTTTTCGACCGAAATAGACCCCGCTGTCTTGACTCGGATGACAAGGGCAAACGTCCATGTCACTCAAACTATTCTCGAAAAAGGGCCTCCCAGTTTTGAGAACGACGACGATGAGGAGATATTCGATCTCCTCCTTACGAACTACAAATCATGCATGGACGAGAGCGCCATCAACGCGACTGGTTTCGGCCCCATCTCCGAGATGGTGTCGAGGCTGACTGAGCTCTTCCCCCTCGGTGACGGAGGGTACACCTCCAACGACACCATGACGGATGAAGACCTGGACAACTTCGCCGCGGCGACTGCATACCTTACTTCGATCGGCGTCCCAGTGGTGGGCGACTTCTATACTTTCCCGGACTTAGAAAACCCCGTGAGTTGGCAATGGAACGCAGCAACCCTTCTGCTTCCACAGAAGCTTACAAGGCACAGGAGACCGTGATCCCGGCGTACGGGCTTACCGCAGCTTATCGTGTTGACATGACTCTTCCACCAACCTCACCGGCAAGATATGCGGGATACCTCGAGACTAATGAGACCATTCCCGAGAGCATCCGCGAGGTGCTGCCGACGGAAGAAGGGAAAGATGCCGTGCCCCAGCTGACGGAAGGCATCCTGGCCTTGATCGAAAGCATGATGGTTATCGAAGCCCCTTTACTGCTGATGAATTCCTCCGAGCTGCTGCAGGTAGGTTGCAACCTGGCGCTCCGGATGTACGTATTGAATCTGTGACTGATCTGGACTCAGACCACATGGCAAACGACCACCGTCAAGGAAGCCGCAAAGAGCGCCCCGGCTCTGGTCATTGACAAGGTCATTAATTTGTTGACACCGGAAGACTATAAGCCTGACCGCATGGTGCTCTCAAACAAGTCAATGTACAAGGACGTATCGGACGTCATTGCGAACACCCCCAAGGCGGTCCTGCAGGCGTTCATGATTCTCCGAATCGTCGAGAATTATGCGACATATATCCTCGCCGTAAGTAAATCCGCTTTGCGGCCAACGTTTGAAATCAAATGCTGATACAGCATGTTCTCGCAGCCACCGACAGAGAATCGAGGAGCCACCACATGTTATTTATACCTAGATGAAAGTCTTCCGTGGATCCTGAGCAAGTTCTTTTTGGACAAGAAATACAGCGATGCACAGCACGAAGCCGCCGTCACCGCCACGGAGGCTGTCAGAGACGTGTTTGTCAAGCGGATTGAAAACACAACCTGGCTGAGCGAAGAGTCCCGGAAACGCGTCGCTGAAAAGGCGCGGGACACTCAACTGAATGTGGGATATCCAGAGGAGGTAAGATCCGCGCCCATGTCCCTCTCATCTCGTGACCCAACTCGCCGACGCGTACTGACATGAACCTCACCAGGAACCCAACGCGAGGAACGCGACAGCTCTGAAGAGCTACTACGGCGGATTGAACCTCACAAACTCATTCATCTCCAACGCCCTGTCTCTGCGTCAATGGGCCGCCGACAAGTCCTGGAACGAAACCCTCGTCGAGCCTGTCAACCGCATCAAATGGAAGGAGTTCGGCGTCCACTCTTACCAAGCCAATGCCCGCGCCAGTCGCGAAAACAACATGATCATGATGCCCGCAACCATGACTCTCTTCCCACTCTTCGAGCCGGAACTGCCCTTGTACATGCAGTACGCGCGGTTCGCTTACGTCGCCGCACACGAGATCGTGCACAACTTTGACGACGTCGGTATCCTCATCAGCAACGACAGGAAGTACGAGGACTGGCTATCGGAAGACAGCGTGGCGGCCTACACCGAGCGTGCCGAGTGCATCAGCGAACAATACTCTCGCGTGCCTGTCAGCCTTCCGGATGGAACAGTCCTCAAGGACCCGGAGACCAACAAGACTCTGACTATTAACGGTACTCAGACGCTCTCGGAGAACATTGCCGACCAAGGCGGCCTGAGCATTGCCTACGAGGCATGGAAGAAGACCATCGACGAATCCAAGGACAATTCAACCCAGCTTGCTCTACCGGGCCTTGAGAATTTTACCCTTGAGCAGGTCTTTTTCATTGCGTTCGGACAGGGCTGGTGCGGTAACCCCTCGGAGCAGACGATGAGAGACGATGTTGCTGAAGGGGCACACTCTCCGGGATTCGCCCGGACCCGGATCATACCTCACAATGTCGAGGGTTTCAAGGAAGCTTGGCAGTGCAAGAAGCCGGCACCCGAGTGCAAGATATGGTAGGGTAGAATATGAAGGGAAACGGAGTTACGGGGCGTTCATAGACGCTTTTATCAGTATATGTATAACATTAAGTGGCTGGGCGAGAATCGGCGATACATAGACCCAAGGCATCTAGGACTTTCATGATAGCCGCGAGAATTGATTAGTACCTTATGCAAGCACTGTCCAATTCGCCAGCTCTCGTCAGCTTGCCGACATAATTGCGGTCCCAGGTGAACCTGCATTCGACGACTTAGAGAAGAAGGCCCCTCACGAGGATGTTTGAATGGCCGCCTAGTGCGGGCATCGTATTACTCGGCTCTTGATCGGAAGCACTACCGAGTTGGTTGGGCTAAATGTGACGACCAACGCGCGGCGTGACTAGCCTGAAATATCAATTTCGTCAGAGGGAATGAAACATCCAAACTGGAAAAGTTCTTCAATCGAATGATTATGAGGCATATATGCTAAAAGTTCCTGGTCATTTTCCCGAATCCTCATGTTACCCTCAAGCCATGAATGCCGCGCATATCCTCATCAAGTCATACCACCTCTCCACCCCTTCTCCTCTCCAGAAAGTTAACCCACTCACACTTACAACCCCCGGTTCCTCCATCAAAGCCTCCAAATGAGGTATCATTCCTCGCCCTCGGGTTCACCAGTGTTCCCCCGAAACCGACATCATTCACAATCAGCTTTGGCTCGCTCGCATCTATCCGCTGCCGGCTATCCACCTGCCAATGCCAAACCACCTTTTCTAATGGCTGGCCTCCATGCGTGTCCATCGTAAAGGTCACGGGGTACGGCATCGTCCCAGGCCGGTCTGTCGACTCGCCTGCTCCGGTGCCGAACCGGCCACGATTGGCGAGGAGCTCTGTGCTGTTCTCGCGGCGCGTCCAGATCTGGACGAGGAAGCGGGTCTGCGTCCAGCTGACGATGAAATTGGCCTCTGAGAGACGCGCGCCACCGTCTTCGTCAAGGGGGACATTGCTGTCGCCATCCCCGCCGCGAGCGGGATCGGACCCATTGAGGACAGTCACGGAGCGGAGGTAGACGCTGCGCTTGAAATACGTGTAGAAGCCGTAGTGTTCTGTGTCGAGACCGCGGTCATACAGCCTGATAGGCTGCTGTGTTGCGGCTGGCATAAAGACCGCTGGGGCCGCGGTGCCATCTCTGTTTAGTTCTGGCTCAGGGAGTTCGACGGGGAAGTCCGAGGGCAGGTCAAAGTCCTGCCGTTTGGTGAGCACGTTAGGTCCCACTGTGGCGTTTGCTGAGTTGAGAAAACTGAAGTAGAACGGTGTAGGCTCGCCAGCCTTGTCGTCAGAGACGACTGCGTCTGTGGTGTTGCCGAGGAAAAACATCTCTTCAAAAGATGGAGGCTCGGGGCTAGGGTTGAAGCCTTCGCGGTCCTGGCGTTTCCTGAGGGCCGCCTTCGCTCTGGCAATGATGCCGCCACTCCTCCTCTCTTCGCGATCTTCGCCTTGATCCGGTCGCGGCGGATTCCGGTTGGGGATGTTCCACGCCTCTTTTGTGTTGTTATCCCACTGGATCTGCATGAAAAAGCTGGGCTGATCTGGTCGAAAGGGAGCAACAGATTCGTGCTCTTCCTTGGGCAGCGCACAACTCCAGATAGTCGTGGGCTGCGTGCATTCCGTGACGGCAGCCGAGTTGTCAGGGCCAACGACTGTGAGAGCACCTGTAGGCATCGGCGGGAAGTTGGTCAAGTTGACAAAGATGCTCTCAACCTCAGCAGGAGTGCCCCCTCGGGGAATCAATGTGACGCAGAGAACGATAATAAGAACAACGAGGAGAAGAGAGCCACAGCAGACGCCGAAGCAGATACGCCTCCTTTTTCGTCCTTCACGTCCCGGACGACCGAAGCACCCGTTTGATGGCATGCATCCACGGCCTCTCCAGAAGCCTCCCATCTTGCGGGCGACGACTTCTTCCTTCTCGTGTCGACGCCTTTCGCGTTCGACCTGATGACCGGGCCCAGACGCGGCAACAAAATGTTCCTGGGGCAGGTAGGTTCCGGGCTGCCGGTTTGGCAAGGTGGTTGTGCCTGGTGCGGGTGTGAGGGGTATGTCGGTAAGGGAGATACCACCACGAGAGCTCATGGTCCCGTTGATAGCAGGAGACGTGGGGTTCGGAGAGGGGGGATAGAGGCCTTGGAGGGGATGGCCAGTAGGGAAAACTGCCCGGTATCTGACCGATTCTTGTTTGTTTGGGGGTGAGTATGGCGGGGGCTCCTCCGAGTGTATCTGCAACCCTGGCACTGCAGTCATCGCCTTCTCGCTGTGTTCAATAGGCCGTGGAGTAGCTGATCTCGACGATGAAGCTGGTGAGTGGTTACGGGTATTCAGGAATGGCGATGGCGTCCTCCTAGGGGTGGGTATCCTAACGATTGGCGTTTGATCGTGTCGTGGCGACGGTTTTGGGGAGGCCGGGAGTCCAGGTCGAAAGGTGGAGGAGGGAGGGTCGTCCATCTTGATTGTCGCCCTTGCGAACTGGGTCCTCTCATTGACAGCCTTGCGGTCTGAATCAGGCGACTGACTGCCCTTCGTCATACGTGACTCCTGAGCTTCACGAAGAGGGCTCGTCTTCTCGGTGAATGGAGTCACTATGGTATCCCACCATCCTCGAGTCTGCGTCTCAGCACTCCCCGGGCTCTTCAACACACCCTTGGCCTTGTCTGTTTTGTCAGGATTCGCAGCCGAGTTGTTGCCGTCTTCTTCGAAGAGTGTGCAGGGGCTACCGCCATCATCTTCGTCGTCATCTTCATCTT
Organism: Verticillium isaacii; assembly: GCA_002851775.1. Lineage (NCBI taxonomy): Eukaryota > Fungi > Ascomycota > Sordariomycetes > Glomerellales > Plectosphaerellaceae > Verticillium > Verticillium isaacii. Next base: position 975,884 of record NMXN01000008.1, on the reverse strand, counting down.
TGAGCTCAATTGCCACAAGGGTCTCGGGCTTCTTGTAAGTCGAAGGCACGACAGGCACTGGGGGCGCATCAGAGGGGACGGATGCTCCGTAGCTAGTGGCCTGAGAGTAGATGCTTGATGTGTGTCGAGGTGACTGAAACGGTGACGTGGTGTCGGGGGTGTCGGGGCTCCACACGGACCGTTGTTGCGAAGGAGTCATCGGGCTGGTGGTGTTTCCAGGCTGTTGAGTTTGTGCCGGTAGTCGCGGATGCGGATGAGGCGTGGGAGCCTCCAGGGGTGTAGCAAGCATGTTGGCGTTGGCATCGGTGGTGCCGTTGCCACGCTCGGCTAGGTCCGAAGGTAAGGCAATACCAATGACGATGGGGCGGTCGTTCGGGGAGAGGTCCTGGCCGAGGGGGCTCCGAGTGGTAGCACTCTGGGGTGATTTGGCGGGCGACCTTTTGGAGAACCAATTCCAGTTGCCAACGGAGGCGGATGATGGCTCGCCTTCCAGCGCCTTGAGGGCGGCAGCATCGACGAACTTGCCTCGCGGACGTTGCGGGCTATTGGCAAGATAATTCTGACGGCGGAGCTCCGTCATGTTGGTCACCAGCTTGATGCCGGCTTTAGCATTTTGCTCTTTCTGTCTCTGACGAGATTTGAGTCTCCTCAGTTTGTGGACCGAGTAGCGGGACTGGGACGCGCGAGACGACGCGGGCTTGGTAGGCCTGAGGGGGCTCGGCATGGCGGCCTTGTCGGCGATGAGGGCCTGCTCATCGTCCATGATGGGCGTCACCACTTCTTCGTCTTCCCAGTCCTCCCAGTTATCCTTGCCGTGATCACGCTGAACATCGTCGTAATGTGGTGGCTTCGGCGACGTAGCATTTGAGGCCATTGTGGGTGTTGAGGGCCAAGGTTCGGTTGGTGTTGGGCGATCAAGGCCGTGGGCGTTGCTCGGGATTCGAACGTGAATGAATGAATAGATGAATGCTGAAATGCTACTAAAGAAGGGATCCAGGTGTGGGTTCTGAACTGCAAGGGGCAGAGAGCGTCGTGAACCAGCGGTGATTAAGAGAGTGATAGTACGAGTGTCGACTGACAAAGGAGATGGCCAGAGAGCAAGGCCAAAGAAACCAAACGCGTCCTGGAGAAGAAGAGAAAAAGAGACTGACGAGACGATGTTCACGAACAATAGTCACATTGAACGGTGCCGGGAGGCGACTGAATAGGATGGGATGGATGGACGGGCCATTGGCAATAGATGAATGGCGGCCGCCCTGCGGCTTCATCCACTTCGATCCACGACAGCCAACGGCCAACGAGAGCGCGGCAAGAGCCACTTGGCTCTCATTTGACGGCGGCGGCGACCTGCCTGGAGTCGCCGGATTTCATCGCGATTCTCGACGTTGTATGGCTGGCTGTCGTTGAAGGCGTATGAGCAAGCGCCGACAACAAGGGAAGGAGGGCCGTTGATTGGCTCTCGTGGCGCCGGACTCGTCGAGCGAAGCATCCTGTCAACACGAACCACGGGCTGTGGGGTTCCTGGCCAGAATGTCTTGGCGATGAGACAAGATCTACGTTTACGATGTATGGTTCGTCTGCTGGGACGCGTGGCCGCGGCGATGGCAGGGCGAGGTGGTGATGGTGTCTTGAGGTTGAGGAGGAGATGGGAGAGATTTCAGAAGGGAGGAGCATTCACATGGCAACACGCGAAGTCACGTGGTCTGGCGGGATGATAGATGGCACGCGCGGTGCAGTGAATCATCAAGCAGTGAAGGCCAGTCACTGACACTGACCTCCCTTGGCAAACGAAGCACTGCAATTCATCATCGCACCTTGACAGCGTTTTCGGAGCGAAGCCGAGGAAGAGGGATCCATCCTTGCGAGAGAAAGACGCTCGGTTTGCCGGAGCGCTCGTGCGGCTTCCACTGACCAGGGCCCTCACCCGTAGCCCTGCCACCTACCATTAGGTCCTGTTTCGTTATCGGCTGGTCTTTCGTCGGGTGACGAAGGACCGATAAGTTGCGACAAATTGTGAGATGATGGCTTCTTCTTTTTTTTTTCTCTCTCTCTTCCGGACCCATCATGACATGTGGACGATGGCTGAGCAGTTTCACATTCAGGACCAGCGGGAGATCAGCACTGTGGCAGGCGGAGCAGACAACTGGAGTATCACCCTCTCTGCTGACCTCATTACTCTTGGCGTACACCTACCCAAGAGGGGCCAGGGGACCACTGTTCTTGGCTCCAGGGCACTTTCTTCAGAGAGGACCCCTGAATGAGTGCTGGGCGCCCCCCCCACTTTCATGCTACGGCAGGGAGGCCAGTCGTTGGATCTGGGTGCGGTGGCCCCTATCGCAATTCGAACCTTGTGGTTGGCTGTCTGGGCACCTCCACTGTTCATGCTAATTGAATTAGTTGCCTGAGCACTACTACCACAAAGAGAAGACAACACCTGGGCCAAAGTCATGAAAGATTACTCGAGATGAGATGAGCGAAAATCCATCCGGCCACTCCTCTCTTCTCCTTCCTTTGTCTGTCATGTCTTGGTACGCCAGCAAACCTTGACACCAACCCCCCCAAGACGGCCCATTGCACACCACGCGACCCTCGATTCCGACCAGAGATCACCAAAGCCTCCAAGCATCTCCATCGACTTCACCTCCCTCTCCACCGACCGGACGCCCAGAGCCGCCCCAGCACCGCCCGAAATTCTGTAACTGCTAGCCACGCACGGCCATCCATCGCAAACGAGCACCGACCACCCCGACTCCCTTCACCGATCGCACCGCCGCCTCGAGTCTTGTCGATCCTGGCAATTAGCATTTGCGACCGGAGCACCAGAACCACCCGTCCTTGCTTCTCCCGTGGCCAAGCCCCCGAAACGAAGACCACCCACCCACCGACCCCCCTTCCCATCCCATATCCCTTCCCGTCACGTTGTCACCTGGAGGATCCCGTCCTTCGGTAACAACACCCACATTCCAGCAAGCTGGCGCCTCCACCACCCCCAGCCGCCTCCTCCTCCTCCTCCGTGTCGTCAGCGAACGACCGACGACCCCCGGCTTCCCACCACCGCCGCCGTTCCTCCTTCGGCTTGGGCATTGACGTCGCCTCCGCTGAACGCCGCGGCCCCCAGTATCTGGGGGTGCAGGGCCACACCTCGAACCTCCCGCCAATACCAGGTGCGTCCCTTCCCTTCTCTTCTGCGTCTTCCTCCTCCACGGCCTCTCCGTGTCTGACAAGACTCGCTTGCTGACGACTGTGTCCTCCCCTCCTGCAGGCACCCCCGCCGATCCCATGTCCCTCTCCCGCAGCCCGTCACCCATCCCCGGTGGCGGTTGGGCCAGCCCCGGCCTCAACTATAACAGCGGCAGGAACAGCCCGACCGGCTCATACCCCTTTCCCTCCCCGGGGGGCAGCTCCGCGCCCTGGGAGGCCGCCAAGATGAGGACCCTCGGTGTCAGCGGCTACCCGTCCTTTTCGACACACAACCAGGGCTTCTTCCAGAGGAACATGCGCCGCATCTCGAGCAGCCTGCCGCGCTTCAACCACGCCGACCAGCCGCACTACGGAGCCCTGAAGGATAAACCGAGTAGCGGGTCGTGGTCTCTGCAGAACGTGCCTCTCGTGGGTAGGATACAGAGGAGGGCAGTGCGCATGAAGCGCAAGACCAAGATTCGTCTGTCGATACTCTTCTTCATACTCTTCGCCATCTGGATCTTCTACCACTCTCGTAGGTCTGCCTCGAATCCAGCGCCTGCGACGGCAGCTAACCCGATGCTAGCTTTGGTGTACCACTGGCGACGCACGTCATGGCTCGGTGGCGGCCAGAAATACGTTATCATCCTTGCAGCGAATGTCGGCGGTGGTGTAATGGAGTGGAAAGGCGCGCGAGAATGGGCTATCGAGAGGGACAGTGTCAAGAACAAGAGAGCATACGCCGCCCGGTGGGGCTACGAGCTAGAAATCGTCGACATGAGCACCAAGAAGCGCTACGCTCACGAGTGGCGCGAGAGCTGGGAAAAGGTCGACTATGTTCGCAATGCCTTCAGGAAATATCCCAAGGCCGAGTGGTAAGTGAAAAGAGGCTCGCGTTTTGGCAGAATACTCTGGCTTACCGACACAGGGTCTGGTGGTTGGATCTCAACACTTTCGTCATGGAGCCCTCCTATTCGCTGCAGAGTCACATCTTCAACAACCTTGCGAAAAACAGCTACCGCGACATCAACAAATACAACCCCCTCAACTTCTCCCACCCATTTACCGACGAATACCTCGATCCCGTTTCTCTCAGCCCCGTGGGCGACGGCAAACCCGACTCCATCAGTCTCCTCCTCTCTCAAGACTGCGCCGGCTTCAACCTCGGCTCCTGGTTCCTCAAGCGCGGCGCGGTGTCTGATCAGCTCATGGACGTCTGGTGGGACCCCGTTGCCTACGAACAGAAGCACATGGAGTGGACGCACAAGGAGCAGGACGCCCTGCAGCAGCTCTACCGCACCCAGCCCTGGGTCCGCCAGCACACGGCCTTCCTGCCGCAGCGCTCGATCAACTCGTTCCCCGCCGGCGCCTGTGGCGACAGCGGCAACGACACGCGCTTCCACTACAGCCAGGACGACCGTGACTTCGTCGTCAACATGGCCGGTTGCGAGTGGGGTCGCGACTGCTGGGGCGAGATGTTCCACTTCCGCCAGCTGAGCTACTACCTGAACCGCAATCTCTGGGAGCGCTTCAAGGAGGACCTGATCGCCGTCATCTGGTTCAAAATCACCGGACAGCATGTCAGGCTGTAGTGGAGTCTTGTTTCCTGCATTCAGCACTGCGCATTCGGGCATTTCCTTTCTGGCGGCTGGCTGACCGCGCGGCATCTTGAATGCCGTTCCGTGTATGGATATGCTTCGCGTTGCGTGATCTTGTATACCCCCTGTTTTTCTTATTTGCGCCCTCCGCGGGGCTAGCTGGGGGGCCGACTGCTTCCCTCCGGTTTTTTGATATTTTTTTTACGCGATATCATGACATGCATGATTGGACGCGGGAGCATCATGGATAGACCATGATTTGGCGTGGTGTTTCTCACAAGAGACTGATAGATTTTGCGCCGGGGTGCGCTAGCGATGCTTCTAGGTGGTGAATTGGAAGATGCTGTACATTGGAAGCGATCGTACTACGCCTATTACTCGACAGTTGGGCCGATTGGTTCTCGTGAGGTGTCATGTCGTACGGCCAGCCGTGGCAGCAATAACAGGGTGAAAGTCCCGCTACGGGTGTCCGGCTCATTTAATACGTGAGACACGTCACCTTCGGCGGTTCTCAAACCAGGAGCGCGAGGTGGATGACTTCGCGAGAATTGGGCTTGCCCCGGGTTCGACTTCCTACTTGTGTACATCTCGGCGCCCCACGATAGCCCCACGCTCGCTTCTTCTCTGCCTTCTGCCCTGCCTCGTTCAGCCTTCCGAGTTTTCGAGCGAGCTACAGAGCATCTCATGGGCGGGCGTCACAGCAAGTCTTGAGTTGTAATTATGCGCGTAACTTCACCTGGAAGCTCGCGACGGCGGCCCAGATGAGGAGGGCGCTGAGCCACTGGCCAAAGACGAGGAATATGTTGATGTCTATGTTGATGTCTATGTTGATGTCTATGTTGACAATACCACGCAGGCCGGCGAGGCCGTTCTCGACGCTGATGCTGACGACGCCGAGGTAGATAATCGGGAGATGAGAAAATATGGGTTTGTCAGATTTGAGCTCCTGCCAGATGGTGGTGCCCTCGTTGGCAGCGTGAGCTGCGGCAATGTCCTCGAGCTGCTCCAGAGCACTTGGGTCACTCTTGGACTTGTCAATGAAGTTTGGTTTGGATCCAGGCATGGTAAGAGTGGCGAAGGGGGATGGAGAGGTCGGCAGATACAGTCGGTTTGGCCTGGTCCATCCAAGAAGCACGCGACGCCAAGACGAGGTCACGATCATGCTTAAGTATCTGCACAGATCATTAGTCGATCTCGTAAAGGAGCCCTACCCGTGTGGGTTGGCCCGAGGCTCTGGGTGAATGCCATGGCCCAGGGAGATGGTCGCCATGTTTTATCGGCATGTTCGCTGGCCCCGAGACTTCGGCTTGACCTCGCCCGATTCTTGGCTAGTGATGATGTGAGGTGTCCCAGCGGTCGTATAGGATGTGAGAGCCTGGTTCCTGGGGTTCGGAGTATACACTCTTGGCAAGGAGGAGGATTCTCCGGGGTGTGGATGTTGTGGAGGTGGAGTGAAGTGGGATCGAATCGTCTCCAGCGTTTAGCTGGTACCTTCCTACTCAAGTGGGGTGTTTGACGGCCTTGACCGGTAGATAGCTGGCAATACTTCGGTTTTTGGATATCAAACGACAGTTCCATTGGCTTTGAGCTCCGAGTGTGAGGGGCTCGGCCTCCCTTAGTGTACCTTAGTCCCCGGGAACACCAGGGACCCAGGATCCTCCCATCCAAAAGCAGGACAGTATCATCCCATCCATGTTCGAGTAAGACCCATCCATCGGTCTTCACACAACCCCATTACATGATGGAGGTTTTCGGTTTTCTCTCGACCGATTTCGTGCACAGTTGCACCGAGAGCAGGCGCTACCCGGATCCCGTGAGGAGAGGAGGGGGCTTGACGGTTTGGCTACCTAAGGGTACCTTATGAGATTTGACAGAATCACAGACTCGACCTCAACCAAACAATATACACTCCGCAGATTCAGCAGAACATCCCGACGGTCAGGGTAGCACTTCTTTCCCTTGTCTTTGCAGTCCACTCATCGTCGCTCAATTCAACATGTCGTCCCTCAGGGTCACAGACGTTCGATTTGAACACTACCGCCCGGGCCATGCTCTAGGAGTCGACGACGTCAAGCCTCGCATATCCTGGCGCTTTGCAGATGCCCCAAACAGCTTTTTGCAAGAAGCGTACGATGTGAAGGTTGAACAGACTGTTGGCTCAAAAACGACCGAGCTTTCCTCCATCCAGGTCGCCTCCCCGGAGTCCCAACTCGTACCCTGGCCATGTGAGCAACCCCTCGCCTCCCGCGCTAGATGTAGTGTCCGCGTACGTGCCAGGGGAAAGGGGCAAACTCAGTACACTCCTTGGAGCGAGCCTTCTATAATCGAAACCGGCTTGTTGGACCGCAAGGACTGGTCTAGCCAGCTCATCTCTGCTCCTTGGGCCGACCAAGACGTCGACAAGGCCCAGCCTGAAGACCTCTTCAGGAAGGACTTCACAAGTGGCGGTCAAGTCCAGTCCGCCAGGCTCTATATCACCGCCCAAGGTGTTTACGAGGCAGAGATCAACGGTCAGCGAGTTGGCGATCACTTCCTCGCGCCTGGTTGGACGTCCTACGATTCTCAGTTGATCTATCAGACCTACGATGTGACCGGCCTCCTCTCTTCACAGAATAACTGCCTTGGTGTCCGCCTAGCCGAGGGCTGGTTCAAGGGGCGTCTCGGCTTTGAAGGTGGCCGCCGCAACCTTTGGGGCACGCGGACCGCCTTCTTAGCCCAGCTCGAGGTTGTCCTCGAGGATGGTTCTACTCGTGTCATCAACACTGACGATACTTGGACTGTCGCCCGAGGTCCGATTCAGCGCTCCGAGATTTACGACGGCGAGCATTATGATGCCACGGCTGAAATCTCGGGGTGGTCTACCTCTGGACACGACGGGAATGGATGGGCCAAGGTTGATATCCTTCCCCCTATCCCCGATACCGTCAACCTCCAAGCGGGCCATGCCGAACCAGCTAGAAGACTCGAGACTCTCAAACCGATCGAAAGAATCAAGACTCCATCAGGCAAGACGGTCCTCGACTTTGGACAGAACCTCGTGGGCTACGTCCGTGTCAAGCAAGTGCGGGGCCCCCGTGGACACAACATCACGCTGTCGCACGCCGAGGTCCTCGAGAATGGCGAACTGGGCATCCGGCCGCTTCGCATATGCAAGGCCCAAGACGTTTACACCCTCCGAGGAGATGACTCGGGCGAGTCCTACGAACCTCTCTTCACCTTCCATGGCTTCCGTTATGCTCAGATCGACGACTGGCCATCCCCGGACATTGATGTCTTTGACGCCCTCGAGGCGGTAGTGTGCAACACAGATATGGAAGAGGCCGGTAACTTCACCTGCTCTGATGACATGCTGAACAAGCTCTACTCCAACGTCCGCTGGGGCATGAGGGGCAACTTTCTCTCCGTGCCGACCGACTGTCCTCAACGCGACGAGCGTTTGGGCTGGACCGGCGATCTTGCACTCTTTGCACCGACAGCTACCTTTGTCTACGGATGTACTGGCATCCTCAAGAATTGGCTGCGCGACCTGTGGTACGAGCAGAAGCGCCAAAACGGTATACCGTCTATGGTTGTGCCTAATGTCCTCCAAGGCCACGCGATCTGGGGCAAGATTTGGCCCTCTGCCATCTGGAACGACGTGACCATCTTGGCCCCTTGGGCTCTATGGGAGGAGACGGACGACGTGGGCGTGCTGGCACCTCAGTACGAGTCAATGGTCGCCTGGCTTGACGTTGTCCCGAAGAACAAGACGGGCAGCGTGCATTTGTGGGACTTTGCGACCTTCCAGCTCGGCGTACGTAGCCAAATCCGTCTCCAATATGCATCTCGAATATCAGACACGGCGACTAACCTTTTTCTAGGACTGGCTCGACCCCAACGCGCCTCCTCATGAGCCTCAGAAGGCAGCCACTGACCCCCCTCTTGTCGCCAACGCCTTCCTCATCCACTCTCTCGACATCATGTCCCGCATTGCGAACCACCTCGGAAAACACTCCGAGTCGTCTCGCTACGCCGAAGAAGCCGCTGCCGCCCGTCTCGAGTTCTCCGATGAGTACGTCTCTCCCAACGGCCGCCTCATCTCCGACAGCCAAACCGCGTACGCTCTCGCCATCACGTTCAACCTCTTGACCCCAACCCAACTGACCCGTGCCGGCGCCCGCCTCGCCGAGGTTGTCCGCCGCAACGCTTTTCGCGTCGGCACCGGCTTCGCGGGCACTCCATACGTTTGCGAGGCCCTGGCGCAGACAGGCCACATCGACGTCGCCTATGCCATGCTGACGGAACGCGCATGTCCGTCGTGGCTGTACCCCGTCACCATGGGCGCGACGACCATGTGGGAGCGATGGGATAGCATGCTTCCTGACGGCAGCGTGAATCCGGGAGAGATGACAAGCTTCAACCACTACGCTTATGGGGCTGTTGCCAAATTCATGGTCGAGCGGCTGGCGGGGTTGAAGAGGGTAGAGGCCGGGTGGAGAAAGTCGCGGGCGGAGCCGGTGGTCGGGGGCGACTTTACGTGGGCGAGGGCGGAACACTTGACGCCTTATGGACGGGTTGCCTGTTCGTGGCGCCTGGAGGAGTTGGAGGGTAAGGAGGGCGAGTTCACGCTCATCATAGATTTGGTGGTGCCGCCGACGACAGAGATGGAGGTGGTACTTCCTGGCGATGGGGAGTCGAGGATTGAACTTCTTGGCTCCGGTGAGTGGTCGTTCAGTGTGCCGTTCACAAGGCGGTACGACTGGCCTGTCAAGGCTATTTCAAACATGCCGGCGTAGAGATCGGCGAAATCGGGCTTCATTACGAGTTTATCGATGAAGCTCATGTATCACAAGTATGCTGATATGCGAAGATCAAGTGAATAATGACTGCGTGTGATCCACCAGCATAGGCATTCGCGCGTCTCAAGTCACCAGATCATACGTCTGGAGTTTAAAACAACCCGGTGGCTTGCTCCTTGACGTTTTCTGTACCTTTCAAAGCCAACGAGTGACAATTTTGCCTTTGTGGTGGTTGAAGTCTATCGCTGAAGCTATTTCCGCAATAGAACTCAGCGTACCTTTGTGGATGAGCGACTAGGTCAGTCATATATCAAGCCTACGATCTCAGAGGGTATAAGAGTCTAGCCGCTTCCTTGTCCCAGACTTCCCTGCTATCCTCAAACGGCCTCGCCACTCCTGTCAGCTGTGTCTCAACATGTCTACGTGGGGCTGGCCAAGTCTCCCGCTCGAGCTCCGTTGGGAGATATTCGACCTTGCAAAACAGGATCACGTCGTTCTAGAATCAATCCCTCACGCACGCGCAGGATATGCCAGGGTTTGCCGGGAATGGCAGAACGAATTCGAGGACGACAACTTCCGAACCATCGTACTCGATCAGCATCGTCTCAAAGACTTCGAGCTGTATGTTTGTGGGAGCCAGAAAAGAAGGCATCTTGTCCAGCGCATCAATTTGCGGGTCCGGCTTCAAGAGTACGACTGCACAGAATGCCAGCTCCCTGAAAGTCCCAAAACAACTTGTCAAAACAACTACATCTTCATCAGCACCCTGAGAAGACTTTTGAAGATTTTGTCGACTTGGTCGAGACATAAGGGATGCGGCATCATATTGGACCTCGGCGTCTACTCGCCCAGTGATGCCCGACATTCTTTCCGCGACTTTCGTCTCACAGAAGACTACCCCTACACGGCGGGCCTCCCACTCCCCGAGAAGCACATCTGCCTGCCTGGCTACGGCAGTCCCGTCCCGGTAGGCTACGATACATGTCCCGGCTGGGCCAAGGCCCGCAAAGGCCTGCCCACCACAGGCGCAAAGATGAGAATCCTAACTCCGATATGCGGCAATGGACCGCGCCGCTTCTCGAGTCTACGGTCTTTCGCACGGGCCATTGAGTGGAAGATGTTCAGAATGCCCCAGGTCGAGGTCATCACCAGCCTGGTTCTCCGACGCCAATACTACCGCGGCTTATCCTCTCCGATCTTGTCCAAGCTACTAAGAACGTGCCTCCCGAACCTCGAAATTCTCCGACACGAGAAGTGGCACACCATCGCAGACGACGACATGACACGCGTAGCCGACGAGCTCAGCTACGAGAGCCTGCTCCACAGGCACCTGCTCAGCCCCGGGCTGCGGAAGCTCCATCTCTTCGCAGAGTCGAGCCCCGTCTTCCACGCCGACCGCGACCTCCTCCCCTCGGATATAGGCACGGCCGTCGCGCTCGCCCGCGCGAGCATCAGGCTGCGAACCCTCAGCGCCACGTTCGTTATTGACGGAATGGACTTTTTCCACCACATCTTGTTCCAGCCGATGTCGGCAGCGGGACATCCTCTGTCGTCGCTTCCGCGTCTCGAAAGGCTGGCTCTCACCTCGCCGATGCTCAAGCCCGGCACGCCGACTGGCGACCTACGGTATTTCTTCGATGTCGCGAGGATGATCGTGCTGATGTACTTCCCCCGCCTCAAGACGATGGAGCTTTGGAACGGCGGGGAGGGATATGGCTGTGTGTTACGATACAGCAACACAGGTGGGCGGTCCAGGTTTTTCTGGAAGAGCACATTTGCGGTCGAATATGTGAAATCAATATTTAAAGATTGGGTAAAGTCAAATAATAGGCTGGACGTTGGGGTCGAGGAAATGTCGCAAGGGGGTATTAGGGGATATCTGGATGTGGTGCAGGATCTGGAATTAGCCGACGAGGTGCTGGACCCGTTCTCGAGGTTTCAAATGGAGTGGGAGAATCGACAAACGTCGAGAAAAAGGTAGCTTCTGCGCCAGAGCTGCTGTTAAACCAAGAGGATGCTCGAGTACGTCGAAAATATCCCCAACCCGACGAAACAGTTTGGAGAATAAACGTATTTCATCATTCGCCCAGCCTGCCATTGCTATCGATATATCTCCCACTGCATTAAACGATCCAGTAATGCTGTGTCATTGACGGTACGTCCACTGTGCTCTTAACACATCCACAGCCAGGCGCCGTCTCACGACACCCAGGGAGGATCGAGTCAAGGAACGACACCAGCCTACCTACCATACTTCCCATTTTGTATGCTTGCCAATCGCACACAGGCGGTTGAATAGCGCATCCCGATACGGCAATGCCGTTACGACGTGACTCGCCCCATCCTTCCCAACAATCCTCAGACTGTCATAAATGGGTCCGTCCGTCGCCCACCCAGATGCCAGCTTCGCCTTCATGCCATAGCCAGAGTGCTTCCTCAGCTGGGTGATATCATCAATATTGATAACCCAGAGCGTTTCCAGATCCTCCTTCTTGGAGATTGGCGTCCGGATGGAGTGCAAGTTGAACGCCAGGAACGGCTTGTCCGCCGCCGAGTTGACGTAGACGTACCCTGCGCGCCCATCATACCGTGCGCTGAACTCGACGGGTCCTGTGGCCTGCGGGCCCTCCCGTCTCGACGGGACGACACCGATACGCTGTTTGGCGTGTGCCGAGCCAGATTTGGCGCGCAGCTTGTCCACGGTCGCGGCCGCTCTGACGGCCTCCTTGGCGCCGCTCTTGAGGAGGCTGAAGATCTTCTCACGCTTATTGCCGTTACCGACGGCTTGTTCGACTTCTGTGTCTTCGCCACCTGCATGCTCGGCCATTTCGTCGTCACGGTCAGCCATATCCTGGAGCTCATGGTCGGAGGCGCCGAGGGGCCGATCGCCGGCTGAGGCGTCAATGACGGTTTCGTCAACATCGATGGGTTCGTCGGGGGGAGGATGGCTGACGCGAGCCGGGGGCGGGAATGGAGCTTGGTGGGACTCGCCGAGGCGGAGGAGAGTCAGGGCAAGTTGGGGGTTCGTCGGGACGCCCCTGAATAAAGTGCTGTTCAGGGATGAGTAAGGGGCCAACAGGGCAGAGATGAGATGAACTGAATGCAAGACGTACTTGTTCAGGTGAAAATATTGCGCCCACTCATAGCTCGCCATGTTCCGGTAGACACGCGCAATGAGAGGATCGCCGAAGAGAACAACGCCAACACCAAACGTGAAGCATCTGACTACAAAATCGCGTGTCAAGAGCAGCGACAAAACAGCTAGCGGCGCCACATAACACGCCAGTCGAAAGCGATGATTTTGTCGATCAAAAGGGGGTGTAGGGGCCAGAATGCTACGTGATTTTAGGATCTTGCGCACGCTGCTACATCCAAGAGATAAAACTCACTTGGCTAGTCGCTCCCATGTATCCGAAGTAAGGATGACTAGGTGCAGAAGCGGCTTCATCTGGTTCCAGACCTGTTACATGCTGTCAGCGATTGCAACCGAGCAAGTTCGGAGGGATCTGCCATACTACTTCCTCCGTTGGCGCCTTAGTCTTGTCCTGAGACGGTCGATCCATCCCCTCAGCCTTGTCCTTTACGACGGCCATGGTCGTTACGTCGAACTGAGGCGTGAAGCCCTGCTTGCTGCCTCCAGCCTTCTCAGAAGGTGCGCCGTGGGGGTCCTGCCCCATGAGGAGGTTCGTGGCGACAGCCGCGACGCTCGTGATAAAGTTGCTGGCTTCGTTTTCGACCGACTCGCCTTTGAGGTTCTGTGGGGCTCCGGTGGCGGCGTCGGTCGATCCCAGGGTGCCGGCCATGGGCTTCGCCAAGCCGCCGGTGCTCATGTCGACCATGGACAACGGTGCCGGCGGGAAGAGAGCGGCCCGTGTCCTGCGTGACACGATGAGAGCGATGGCGGTGCTGATGAGTAGCACCATGAGACAATCGAGTGTCCAGGCGGCGGAGTAGGCCTTGGCGGCCCGTCAGCGATGCAACATTACCGAGGGCAAGTCAAGGGGGGCTTACAAGGCAAAACGCCGCTGTTCGTGCCGGCTCACGCCATGAGCGGAGCCGTGCCAGAGACTTGGTGAACGCGAAGAGCCCGAGCAGCTGATTGACCGAGTCAGAATACATGAGAAGTCCGGGATATAGGGGTATGAGAGGGGGCTATGGGAACCCACCAAGCCCATGTATAGCCTCTCCATTTCGCTGCGCAGTTTGTTAGGCGAGCACTCCGAATCCCGTGCTACGACGAGATCGAGGCCTCCGTACGGAACGGTATCAGTCCTCTTGAGCTCGTACACTTCCTGTCATGCATTAGGCCCAAGGTTCAGTACGGCGGCAGGAGGGCGAGCGCATGGTGACCTTGTTCATCCTTCGTACCAACATCCACACGTCCTCGTTGTGCATGCCCTTGACCCAGGGTTTGGCATCGTGCTCCGGTTTCTGGTTCCAGCCTAGATCAAATACGGAGCCGTCATAGCTGGTCCCTGCGTCTCGGACCGACAATATGTCGGTTTCTGCGAGAGCGTGCGAATACGTTTGGGACTCGCGGCGAGTCATGGTGCTCAGGCTCTCGAGTTCAGCAATTGCTATCGATAGTTGACGAAGCGTTCGAACTCATTGCCAATGTGTTGCAAGTTCGGCAGACAACAGCTACCGGGAGCTTATAGACGTTGGTGAGGGATCTGGCCGGATGAATAGCTCCGGCAGACAGCGTAATAGCAGCTAATCTGCCACCAAAAGCCAGGAAGTGAAGCGCCGTCCATGACGGCTCATGACGATGACCCTCTCTCGTCACGAAATGACGGAATGATAGACTCTCAAAGAGACGGGTTGTACTCCCTCGCGTCTGCCTTTCACAATCGGGTGCTGCGACGGATTCTGTGCTCGGCCGTGGCCTTGTCGTACACGAGAGGCAGTACAGGTGCTACAGCACCGCAATCCACAGACTGACGTGACAGGCTTCTGTCTTGTGTCAGAGCAGTCCGAATGGCACATGCCACATGTCATCGGGTAGGTTTCCAGAAGAGACACGATGCCGCGGATGGAGATGATTGATTGAAACGGAGGGGACAGCGTCTTTGTCTGAGCGATGCAGATCGAGTTCAAAGCGGCAGGAGGTTCGCCTCCTCAAGTATTGCCGACCCAGGTTGATGTGGCGCGCCGTATGAACATGACATAAGCATTAAGCGAGCTATGGTGCTCTGCAATGCACTGAGTGTTCCAGCCGCCACACCGGCGAACGTGGCGCCCCCATTCCATTTAACCAGTTCAGCTCAAATCTCCCACCCCGTCGCCCTGTCCGATCAAGGCCATTCTCAGTAATCCGATCGCCAAACTCAGCGCTCCGTAACTCGCCATGTGACAGAAAGCCCCCGTCACACGTGGCTGCATCCTTCGCACCCATCAGGATTAGGTCCGGGGGCCAGGGGCCGAGTTGTACCACGAGTAAAACGCAGAAGCCCTCCTCCCCTCTTCCCCCTCCCTTCGTCCAACAAACGAACAGGGGGCCTTGGGGCCAACCAAGATTTTCCTTTCCGTGGGAGCGACACGGGCTGCGCCGCCACGGGCCTGCAGATGAACAGTATTAACGTGGCTCTTAAGCTCTCTGTTTGCCTTCTTAATCGAGATGAGCCGGCCCTTCCCATCCCCCCTTCCCCTGCCCGCCGTCAGTCAGACCAGGCAACCCCGGCGTAGGGAATACAGTGCATTGTGGGCAAGGCGGCCAACACGAGTGGGATGAGGTAAATGGTGGACCAGTCCTCGAAAATAGCTATGCTGGCTCATCCCGTCGCGTGGTTAAGCTTTATTAACGTTGTGTCCACAACGCACCGCGCACTGATGAAGAGGGCCCGGCGGGACCACCAGTACGCAGGGCTCCAGGTACGCCATCTGCCGGCTGTGCGCTCGGCGACGTGCATCTGGAACCCTCTAGGCTGTCTCACCTAGAAGAGGGGATTCGGTGATGGACTCGATGGGCCGTGGTGGGGTGGGGCGCCGGCGCGGTCCAGCAGGGGAGATCGCGGAGAAGAGCTCCATTCTTGGGCGCCGGGGCTCAGGAAACCGTTGCCTTGTTTTGTGCCAAGGCCCTCTGCCTTCACCCCCTCTTCTCTCTCCCTCGCTTGCGTCGTGATGCAGAGGGAAGGAAAGGCGGACAGGGACGAGAGTCAAGACAGTGTGGCTGTGTCGCCGTTGGGACGAATTTTCGTCCGATGGACCAGACTGATTCTGTATCGGATTGTTCGATGATTCTGCCCGACGGCGATGCGCGAAGGATGAGATAGAGAAGGTTTCAGAGATTGGTCGGTTTCGGCTAGGTGCTAAGTGGTAATGAGATCCGATGGCAAGCTGCTAAGAAAGCGTGACAGCTCGGCAAGATCATGAGTTCAGAGGAGGTGGCCGTCCATCTCAAGAAGATCGATCGCCGAACCGAGTCAGTCCCCATCGTCATTCCCGAGTGGCTCGTCTATCCAGAGTTGGCCGTCGCCTTTCGCCAGCCGGCCATGCTCCTCGTCCGATGTTGTGTAATATTGCATGTAATCTGGAGGCATAAGCAAGCCCTTCACGTCTGTCATGAGCTTCTCCGCGCCACCAATCACCCATCTCACCCAACGACAGGGGTGGGAGGGGGATCACCTCGCCAGGCACATGCTCGCATGTCCCCCCGGCTGGGCAGTGAACCGGGTTTCTTCGTGAAACTTCAACGCTAATCACGACCCCCTACCAGCAGCCCCCCGGGAGCGAACATCGCCAGGGGGTCTGCTCTTGGTTCGCGGGGACCCCGGGCCTGGATTTGACCTGTGTGTCTGGCAATCTGGACGTTCCCCTTCACTCTTAATATTCCCGGCGAATCCTCTCCCGCCCCTGCCCTTTCTTTGCCTGTTTCGTTGTTTTGCTTTCGAAAGATCCTACGCCCTTGATCGCTTCTGCGCCGTGCCGTGTGAGGCCTCGCTACCTTTCCCCTGGGTTTACTCGACACGGCAGCTATGTGACCATGGATCTCACAAAGCGCAACCACGTTGAAGAAGTCCATGGCTTTGTTTCACCCTATACTGAGCTGAATGCCGGCCTCTGGTCGCTATTCGCCGGCGCGACCATCTTCCTGGCCCTGCGGCTCTGGGTCAAGGTTACCCGGCGCCACGGGTTATGGTACGATGACTATATCCTCATCGTTTCCTGGGTGAGTGTTCTGGTTCCGGTTGCTGCGGCGGTGGTCCTCCGCGGTCAGAGGCGAGCCTGACTGACACGAGACAGTGCATACTGATCGCCAACAATGCTCTGATCGTCCATCAATTCGCCACGGGCTACGTCCTCGAGGACTCGACCAAGAAGTGGGACGACCGCATGCACATCCTCATCAACATCTCCTCCTGCGGCACCCTCATCGGCCAGGCGCTGACCAAGACGGCCTTCGCGGTGACGCTCCTTCGAATGAGCAACCGGTGGCAGCGCTGGGTGCTGTGGTTCTGCATCGTCACGATGAACCTGTACATGGTCATCAAGGTCTTCTTCCAATGGGCCAAGGTCTGCGACAAGGACGGCTACGACAACTGGTACCGCCTCGACTTTTGTCTCTACTGGGACTTCCGGGACAAGTTTAAGGAGGGCGGCAACGGTAGGTGCTCGAGACGACGTTGGAGAAGGGCCAGGTTGCTGACGGTGCATCCAGTATACAATATCATCATGGACTTTGTCTTTGCGTGCTTCCCTTGGCTGATCACTCGGTCACTGGAGATGCGGCGCGTCGAGAAGATCGGGCTCAGCTTGACGATGAGCCTGGGTATGATGTAAGTCGAATTAGTGACCCGAGATGTTCTTCTCGATGCTGACGTGCGAACAGTGTCGCCATCGTGTCGGCGATCCGAGTGGCCTGGAAAGACGTCGGAAATGAGCGCGATGAGTACTATATCTGTAAGTCGACCAGTCTCGAATTGGTGGTCCGTTCCGGTTGCTGACAGCATCTCTAGACCGCAACGGCCTGTCTCAAGTCTGGTACTCGTCCGAAATCACGGGCACCATCATCGTGCAGTGCATCCCGATTCTCCGCCCCATCCTGCGCGACATCCACGCGACCCTGACCTCCAAACGGCTCAACTCGACGGCAGACGCGCGCAGCACGGGCGCCTGGGGCAGCAAGCTCGACACGAAGCGGGCTTCGACTGTGGTCATGGACGCCGACCGAAAGAGCAGCGAGCGCATGGAGCTGCGAGAGATCCCCGAGGAGCCGGCCATGGAGGACTGGAAGGAGCGACACTCGTCGTCGTCGCAGTCGGAGGCCACTTCAGCGACGCTAGTCTCACCACGGGTCGACGCGTGGCCCTTGACGAAGAACGGAGAGTCCGGGGCGAGCGGCACTCAGAGCCTGGAGGCTGAACACGATGGGAGGTCGTACTCCAGCGCTGGGTATGATGTGGAACAGAACGGACTGTCGGCGCCGCCTCGTAGGATGTACCTGTAAAGTCTCTATTTAGCGTGTTCATTGGTTCAAAAAGAAAAGAATTTTTGGCAATCAGGTGTCCGGATGAACGTTGAAGATGCGAAGGCGGGAGAAGGGTGCTTCTGGAAGACAGATGGACCCTGACGATCGCCCGTCGCGGGTAATCATCGCATCGGGAACAGGAGGGGTCGATGACGAGCCAGGGTCGAAATGGCATTGCGGCAGTCTGTCACAGCGGGAATCGCATTGCCTGCCCCTCCATTCCAGTCAGTGGTGGGAGGGTCCCCGAACCAGGGCCTGGGGGGGTTTCACGATGGAATGTTGGGTCGAGAATGAGAGGCTGAACGGGAAGGAAACGGCGCGCTGGCGGGTCTGAGCCACAGCCAGGAACGTTGGCGCCACAGAACAGCTCAAGTGTCGCGTTTCAACCATGTTGATTGGCTGTGGCTCAACGACATGTCGAATGTTCCTTGGCCCCTTCGTCCCTCGACCCTTTGACGACATCCAAGCCATCATGTCGACCTTTCATCTCGACTTCACCCTCTCACCTGGCACATTCACCATACCTGCCTTGATTTTGCACCTCTGGGCCATGTCTCGATTCGTGATGCCGAGAACTGTTGGACGGGTTCACAATCTTCGTCCGTCTTGCCGTTGTCGGTTGGAATGCTGAAGACAGCCATGCCAAGACAGGGGTAGCCGCCCTGGGCTGGCTGTGCCTGAAAAGAGGTCACTAACCTCTCTCCCATGGGTCTAGGAATGTAGAGGGCGTCGAGAGGCCAAGATAATCCAGATGTCTGGAACGCCGCAGCCCGGTAGGCACCTGCCAAACGTCTCACCCTGCCACACCGATAGCCAGGTAACCCCCCCTTACCCTCTTCCGGGGTCGCCATGAGGCTGTCATGATGGTGGTTCTGTTCCTGAACAAGGTCTGGGCGTGTGGTTGTGGGTGGCCGCATATCTAGGCGCATTCCCCCCGGTGGAAAAAACTCCATAGCCCAGCCCGCCGGTTTGGGGATTCGTGCCGTGCTTCGCCCTCGTCTGCCCTCAGCATCGTCATCTTCCATTTCCTTAACTGCCCTGCCCAGCCAGCCAAGCCTCCAAGAAGCCGGTCTTCAGCTTCCTGACTCCTTCTGTATTCACTCCTGTCCACGTCACAGTTCTATTGATTGGAGCCGAGGCCATTAGCCTCTCTCCATTGTCCCAGGCCAAGAGATCCTTACCATATCTCCATTCTCCCCCAAAGAGACTCCCAACTCAGCCTCCCCTTTTCTTTCACCTTGATCAGAATCGTCTCTCAAACCTTTAAGAAAGCATTCCTTCCTTCATCTGAGCAACACCTACAACGAGCATCAACACCAGCATCGACCATCAGGAACACATCTCATACCAACAACACTGTTCCATCCCGTCTGTTTGTCACGCATACCTTTCTGCATTTCGAACCACTTCTGCATCAAGCAACACCAATATCGGCATCATGCATCTTCAAACACATCGCACACTAGGCCTCTGTGCTCTTGCCTTTGCCGCCCTGGCCCGAGCCCAACAATATGTCCTTCACGACAACTTTGACCGCTCAAACTTCTTCGACGAGTTCAGCTTCTTCGACCAACCGGATCCCACGAGGGGCTTCCAGCGCTACGTCAACGCGTCCGAGGCCAACGCACAGTCCCTCGCCGGCTTCGCCAACGACGGCGTCTTCCTCGGCGTCGACTACACCACGCCGGGCGACGACCGCCGCTCGGTGCGCCTGACTTCCAACAAGGCCTACGATGGCGGCGTGTTCCTCGCCGACATTGCGCACATGCCCGCCAACTCGTGCGGCGTCTGGGGCGCCTTTTGGATGTTCGGCCCCGACTGGCCGCGCGGCGGCGAGATCGACATCATCGAGGGCGTCAACACGCAGGAGAACAACAAAGTCACGCTGCACACGGGGCCGGGCTGCTCGATCACCGACGAGGGCACGACGCCGTCGACGACGCTCGACAAGAACGACTGCAACGCGGGCGACGCCTTCATCGGCTGCACGCAGCGCACCGGCAGCAACCTCAATTACGGCGACGCCTTCAACGCCATCGGTGGCGGCGTCTACGCCGTCGAGTGGACGCCCGAGCGCATCGCCGTGCACTTCTTCCCGCGCGGCGCCATCCCCGCCGACGTCGCGGCCGGCGCGCCCGACCCGTCGTCCTGGGGCCCCGCGCTCGCGCGTTTCAACGGCGGCGAGGGCTGCCACATTCCGGACCACTTTGTGCAGAACAACCTCGTCTTCAACATTGCGCTGTGCGGCGAGTGGGCGGGCAAGGTGTGGAGCGAGAACCCCGAGTGCTCGGCGCTGGCGCCGACGTGCGACGACTTTGCGGCGAACCATCCAGGGGCCTTCTCCGAGGCGTACTGGCTGATCAACTCGGTCAAGGTGTTCCAGCCGGCGGCTTAAAGCTCGAGGCGAAGTGTGGCTTGATTTTCGAAATGGTGGGGGTTCGCATTTTGCAGCGGTTCAGGCATGGCATTGGGTTGAGGTGGCGATTGAGCCTCATGGCGTTTGATGATTATGATCACGGATACCCGTCCTTTCGTTAGCTCTTCCATCAGTAGATATTTGCTTCGGCAGAGAGCAGATGTACTCAATTGAATGGTCAAAGTTACTTGATGGCTCGTGATGTCTGGCGTGTGAGATGTCCAGTGGCGAGTGACAGGTATGGGAGACGGATGGATGCCTTGACAAGGTACGTTCACCAACGTGCCTGCGCCCAGACCTGAGGTGAGGTACCTCACAGTTGGGGTAAATGAGTGCACTGTGTGGCTGCCTGCAACGGCCTGTAACTGCCTGTGACGACATGTTATCAACTGGATGGCAGCAACATTGACCGTGCATATAGAGCGCCCACACTGTAATGCAGGTACCAATCCCATCCGCTGACCGACATACACCACTCAGCCTCATCCAACTCATCGAACACATATCCGAGCCTCCCCATCCAACACATTCATCTTCTT